>VZTF01009642.1:3245902-3276626 GCA_013397755.1 Cnemophilus loriae | reverse complement strand
GGCCCGGCAGATGGTAAAAGGGAGCCAAGCCCGGCCCTCGGGGAGCTGGGAGAGAGGGGAGAGGGCCAGCCAGGCTGGGCCCGAGGCCTAGCCTGGCAAAAAACCCCCTCTGTCTCCCCTGTTACCTGTTGGAACGCCGGAAGCCAAAGAGGAAGTTCCAAGTGTCCAGCTCCCTCAATACTGTATCTCGCAGAGGGCGTACCTTAAATGTCATTGGCCCACGACACCCTGTCACGTCCAAAGGACCTGGCAGGGTGAAATTCACCTAGAAACCTGTCAACCCATGACGGTTGTATCTATTCAAACTAGAGGCCTAAATTCTTGATATGTTTTAAAATGTCACAGAAATACAATTCTGTGGCCCTGCTCAGAGAAAAGTCTGGGCCTGCTCAGACAAAAGTCTAGGCCTCCTCCACTCAGATTTCCAGATGCTTGCACTGGACTCCAGTTCTCAGTCATGCCCTGATCTCGAGTTTTGAATCTCATCTCATCGAAACCAAACCTTTGTTGCTTTGAGAAGTCAAAGCAATTAAATGTGTGTATTTGCTCCAGTTACTGTGTTCAGCTGTGATTGTTTTTTGCAGTAATGTGAAAAGAAAATCTGGCTCTTCAAGCAATTAATGCTTACAATACATCACTGCCAGATATGAGTTATAGGTCGCTCTTACTTGTCCAATAGTCTTCTCGTATTTCTTCCTTTTTGTTGATACATTTGAGGTATGGGGCTTTCCTGTTTTGGAGATAAACCCTATAGCTCAACAACAAATTCTTGGCCTTTCTTTATTATAAAAGATTGGAAGAATAGAAGCCCAAGGGTCATATTTCAATGTTACATTTCTTCTGTTCAGAGAGAAGGCAGCAGGACCTTGACTATTATAGTGGAACAATGATTAATACTCTGAAAAGTAAGAACTGATTCAAGTCAAAGCAAAAATAGATCACTTTTCAAATCTATTAGATTTGATAAAAAAAAATAAATTTTCTGTGCATGTATGCCTGCACTAGGAAGAGAATTAAGGATGTTATCAAAGAGTTTATTGAAGCATCAGCAATGTTTGGATATAATTCTAATAGTCTTAGCATCTGGTAACTATACATAGCCTGAGAAACACAGCAGTGCTTATTTGTCTACCAGAGTGTTAATAGAATCCACGAGCCCAGTGAAGGTACCTGACAACCCAGATTCTAGGTCTGATGTTGCCATGTGCCAGGACCTTCCTTACAAGAGGCATTTTTGCAGAAGATCAATGCTTACAGTTTTCTGCATTTGCCCCTCCATTCTGCTGCCATGTTAACCTGCTGGGTGAACTGGAGGAAGGGTTTTAGTGTCATTCCTCACCTTCTAAAAATACTGGCAGAAAATTATTAATGAGTAGGAAATTGATCATCTTTAAACAGACATTAGTGCTCAAATACAGCTTCCTAAACTATGTTCATGAGGCAACTGCTGTTTCAGTGTAGGAAGAGACCAGGTAACAGAAAGGTCAAAAGCAAAGTGGTTTCTATTTGTACTTTCTTTCTTCCGTGCTGAAAGATGGATTTTTCTCCACAAATTGGAACCCAGCTCCTCAATAACTTTAAAGCTACAGTGTTGCTGCAGAGTAGATCCTTAGCTCACAGTGACTGCATGATGCTCACCCCTGTCTTTTTCATTTGCAGACCAGAATTTCTCTGCAGAAACCTCTGTATTATAGTGATGGTTCTTTCCCATTTTCAAAAAGCAAGCTGTAAAGTTCACTTCTTGAAAAATGATCCTTTTTTTTTTTAATGCCAAAGCTGTACTATATGGATTTTTACTATTTTTGCAAACATCAATCTCAGACTGGTTTAGCTCATGTTTCTTTCTCTTGCATTTCCATTTTTCTCCATTTGTATCTTATGCATGTGAGAGGCTAAATGTGTGGTGAGAAGGATGAGGTTTTGGATAGCATAAAATGATGAAGGAATGTGATTTGACTAAATAATGAGAGGAATAAGTAAGACTGAGTGTGTTTTTGTTGAGTAGTTCAGGGTCACAGGTGTTGCTTAGAGGCACTTCTTCCTTTCCTAACAACAAAACGAAAGAAAGCCTGTGAACTGTTGGGTTAAGCTGTCAGAATTGGTCTTTTCTTGCTGTGGATGTAGAAACGGTTTCTACAAAAGCTTCAAAAGCTGCTCTTCAATATGAATAACACGGAAAACGGAGAGGAGGAAGACAGGTTTTGCCTCTTACTTTCATTTAAAATTAAGCTGCTTACCCATCTGCCTAGAACCAGGAGCAAATATGAGTGAAGAGTATATCACATTTCTTGTAGCATTTTAGCTGATTATGCATTGTAGCAGTTGTCAACATTTAGTAATTATTCAAAAAGCACTTAGTATTGAAGTCTTTGACAGGCCGTAAATTAGCACTTGAGGTACTTGAAAATTAACTGGTTTTCTAATGAAATATTGGAAAATGGATTAAGTGAAAAAAAGAAGTCTGAGTGCATGAAGCAAATTACCAAAGCAGATGCATTTAAGTATTAAAGTGAAGACTTTCAAAAGGTACAAATAATTTTTAGGCAAATAATCCCTTAGACATCAAGATATTGCTGGTTTTTAATGATTCTTTTGTCCACTGCAAATACACAATTTCTATTATAAATGTTATTTCTGATAAAGAATGTTCCTGTTAGCTTTGCCTTCACAATTCAGAGAGAAGAGGAGACTGGATCCAGATTGCTGCCTTCATTATGTATTTATGAGACGCTCTTGGCAATGCGTGCTGGATTGAGTAGTTCTCAAAGGCTGGTGTCAACAGTACATGTGCACGCACAAAAAAAAAACCCAGAGTGGGAAATGTATCTACCACAATGAGTATGTCATTGTCGTTCAGCATGAAGATGCATCCAAGCCTCTATTTCAGAATACACTATTGTTCAAGGCTTCTGAAAATTCTGGAGCTATTTACTGGGGTGTGGAACATCTCTGATTCAACAAGTTCAGTGAATACCATGCCTTAAGGTGTTTTTTAGTATGCTTGTATTTTTTCCATTTAAGAACTCTACCAGGTTTAACTATAATGCTGATGCAAAAAAAAATTGTCTGTCTTCTAGTGCACTGTAGTATTTTCCACCTGTCCCGGGGCACCTGACTTTTTTCGCTTACTTTACTTGTAAATTTTGGAATATAACTCTGTAGTTCAGCTGCTTCCTTATTTTGGTGTGAGATAAATCAGTAAGTCATTCTTTTGGATAGTGGGACACAGTTCTTGATAAGGAATATCATAGGTGTGTCCCACTTTGGTATTTCCTGAGCTTCTGAAGAAGCAGAAAGCAATATTGTGAGGTCCAAAAGGCTGTTGTTATTGTTTTTTCAGCAATCTGAGCTTTCTGCTGAGGAGCGACCAGAAAGGCTTGGAGCTGCCCAGCAACACAGAAGGAAGGTGGCATCTCTGAACAAGCAGATTTTGCAAAAAACCAAACTCCTCGAAGAGGTAGGTATTGTGTGTGTAGTAAAGAAGAAAACATTGATAAAAGTGGTCGATCACAAAGTTTTTGCCATCCAGAAAAGATCTGCAAGCTATCTTCTGTACCAGCAGTTTGTCATGCTGAACACTGATTTCTCTGAATGTCGTGCTTGCATTGCCCTTGGATTGTGAGAACAGGTTGTGTTCTAGGGGGCAGTTAGCTCAGCCTTAGTCTTGGGGAGGACCATGCTATTTGCCATTTTAACAGTTGAGGGCCCTTTAATTCTGTGCTGCTTGTGTTCAGTACATAACAATCTCAGTGCTGTTTTTATGCGGGGAAAAAATGTACTGACAGCTGTAAGCCAAATATAATCCTTTTATCACTTTAGCAAAGTAAAAATTTCCTGGCTGAATTTTATTTACCACTTGCCAAAAGCAGCTTTTGAAATCAGTGACAGTCAAGACCCCGCCTTTTAAAAAAATGTTTATGGAGTTCTGGCTTCAATACTGCAGTAAGTTTTGGCAAGATTTCTCAAGACTAACAGTTCATGACAGTTTTCATGAGATGTGGACTATTTTTTTTCAGTTAGTTAGAACAGAGTTTATTGGTGAATTATTGGTGAAAAATTGTGAAAGACAATGAAAAAGCTTTCTTTTTATAAATTTGGCTGTGGAAAGGGAAGAGTGGAGCATTAAGTCACAGCTCTGTGTTGTGAATAGCAAACTAAAGCAGCATGAAAGGAAGTGGAACTGAGCTACATGTGCATTTTTTGTTTACTCACTTTTGCTCCACTTTTGTAAACCACGTCCCATTTTTGTTGTTACTGTTTGCAATGTGGTCTTGAATCATAAGGAGTTGAAAGAAAGATGTTCTTCTAAAATTAGCCTTTGTAAATTAATTGACAAGTGAAATACCTAATATTTTATTATAATAGCTGTTTTGCTAACTGCCTTCTTATTAGACTTTCCATAGTTACACAGAAGAAAACCATAGAACAGCTTGGTTATTTGGTGTTGAAATGTCTGTGGTTTGGTGCCATGGTGTTTCTGTGCAAGTCTTGAATTGCCCTGACTTATTTGGAGAAGTATAAAATGGGACTCATTCTTAGCCTGGTGTGAAACTAGGCCAGTACAACCAGGCTAAAAAATTTTTACCTATTTAGCAGAGATTCTATCCAATAAGTCACCCTTCTGTTGGCCTCTATTTTGAAAAAGCTGTTGTTTATTCTGGGACTTTATACCCCTAAAAGATCAGGTGGTAAATGTGTGCTGTTATTAATTAAATATTCAATCAGAATTCTTGCAGTCAGATGCAGGAGTAGCTGACAAGAGAAGACAGTGTTTGTTATGCTTGGCCTGTTGTTTGACAGACAACCATTATGAACAGCTCAAATATTCTCTGTTCTCCATTACAGGTGTAATTTCTTTTTTTTTCTCTTTCATAACAGTTGCAAGCTAAATGTGCTGATCTGCAGGCAAAATGTACTGAAGCAAAAAAGACATTAACAGAGGTAATCTTTGTTTTTTCTCTGTGTGCTGATTGTAGCTGAAGCTTCTTTGAGAAGTTCTGTGTGTAAAGGGATGTATTAAACAGTGAAGGTGTTTGCCAGATTAACTCACTGATCTCATGCTGTGGAAAAGTCGATTTATTATTAATCAATTTATTATCAATTTATTATTAATTGTAACCCTTAGGTTAAGAGTTACAGTGAAAAGCTGGACAAGGAATTGGCAGCCTTAGAAACAATAGAATCCCAAGCAGATTCTAGGTAAGTTTCTTCCTTTGTTACCTTTGAAATTCTGAAAAATAATAATTTTAAAATGAATCATTCAATGTTTCTTGCTTTGTCAACCTAAACAAATAACTAAAATTTAAAAATTAAATAATTCTCCAGCTTGCTTTCCACAGACAGGGAAATATTACAATGGGATTCAGTCACAATAACAAGTGTCAGTCTGTAGTTCAAAATAATTGTAGATGTTTAAAGCAGAACCCTAGACATGTTTGACAAGAGCTGAGGCCTTCTTGATTTATTTTGTTCATATTTGAAGCTTTCATCTCACATAAATGAAATAGGAGTCTCTCAAACCTTACACAGTAATGAGGTTAAAACACAGCAAAGCCATCAGACTGCTCAGCGTAATACTGCATTTTTATTTTGACCTTGGTATATCGGTGGTGATATTTGGGGTTTTAATTTACCCAGGTTTTATTGTAAATTTATTTAGAACTAAGCTTGTTTTAATATATGTTAATTCTCCATCTGTTTAAATTAGAAACTAAAAATCTAACGTGGTTTACTGGACCTTCAAATTTAGCATATTACAGAGTCTGAGAGCACTGGTGGCCATGAATGAAAACCTGAAAAGCCAGGAGCAAGAGTTCAAAGCACATTGTAGGGTAAGTTCCAGTGTCTCCTACAAGGATTCATTTAAAACTTGGTAAATAAGCACTTTACTGGTGTGTTGTTGTGCTGTGTGTCCTTGTCTGTCATCTGTCCCACACCCCCAGCCTCCAGGTACTGCTAACTCCAGGTTTATTTTGAATATTAGCACCTCTGGAGCAGGGCGGAGTGAGGAAGGCACCTGAGTCGGTGTGGCCTTCCTTAGTACAGGGCAGTTCCTGGACACCACACCTGCCTTACGCTGGTCAGAGCCGTGGCTCTTGTGGCTCCTCTCCCTCCCGTTCCCATTCTGCTAAAATGTCAGTTTGGGGTTGGGCTGTACTAGACTCCCACCTGTGCTATTCACAGCCTGACATGGATCATCTCTCCCTGGATAATGCAGCCAGCAGTGACCTGAGGGGTGCCAAAGAGGAGGGGTCAGCAAGGCCCCTACCTTTGGAGCAAACCAGCAAAAGAGACAACAACGAGATGGAGCTATTGCAGTTTTCGGAGCACGTTTGAGTTTTACTGCTTAATTGCTGTTTGGTGTCCTGCTGCCGCTGTGTTTATGGACTGCCCAGAGATTGGATCAGAGAGAAGTGTTTTCATTTCCTTCTATCCAAACAAAAGTGGATGGAATTTAATAGAATGAAAAGAAGTAAATAGTGTTCTAAGGCCTAGACTGAGTATGGAACTTTGTTTTCCCATACATACTCCTTTGGAAAGCTCTAAAGGATTGTACTGGAAACTTCCTTGCAAGAAACTTCAGGTTCATTCATTTCTTCAAATGCCACACATTGCAGTCCCATGTCACACTGTTGTAATGTTGCTTTGCTTCTTGAGTTTCATTTTCCGTGTCACTCATTACTTGTCTTAGCTGGATCTGGTATATAGGCAAGTAAGAAATAAATCTGTTCCCGTGTTTGATAAAAGCAGACAGTTTAATGTAATGAATATTAATGCATGCCTTACCCTTAAGCAGGAAATGCTGTTTAATCTTTCCAAATTTAACTATTACGTGTGTGGTCAGCTCTGAAATTTTGTTAGAAGTGTGTGTTATCAAGATCCTTCTCTCCCCTGTTAAGACTAGGTCTGAGTTAAAAGCAACGTCAGCTTTTGTTTGTTTTAAAGGAAGAAATGGAGAGACTACAACAAAATATTGAGAATTTGAAAGCTGAAGCAGTGGAAAATGGGGAGGAACAGGTAATAGCAAAAGTCGAAGTTCTTATTTTCAATTTCTGTTTTGAAACGTTGGTTTAAGTCCTTCTGACTTTTGGGACATTCTTGTAGGCATTAAAATATCTGCTAAAATATCTGAAAAGCTCTGTAAAGCCACTGTTCAGGCTAATAATCCTAGAAATACAGGAGTCTGAAAACAGCAGCAGCGTTCTGTTATTCTTGCAGAATCCGTGGGGCTCTACTCGTAGATACTTTTGTGCCTTTTTCTTCTTTCTTTGTAGTACCAGAGAAGAATCTCTGGGTGTTGTGCTAAGAGCTGTGCATACCTCTGACAGAAACAGGTCTTCCTCAGAAAGAATGTCTGGTTTTGCTGTTTTTTTCTTAGAAGGGGGGTTATCTGAAGGATGAAAGCACGAGCTTTCAGTGGCTCGGTGCACTGCATGCAGTGAGCAGCTGTCAGAAGTTAGGCTTTAACACAAGTGCATCCAGACTGATGGCAATGAATAATGAATGAACAGAAAAGGAAAAGCTTCAATGACTTTATTTTCAGTGGGTAAACACTTGATGCATTCATACCTCTGGAACAAGGCAGATTACAACTTCCATGATGCTGAACGCAGCATGAAAAAATTAAAGTGCAAACCTAAATCTTAAATTTTTTAACAAGAAAATGTTACCTTGAAGTCCACACTGCAGGAAGTCTAGAACAAGTCAGAGGGTTTATATTCTGTTCAGGTGCCTTGTTTATTCTTAACCCTGCCACTGCATCAAAGTATAAACACTCAGACAAGGGGTACTGGCAATCTTTGGATTTGTATCTTCATTTAAAGTGCGACTGTTGCAAAGCAGTGCAGAAACTATTGAAAAGTCTTAAAAACTAAAATATCAAAAGTCAAAAGCTATCTAAATGCACTTGTTTACAGTAAATGATGTCAGGTTTTTAATACAGATCATAAATTATTATTAAAAAACCCCAAACAACGAATGGTGGTGTTATTGTGGGAGCCAAAAATAGACAAAACCGGAAAACAAACCCGATCTGCCCATTTTTGCACTGCAGCTCTCGTATGCTACTGTAATACACAATTGTTTTGGGTTCTCAACTTCCAGGAGCCAAATAAGATTATAGAGCAGCAGTACAAAGCTGAGAAAGAGAAACTTCAAAAGATCCGCCTGTTACTGGTGAGTAACTCTTTGTGTCCTGACTTGTACAAAATTGTTGATGTTTGTCTTATCTTGTAACTTCTAATACTTCGTTTTGTTGTTCTAATTTTAACAAGTGTTTCTGTCACAAATCAATTGCAAAATAAAGAATTGACCCTCGGGCAATGCTTTTTGTTTTTAAAATCAATAATTTAGTAACAAAGTATTGCTGGGGGGCTTCATCCATTTTAAGAAGAGAGCAAGAAGAGGCTTTGTTTTCTCCCCTCCTAACTTTCTATTTAGGCACGAAGGAACAGAGAAATAGCCATTTTACAACGCAAGATTGACGAAGTACCCAGCCGAGCTGAGCTCACACAGTATCAGAAGAGATTTATTGAACTTTACAGTCAGGGTATGTATATCAAGCAGGACCATCCTGCCGAAGGCTAAAGCCCTGAGAGGAGGGCAGTTGCACTTTAAGCATATGGCATGTAACAACAGCACTTACTAATTTGGTGGTGTTTTAAAGGTCTTTGGTATTCATGTTACACATCGTATTTTCGAGGTTTTATAAGGGGCTTTAAGAATTTTTCTGAGGGTGAAACTCAGTGCACAAGATCTCTGGACTAAATTTTGTCTGCAACAGGTTCTGTCGTTTAGGTTAATGACCAGTATGTTTTGAAAGTCCTTAACGTACCATTTACAAATGAGGTTGCTGTAAGTTTGAGTCGTGTTTAATTAATTTGCCTTACTATTAGATTGCTTTTACTGTTTCCACTGACATAACATAACTGGTTCTGAACCAAACTATGTCAAGAACTACAAAGTAAAAACAGTCTCTTGAGGTGATTTGTTTCTTTCATTTTTTATTAACACAATCCTGCAATATCTTGGTGGGAGCAGAATACAAGTTGTCTTTAGCTGTTATGATCAGAAATTATAAAACTGGAAAAGATGCAAATGGAATAAAATTTCAAATTTGTTCCATTACACTGATAACAGACCAGTATGCTTACTGGTGTATATTTAAGTAGCTTGTGTGTTAGCGTACAAAAACCTAGCTAATCATTCAGAGATATTCTGCATTTATTAAATATGCATGTGAACCAAGCTCTGGAACGGTGAGCAGTTCCAAACTGGTTATCTGAGTGTGATCCAAATCCCTTGCCCTGGTGAGGCATCTCCAGTAGCACAGTCCTGTGCTGCCCTCCGCGTGTGTTGTCTAACTCAGTACATGGAATAGATGTGAGTACAAATCCAGTTCTTCTTCCCCTCCTTTCATGTGCCATGCAGTTTATTTAATCAAGTCCAGCTATAAAGAACTTTGTTGTTTTGCATTAAATTTTCTGCACATTCTCTGTCGTGTCTAATTCAAAGTCTGTTGTCAGAGCTACCTGGTCAGAAGATGGAGCTTCCTTTATATCTGAAGTACAGAAAGACTAGGATCAAAGAGACTTGAGCAGCTTTGGGTGTAGATTTAAGATGCTTTGAATTTTATGGGACTGTTTTCTAAAGTACAAAGTGTAAGTAGTATCTCAGGATAACACACTGCTCAGTCACGGCTGGGAACCTGTGTTGTATGGGTTAAGCTTCTAGAGAAATGAGCTGGAAATCTCTAGCCAGTTTTTCTGTGAATTGTGGTGGTTTTGGAGGTTTTTAGAGGCTTTTCATTTAGCCAGAGTCAGGTGACCTTCAGTTGCCAAAATATGGTTTTTTTGAACTTTGCTTCAAGGGGTTAGACAGGACAATCTTCAGCACTAATTTCAAACCTTAGTGATTCTGTGATTTTTTTGCCGGAATCCTTTTCAGTTACAATATTCAGTGTTTTTGTTTTGACCTCACTGAACCTCTTCCACTGAAAACGTTTGAGAGGATCAATGAGCCAATTGTTTCCTTCTTCCTCTTCTCCCTTTGTCCTTCTTACCCTGCACGGGTTCTGGTGTGCGCCCATAAGGCTCCGTAAGTTGGCACAACTTTCTAACATAGGTGAAATCTTGAAAGGTTTTCTGAGTTGTTCTGTGGAGTCCACTCATGAAAGACTTGTGACTACCAGAGCTGCTGGAAGAACAGAAAGAGTTGCTAGAAGGAAATGGTTTGGGAAAGGCCTCTTTCATTTGGCAGCAGTTCTGCAAATCCCAGACTAACGAGCATGATTTCACAGAGATTTATCGTTTTTAACCCATACATTTTTTCCAGTTTCTGGTTTCTAGCCAGAATGGCTTTTGCTGCTTGCAAAACTTCTTCCGTTGGGAAGAAGTTTTGCAAGCAGCGAAAAATTACCAACTCTTCCCTTGGGAATCACAAATATGGATTTCCTTAGCCATTGAAGAACTAAAGACTAGAAGACTCAGCAGATTTGAATATCATCTTGGAGGCCCAAAGGGAAGGCATGTCTGAGCCTTACCTTCCCAGCTGAGCTCTGACCAACATGTGCTGTAACCACCTGAACCAGAAAGTATTATTTAATTCTATCACCACACATACATTCTAAGGAGATAAAAAGACTTTAAAACAGCAAAAGCTTTGTTGGGCATCTTGCACATGTGTAGCTTGAAATACATAGTCTAATGCACTTTTTTCCACATAGTACTACCAGGATAATCTCCTCTTCCCTGTCCCTGCTGAGCCTGTGCCCCTCCAACACCACGGGCAAGGCCACTGTGAGCAGCACAGCTGCCTGGGTGGTGTCAGGGTAAAGCTTGGGAAGGAAGCACGAACAGGCAGCTGATGGGGCCAGCATGTGTTGGCAGAAAGGGCTGTCAGCAGTTGGAGCTTAATTTAGACACTGAGCTGTGTTGTTCTTACAAGAGATGATAGCTGGAAACCCTGCTGAGAGACACTCTGCAAGGATGTTCCCTCTGCATGTACATTAACGAGTGTGTTCCATTATTGATAGTGGAAAATATGTTATATAAAGCCCAGGAAGTATTTTTACAGATTCCATTTTACCTCATGTTCTTTTATTATTCTACCCCCTTTTCTTTTGTTTGCAGTCTCAGCAACTCACAAAGAAACGAAGCAGTTTTTTACTCTTTATAATACACTGGATGATAAGAAAGTATATTTGGAAAAGGAGGTAAGAAAATGTTATTACTGTTTTCTAAGTATTCAGTCTGTGGGGAAGGCAGTAAAACGTTTCTGCTTGACTTTCACCATATTCAGTCCTGTCAGAGCAGAGTTACTGGTCTTTGTAAATAAAAATGGAACAATTGATTCATAAGAATATTTCTAATCTTGGAGGGGAAATGGTCTGTGTTGTAAAAGAATTGCTGATAGTACAGCATGTTTAAACCATTCGCTGTGCTCCCGACACATGAGTAACATTTGGTCAGCAAATATCTCTGTCCTGATAGCACAGCACCAAACTACCCTTTTTTTCCGCTTTTTGGTCAACACCTTTTATTATGAAGCCAGACCACAGGCAGTAACTTTGGAGAGCAAATTCCAGCTGCTGTCAGCAATATCAGAATTAGTTTTTGGGGTCTGAGCTGCCTACATTTAATTTGCTGGTCATTTTACTGGGTCAGAGGAGTACTTTTCATGCAAGAATGTTTTTTTTTCCCCTCCTCTTTCCCATCTACATAGAGTTTGCCTCTTTCCTGGACATAACTGAGTGATTTCAGTTTTCTTTTTTTTTGCAGTGACAAGTGTCTGATTTCAGTAAAGATGGAGAAATAGGAGGAGAAAAGAGTTGATAAAAATTAGAATTTTACTTTTAAAATATAAAATGTTTTGATACCTCAAGTTTCTCTGTTTATTCTAGTAAAACAAGAACAGATTAGTGAGTTTCGCATAACTTAGATATATTTGTTTAGTTTGTGAGACAAGCAAGTGGTCAGATTTCTGACTATGTAAAGATGCTTTTCAGTGTCCTTTCACATCCTGTTTTGGAGATCATGAGGAACCATTTCCTTCCCTGAAGCAGCTGATTCTAATCCATGTTAGGTAGTTTTCATTTTTTCCATTCAGAACAGTCATATACCATATTTAAAAAATGCGTCAAGTAGAAGCTATAGAATTTGTATTACTTTAACTTCTCCCCTATATTAGAGTTCAAAACAGATTTATTTGTTTGGGGTTTTTTGTTTTATTTTAGGTTTGGTTTTTTTTTGAGGGCAAACCTGAAAATTTAAAAAGTTTAGAGAGATTGGTTTTGAAATGGGGATGTAAAAAGCAGATTATAGAGCATATAGAAACAGAATATAGAACAGATTTATTTCACTGTTGTATAAACTGGGAGTACTCTTGCCAGAGTAATTCAGTGCCTTTTGGGGGTTCACAGGGGGAATTGTGAATGTCTTCCGATGCCATCTTAACTTAGTTAAAGGTATAATATCATTGAGATTTCCTTGAGATGCATTTAATATTAGAACCAAGGTTTCAGCAAGTAAATATTGCCTAATAGTATACAAAAAATGTCTTTGGCATTTGTGCCTCACAAAGATTTCTGGAATATACTTGCACTTTGTCTTGTTCCTGGTTTTTTGGGAGATTTTTTCTCCCTTTTTCCTCCCCAACCCAGCCCTTTTGTAAAACACACTGGGCATCACTGCTTTAAAACAACAATTGGAAGAATTCAACTGTTACGCAGTTGAGTTTTGGTTGTGAAGGTTTTAGTTCTGCCACAAAAGGTCTCTGTGATCATGGTTCATGTTTTAATCATATTTTGAGAAAGATCCATTTTTTTAAATACTTTTAAACTCATTTTTTTCATAAAGTCTTTCAGTTTTGGGGCGTGTACGCTGATTTCACTGTCGTGTAACGCATCCGCACTCCTCCTGTGCAGTGGCTGTGCAGCACTGCTGTGCTGGGTTACTTTTCCTGGCTCGAATGTGTTGTGGTATAAACTGTAATTATGTTCTCAAGCAAAGGCTTAGTGGAAGTATCTTGAGGCAGGGATGTGGACGTGGCAAATATTGATGAGTAATGCAATCATTTCACTCCTGTAAATAACGGGAATTCTTAAGCAGCTTGGCTGCTTGGGAGTCTGTTCAGAATTTGTTTGAATTTTCCAAGGGAAGGTCAGGAACACCTGCCATGCTTGGTTATTGCCAGCTCATTCAGGTGGAAGATTTTAGATTTGGGAGAGATGAGTTCAGCTTTCTGTGGCAGTGGGGCAGGTGATTCTGTTTGCAACCCTTGGGTTTGCTTAGTGCAGAACTCTTCAAATACTCATCAAAAGGAGAAACTGCTTGGAAGGCTTAACCACAGGAGACTTGCAAGACGTATTCAAAGCTGAGAGAAAGGATCACATTAATTGCCAGTTGCTGAATTTTAATGCTTCCAACAATATGTAAAAAACAGGAAAAAAAAAATCAAAGGCAGTTACATAGGATGTATTCATATAGTTTAATTAGTTGGGGGAATTTATACGAGCAGCAAAATATTCCTGGGATGGTGTTATAAATGTCTATTTTTGTCTTCATTCAGTGCAATGTTACTGTCTTGTAAGAGAAGCCACACCTCTGAAATGCCATTCTGTACTTTTTACAAGTTCACCTTTTAGCATCCAGTAAAATACACATAAGCAAAGTGAGTAATGATGCATGGCTGGTAGGAAACCTGTAAACCTCATCTGCACAATGAAACCAGTGCAGGAATTCACCTGCTGCTCCTGCACTGCTTGGAGAGTCTTCAGAGGCTTGTGTGGAAATAATTCTTCAGAATTTGTTGAGTGGTTCCCATCTCAGAGTGGTTTTTTTCCTGTTTATTTGTGATGTGCTTGTGCACAGTCACTGTTGAACACTGGACCAGCATCTGCCAGGTGCTTTTATGTCAAGTTTCAGCACATGTTGAACATGTGTACAGGCCACTTTACCTTACTGCTTTAGTTTGGGAAGGCATCATGCTGGAAGACTCTCCGTGGTATAACTGAGTGCCAGAAAAATTAAAAATCTCAGTTGTGGTTCAACACTTCTGCTTTCTGTGATTCCACCAGTGGGATAGATTTTACTAAATCAAAAGGACTGTGGTTTATCTTCTGAAAGAAAACTCATGGTGATTTTTGTACATCTCTCTGCTTTTGAGGGCATTATCTATATAGTCATTTTTTAAACTAAAATTCATCTTACTGTATGTGAAAACTCCTACCAGAAAAGACAAATGTATATTTTTCTTACTTTTTTTTTTTCTAACTCACAGGTTAACTTACTGAATTCTATCCATGACAACTTCCACCAGTAAGTTAAGGTTTTTATCTCTGAATAGTTGCAAAGAGTGGTACAGTTGGTTGGACAAATGGGAGTGGGCATCAGTTATAGAGACTAAAAATTTCTTAGAAGATTTTGTAGTCCTAAACTGATTTATAGAATAGTTTATTAACTCTGCTTTAAGCCAGTTTGGGGAATCACAGATTTGGAATTATGTAACTTTTATAGCCAACATATGTTTTTAATATCTGACTCTTTAGATGTGGAAATTCAGTCGTAATTTTCCTGGAATTAATTTAAATCTTTTCCTCCTTTTTGTGGAGTTGTGGTTATTGCATTATGTACAAAACATTACACTGGGACATATTTCAGACATGTTTATTATAAACTAACTCTGTATTTGAAGATTTTGATATAGTGTGGAGTCTTTAGGTGAAATCATGGTTGCCTTGGAAGTTCATGGTCAAATATCAGTCTATGATACAGGCAGTGTTTATTTTTCTCTAATGATTTCTTGGTCTAAAATGACTTCTAGGCTTTCCCTATTACAGTGTGAAATTGTTTTGTACAGTATTTGCAGTTCTCCTAGATCTATACTCACCTTCTTAGTATTCACAACAGAGGCTTTTCTTTAAAAATTATGCTTTTATTTAAAATTATGCTTTTATTTAGTTATTAGCAATTGATTTCTGTACAGCACATGAGAGCAAGGAACAGACTTAAGCTGATAGGGAGAATACTTGTGATGAGCTCCGAGCTCTCTCTGTTCCCATCTCCCTGGTAGCTTACACCAGCTGAAGAGCTGCACTGTCACTAGCAGCAGTGATTAAAAGGATGGATTTTTACACAGAACACTAAGCAATGAGAACTTTGGACATGGGTAGATGTGCAAGACAGCTGCAGCTGAGACACGGTGTCCCACATCCCTGTCAGGTGTTCCATTTTCTTCTTTCCAGAGCCATGGCATCGTCCGGATCTCGGGAGCAGTTTTTGCGGCAGATGGAGCAGATTGTGGAAGGCATCAAACAGAATCGAATGAAGGTCTGATACTCCTCTCTCTTTGCTAGAACCTGGGAATTAGCTCAGCAAAGCCTCTTGGATAATAATTGTGCACAGAAAGATCCATTACGTGAGGTGCAAATTAGGCAGGCAACTAACAAGTATTATTTCTTTTCACATTTGTCAGAAACTTCTCACCGCTAAATGTCAATGGATAGAGTATGACAGAGGTGTTATAACACCTCTGTCCTGACAGGAATCTTATACCCCTCAACTTCATTACTGGCAGTGTAGTGATTTAAATGCTTGAGACAGCTGAATGCCACTGAAGTCAGTGAGAACTCTTCCATTTGGACTACGTGGGTGCAGTCAGACCCGCTCCTCAGGCATGGTTTTTCAGGCTGCTGGAGCTGACTGAAGCTGCTTTCTGCTGCTGAAGAGGGTCAGCAGCACTAGAGTCCCAACCATCAGGTGCCCTTGTCCCAGTTGCACCTATAGTGCCACTGGTACGGAGACTTCTGCATTAGGCTTTTAATTTTTAAGAGCTGACCTCAAAGTTCATTGCATTTCAAGCACAAGCCAGGGGTATCACTTAGGAAGCACCTGTCTCCCCTTGTGTGTTGTAGATGTTCCTTATGCAGCATGTCCATGTGTATTCCACACATATGATCTCTTATCCTTCCTGCATACCAACAGATGGAAAAGAAGAAGCAAGAAAACAAAATGAGAAGAGACCAGCTGAACGATGAATATTTAGAGCTTCTAGAGAAACAGAGGCTTTACTTCAAAACAGTGAAAGAATTTAAAGAGGTAAGAACACTTTTGCTATGTAAACTGTCAAATGTTCATTTTGACGTGACTTGTGCATTAATGTGTGCACAAGATTTTCTGATATGATGCTTGTCACACCATGTTCATGAGGTATCTTGGTGGTTTTCTCCGTGTGAATCTTGGACTTTCAATTTGATTCTGGGAATTCTTTCACTGCTAGATTGGCACCTCTCTATATTAGAGGGAGATGTTATCAAGCAAGCTGTGTATTTAGGTTTTCAAGTGGAACCTCTTGAAGATCTGTGAGCACTTAGGTATTGGAGCAAAGAGGGGCGTGGAAATGTGTGTGAATAAGGGAGAAATGCAGGGTCTTGGTCGTTAATCTTCAGGAACCAGCCTTGTTGCCTAATGACTGTGAAAGCACTGTATAACACTTCATTGATTTAGCCTTCCCAAGCTTTTAATCATCATGGGCTTCTGTTACTTGCTGTCTCCATGAGAATGAATGAATGAAAAGGAATGCTGCAGGCAAAATTGTCATTTGGCTTCACATGTTCGAGGAAAAACATCTTTGTGTAATTATTCCTGCTTTGTTCTGAGACAGTTCCTTCCTGTTTCAGACAGTGTACTCTGGCAGAATGACAAGGGCTGTTCAGCTACTTGTCTGACATAGAGAATTTCACATCCTACTTGCAGAATTTGGGTGGATTTACTTTTAGGTTTTTTACCCATTTTTCTTCCATTGCCATGTGAGGGAATTTTTACTCAACCCTGCTACCCTTAAAAATAAAAGAAGTCATGGTTGTGGTACTGAAGGTGTACTTATGTAAATATATTTCCTGACCTAGAGTTGTTCCCTGAGCACTGACTCCTGCAAACTGTCCTGCGAAGTTCCAGATCACCTACAAGTAATCTCCATTTCAGATTTATTCTATTTATAAGTAAAAAGCTGAATTTGCTTTAGCTACATGTAACAACTTCAGATGGGTGGTCAAGCAGTGCTCCTTCTGGCTTCCATGTCATAAAGTTGAATGGATATTGCCATTGGAAAAACATTATGGATGAATCAGAATTAGCTTCAACTCCTCGCTTGCTCCGGGCTGCTTTGGATTTTGGAGATGTTTCAAAATGAAAGAAAGGGTTTGGTTCTGTTGATATGGACATACAAGGAGCAGAGTTAAGAGCAGTACCTCCTCACGTGCTTGCTCTCTGTTAACAGGAATGCCGTAAGAACGAAATGCTGCTGTCCAAGCTGAAAGCCAGTTCGTCCTGAAGAACTCCAGCTGGGGAAATTTATAGAAGATTGTTCAGCCCATTGAATCTCTTTTGTGAGGTGACAGTTATAACTGCAATGTAGATGTATATATATAGATATATATAAAAAATATATATACACACAGCTGTAAAAGTCTGGTTTTTCCAGTATGTGTTCAGTTTACATTCCCTCATCACATGGCTGTATTATTCATTATTGCCTCCACTACACAGTAAAGAGTTAACACAGTACAGCAAAATAGAAATACTGTCTAATTTTATTTATTTGGGTTTGGGGCTTTTTTTTCTACAGTAAGGACAGTGGGAATGCTTTTTATTTGGGTTCTAACACTGAATTAGGTGAAGATTCTGGAATAAGTTTACATGTACTGTGTAGTTTGTCCACCGCCCCACAGGATGAGCACTGCAGAATGCAGTAGTTTGTTAATTTCTGGCCCAAAAAAACCCCACAGAATGAGATTCTTCAAACTCGCTTTACCAGCTAATAGCTTCACATTATTTTAATTTACACTCTAGCCATAGATAGGATTCCAAAGGATAACAATTAATTTCTACTGGTTAAGAAAATGAAAACTTACCTTGGATAATTCCTGGTGTAAAATTATAGATCTATATTTTTATAAAGTCTAGCTGTTGTATAAATTTCTTTGAAATTTCATTTTTATATATAGTGTGCTTGTTAAATTAATAGCTCCAGGAAAAAACACCTTAATACTAGGACCACCACGTTATCCCTGGCTGGGATGAAAATCAAAGTCTGTCACCTGTAATATAGGAAGATAAAGATTGAGACATTCTGCTCTAATGAACTGATGCTCACCTTTGACGACAACAGCCTACTTACCCTGCTGAAGATCTGCTCTTGAAAGTTCAGAAACTTTGTGGGACACTTTCTGAAACATTTTTATATCTGTCTATACAGAATTTTATAATTCAAACAGTTGCTTTTTGTACTTAACACCAGGATTTTGGACTGACTTCTTAATGTACATGACATCTTCAGGAGAAGAAAACCCGTGTTCCTTTTTCCCACTGACACTGATGACAGTGCTGTTCGATTACTTTCTATGGCAGTGAATATAAAATAAAGAATGTTTGGAATCCAGTGACATTCTGCTATCGTGTTTTTAAGGTGGAACTTGCCTTAGAACCCTTCCCATGCTCTTGAATTACAAGTGCATTAAAAGATGAATCGTGTCCATAGTCAAATGAGTCACTGTTTTTGTGATGTCCTGTTCCTTCAGCACAAACAGAAAGAGAACCTTCCCACTGAGCCAGCTGGAACCTTGCTCCCCCACACTGATTAGTGAGGGAATAGATCTGAGCTGCTCCTCTTGCATCTGTTCAAAAAGTCACTCTGCCCAGGGCTAGCAAAATAACGAAGGCAAAATCAGATTCCAAGTCCCTTCAAAGAGGGAAAAATTTACATTCAGCATTCCTTCAGTAAGGAAACCTGCATTGAGTGCTACTTGCAGACTTTCTGTAGTCAGCTTTGATATTAGGAGGCATTATTTCTGTCTACAAACTTTGCCCTCTATAAAAACTGTAAGGCTCTTTCTGGTTTGTGAATTGAATAATTCAGCTTTGGCACCAAGGAGACCTGCTTGAGAATTCAAGCTCTGCTGTGTTTGTGTACCATGCAACACTAAAAAAATAATTTGAATGAACATTTCAATTTGAGATGTATCATTTTAATCACAATTGCTTTTTAGCATCAAGCAGAATTTCCTAGGTATGGTAAGTAATGAACTTGCATGTAGAATAAATGATATGATTATTTGTTCAGTATAATGTTAAAATTTATGCTTACCTGCTACAACCACAGTAACCTGGAAACTTCCACAAGGAATATAAAAACGTGAGATCCATTGCTCTGACTATGAGGTTGTGGTTTTGACTAAGATACAAATCTGAGGTTTGTGAAGATTCTGTTGTTGCTCACAGGGAATAAATCAAAGTCCAGATAACAACTGTGTGCTGTAGATGGAGCCCAGGGCAGATGGCCACTACCTTTGGTGTGAGGCCCGTGTGAAAAGGAGCAGAAAGGAGGCTGGCGAGGGTGTGAAAGCAGTTCCATCAGCTCTTCCTTGCTTTCTGGCATGGGCCCTATGTGTCGGGTGCCATTTCTCCTCATACCAGGGGAGGAACCAATAGCAAGGAGAGTCTGCCTTAATTCTCCTTCTCAGCTGCTTACATGGGAGGAACTGAGGCTTTCTCAGAATTCTGCTTCAGTATTCCTGAATTTCTTTGTTGAAAGAGAAAGTTTTTGCCTTGAATTCATTTGGTGTTACTGGGCTTGTAAAGTAACATTACAGGACTGGCAGCAAGACTTAATTTCTTTATTTAGGGTTATTAGCATTTTCTGCTCCCACTCATCCTCCAATGCCCTTTAATTTCTGCACAGTCTGGGCTCCAACAGCACAGCAAACAAGCCTTATTTCAATACAGCTGCTGCAGGATTCTCAGAGCCTTGCTGCAGGATGCACCGATGCCCTTCTGCTGAGGAATAGGCTCCAGTAAGTTTTTCTAGGAGCAAATTCTGTGTCAGGAAACCAAGTTTAAAACTAGTAGCCTACTGCTTACAAGCAGAGATGAGTTGGCAGCTTCTGTTGGGGAAATAAATGACCATAATGTCTAAGCTGTGCCAAATGACGTCCCTTTAGAATACCTGCTTTCTATTTTTTTTTTTCTATTTGGATAGTCAAGATACTGTGTCATTTATCTTAGGCCATATGGGAGCATCCAGCAGGTTAGGCAACAAGCACAGATAACATATTTTCTTTGCCCCACAGTAAGCTGTGATTAAAAACCAGAATTTTAAATCCTGAATATGTGCTACTGCTCTTCTACATGCAGTCTGCATTTAGAGCCAGTGTGGGAAGATGATTTTGTTACGAGCTTTCTAAAGCCACTGTAATGAAGTGAAAGCTCCGCTTGCTTCCCGCTGCCTGTGGGTGCGTATGGAGCCAGGCTGTGTGAGCCTGTCACTGTAACACTCGCTGCTGCCACAGATGCTTGGGTGGGCAGAGCACTGGATGCTTATCTTCAGAACTTCTCACAGCAAATTCCAGAGGCCCAGCCTCGCCTCCTAAGGGAGCTAAATTCATCCTTGAGGAGGAAGAGGAGGAGAGCTGTGTCAGTGCCCTGCTGCAGCTCTCCCGCTTGCTGAAGGGACCCTGCTGCAGGTCAGTGTCTGCAGCAAGGCCCTGCACATGTGCAGCTGCAGGAACTGCACAGGGGCCTTGCAGCTCTGTGGTGTTCTCCCAAGTTCCAGAGGCCAAGCCATGGCTGAAGGTGCCTTCACAGCCTGTGTTGCTTCAGGACAGGGTTCCGGAACCAGAACTGGAGCCGGGTGCTGCTCCAGGCAGCTGCAATGTGCAGCTGGAGTGTCACTGCTGCTCCTGCAGCCAGACTAGGATGGGCCAGGGCACCATGGTTGGCATTGGATTTGTGTGATACTAATGGCTTGGCTTACCAGGCAGAGGGGGTACAGGCTCTAAAATGTGGCCAAAATACGATTATTAGAAACTTCAGGAGTGCCACATGCAGAAGATTTGTATGCTTTTCAACACCAGCTCAAGACGACCTCTTCATTTCTTCCTTCCATGTCATCTGTTTGGATTTTAAAGGTTTTAGAGCAGTGACTCTCTTACATGAAAAAATTCAATTGACTTGAAAAATTTGTCAGTGGTTCTGAATGAGGCTGCAGGTTTTAGTAACATTCAGTCTCTTACATATGTGTCTTCCTTCTGGTTTAATTAAGTCCCTAAACACTGGTTTGAATGGTAGCTATGCCATATGCAGGCAAGTTGAGAGTCACAAGGGAAAGTTATTTACATTGGCATTTAAGTCTGAGTCACTATCTAACAACTCTTTGAAATTCGAGGTTATTAAAATTTCTGAATTCCCACTGAAATGGAGAGAAGCATCCTCTGCAGGAATGCAAGACACACAGGTGGCTGTGGCTGCAGCTGCAGGTCCCACTGGCCTGTCACAGCACTGCAGGTGTGAGGTACATCACTACCTGACCTCGCCAGACACTGTGCTCCTGAGGTGCAGCCAAGCTTCCTTAAGCTTCCTGAGACTGTGTCAGTAAAAACCTGCCACGCTAGAAGTACTCAGAGATGCTGTCAGCTCTCCCACTCAGAACAGGGGAGGAAGTGAAACCCACCAGAGAAAATATGGAGCAAGATTAACTTGGCAGTATGCAGAGAAATACATTATTCACTTATATATTGTTAGGTCAGGGGTGTTTATCAGATTTTGGGAAAACAATTTAAGGGTTGGGTTTGAGACCCTTTGGGTTTTGTAGAGTCACTTAGACCTGATGGCATCAACACCTCTGTTACAGGAGGAGGAAGTTGATGCCAGCTGACAAATTGTGGACTTTAGTCAGGTTGAGCGATGAGCACATTTATGGTGCAAGGGTCCCAGACACGCTGCAGGCACTCACCCACCACTGCCAAGCAGCCACACGTTGCTGCCAGCACACCTGGTGTGACTGAACATCCTGTTTGGTGTTGTAACACAGATGCCTGCTCAGTTTTACGGCAGAATGAAATAACCATGCATTCAGTCCCCATTCACTTGGTGTTTATCTTGAGCTCACTTGGGTTTCATAAAACAGGGAGAGCGTGAGCCTGGCAGAGTGAGAGAGGACAGCACTGGTGAAAAATCCTCGCTAGATGCTCCTGTGCAAGCAGTGAGAACACATTCTCAGGGGCTCTGAATAATTCTGTACTTGCCTCTTAAGTTTCACTTAACCCCAGAGGACACAGCTGACCCCTGTTTGACCAAGCCTGCTTGCCTTGCTGCTTGCAGAGCACACAGCCCCTCAATCGTGGCAGGGTGTTTCTGAGCTGCTTCATCATCCACTTTAATTTCACATCAGCTCAAGGACTGATTGACTGCAGCACGTTTATTCCCTTCCAAATAAATCTCAAAACCGAAGCCAGCATCCTGCCCGTATCACAAGCATGTCAGTATTGCTCAATTAGCAGCTCCCACCGGTGCCTTTGCTAATGAGGAGAGCTCCAGCACGGCCCCGGGGCTAGCTGGGCGGGATCAGCCGTGTTGGGTGTGACAGCCACGGCACTGGACACACACAGTGCTTCGCTGGCAGACCTCAGCGTGTGATGATTTGAAGAGCAGACGGGAGGCATTCCCTCTTCCATCTTCTTTGCCAAACCCTGGAGTAGCACATATGTATTTCTAAGGGGGAACTGTAAGCTCTCAGTAGGTTTATATCCAGACATCTCCCATCTTCTTTTTCACTGCTCCTAAATCCCTTCAAGTAGCTCTTGTGCAGGAAAACTGTACATATCACAGGCATGTTTCCCTCAAGAAATCTCAATTATGCAATAAACATTTTCTCCTCTGTGTCCCCTTTTATCTCTGCTTTACAAAAAGGTTCTTGAAGGCATTGTTGTAGTTTTTGTTAAATGCTGTATAAATGAGAGGATTAAAGAAAGAATTTGAGTAGCCAAGCCAAAGAAAGATGCTTTTCCAGACGGGTGGGATGTTGCAGGAACAGAGGGGACTTATTAATTCAGTGATGAAGAAAGGGATCCAGCACAGTACAAAAACCCCAATTAAGATGCCAACCATCAGAGCTGCCTTTTTCTCTTTCTGTTCTCTCCATGTTTCTCCATCTGTCTGGAAAGCGATAGCTGCACGACGAGCTGTAAACACCATCTGTGGTTCCTGCGAAGCTTCCTTCACCTCAAACAAAAGCAAACACAGTTTCTTACCAAGACAGTTTGTTTGAGTGAAGTATTACTTTTAAATGACAGCACAACATCTGTGCACCTACCACAAAAGGCCTGAACTCCATTCCTTCCATGCTAAAAGAAAGAAAATGCCCCAGAGTGCCAAACTTACCAGGCTTCTCATTACACGGGAAAAACTGCCGAGTGTAACTGACAAACAGAGCTAAATAAAGGGTACCTGGTGCCATGTGTGTTGTGGGACTCTTCTCCAGTTTATTTTATTGGATGCCCTCACAGCTAGGGGGAAATCGGGTTGTTAAGGCAGGCTAACAAAGGCCTGAGCCTGCTGCCTATCCCTGCACCAGACTCATGCTGTTCCACGGCCTTTAGACCTGCTCTAGGTGAACTGCTTCAGAGGGGCCTTGGACTAGATGATCTCCAGAGGGTCCCTTTCAACCCCAACCATTCTGTGATTCTGTATTTTCTCAGAAAGCACTCTATTGCCAGAAAAACACCATGTCAACTGGCTTTCAGTTCAAACTCTGGCTTCAGCAGAAGTTATACAAGAGAGGAAAAAATTTCAGCTACTCCAGGCTGTCGACAGTGCTTCTTGTCTCTTCTCACTAAGGGCAAGACATTCATCTCTGCACTGAGTACAGCACAGTGCTTTGAGGCAAACAGCTTCTTGGCAGAAGTTATTCATGTGCTTCGAGTCTGACCAGATGAACACACTCCCTAGTGATTTTAATCTGAAGATTGAAGTATCTCTGATATTAAAGTTCTTCTAGGCTACTACAGTTATGAAGAGAGTGCAATAAAAGCAACAGTTTAAGGCTGTAAAATTTGCCTGAGTGATAATTCACAGGCACTGCAAGACTTTGACAGCACTCCAAAGATGGCTCGTTGTTAAATTAGCTACATATTCCACATGCATGTGCCACCCTTGTAATAGATGGAGGGCCTCTACTCAGTATGAGCACAGCAACTCAGACAGGCAAGCACTGGCAGTGGCTGAACAATCACTCTTCAGGATGGATATCCCTGTCTGCACCCTCAGACATGAGGCAGGGCTGCAGAATGTAAGAGCAGCAGATTATGAGCGCAGGCAAATAATGGAGGAAAATGAAAATCACATCTGTTCTGGCAATTAAAATGGGACACCCCTCATGTAGCAAGGATCACACCATTTGTCTACAGAAGGACTTGCTCTGCACGTCCTTAATCACACTCTGCAAAAAGGGATGAATGCATGACACGAGGACAAATCTGTGACAAACAACCCTGAAAGATTACGTTTTAGCCCTGAGGAATAGTTACATAAGTGCCTCTTGGGAACAGCCATACAAAGGACTTTGTCACAAGCATCAGGAACAGTTTGGGACTGTATTTAACCTTCAACTCTTGCTCAAAAGATGGAGCTTGCTGTGTGCCATCATGAAATCAGAGCCTTCTCACTACTTCTGACTGCAGAATTTACTAGCAGCGACCTATTTATCACTTAATTACATATTGTAAGAAAAAATTATTTCATTTCTTTCGCTAGAAGATACCACAGTCCTCAGGTGTTTTCTGTAATGAAGCCTGCATTTACAGCCTGGTCAAGCTCCTACTGAAGTCAGAGGAGTTTTTACGAACTTCACTGGTTGTTAGGTCAGGCCTCTGAATGCAAAACAGCAAGTGAAAATAGATCATGGTACATTTTGTAAATTACTTGCTAGAAGTAAATACAGCTCTAACTGTACCAAATCTGCAGTTCCCAGTGCCAGTCCCACAGGCTTTGCATGCCTCCAGTTTCCAATATAAGTCACAAGAGCTGACCTTTATCCCTGTACCATGTGGAACAAAGGACAGGTATAGAAACTTTACCCCTATTTTGGGCTTACTGATGAGCACTGGCAAGCAGGCTGTGACAGCAGAAGAGGTGGTCACAGACTGTTAATCAGAGCAGTCCATGGAGATGCCTTGGGTTATGCTGGCGACATCTCTGCAGTGCTGCACACTGCTCTCACTCGGTGTCTAGCAGCACACTCTGCCTCGGGCACAGATTTCCTTCCATCTGCTCAGGCACTGCTCCACGAGCTGCGAGTCAGGAGCACTGGGGAAATAGCTGGTATGAAAGGACTGCTACTCTGAGGCCAGAATTTGGTTCTGAATTCATGAAATCAGCTATTTCCAGGACAATGGGCTCTGAGAAGTGCACAGATGACTGCTTTTCTGTGAGAATAATAGAGTAAACGAAGGAAATGAGCTCAAGTACAAATCCTTCTACAGACACAAAGGAGTTTGGTCTTAGTTCCAGAATTTATTCTTCTGTACGTTGATCAGCACTTACAGTTCAATGCTTCCTCTCGTTTGTCCGTCCCCAGTAAATTACTACTCCTAAATGGCTACATGTTCCCAGAGCTGTATGTTCCCAATTCCTGTGTTCCTAGAATATCATAGAAAACATGCCACCAAGGAGCTTCTGACAAAATCCCTTGCTTTAAAATGTTCCTTATGGCTTTAATGATTGTTATTACCAGTCCTTTGTGGCAGGTGCTCTGTGTGTGTTTGTCCTGCACCTGCAGGGTCTGCAATAACAAAACAACAATAAAGATGATAAACATCAATCAAATCTGGCTTAGTACAACAAATTCAGAGCTTTGCCTATCGCAGTGGGATTCAGCGAAGGTCATGACTGCCTCAGTGTAGCTCTGGCACACTCCTTGTTCTTTTAACAAGAACACATGGAATTAAGTGCACAACAAAGGATCAAAACATAGAAATGTCTACACTCTCTTGGATGCTCCACCAACATGACAAACAGTTCATTTGACAGGGAGAAGAACACCCACTTTCTCTCACAGGATTTTCTTCTGCTGTAAGCAGGACTAACTCTGTATTTCTCCCAGGAAATCACTACCCACTCCACTTTGCTTCCTGCCTCACTCCTTTCCAGATATTTTTTGCAGCTCTTCTGCACAGTTGAACTTTGTTTCCTGACCCAGCTCTTCTACTTGTACAGATGCAGAAATAAAAACTAAAAGGGACCCCTTCAAAGAAGGAGAATCTCTTTTCTCTCCCACATTGTCCTGACTGGTTAAGTGAGTTGGAGAGGCTGAACAGGCCAAGGTGCAGAACAACAGAGCACCACTGAAGCTCTGGGGCCTGATACTACTGCAAGTGGGAAGGACTCTCACGAAACTCTAAGCCTGGGATCATGCCTAATGTTTTATACACTATACAAGTGCTTTGAGAGGGGAGAAAGAAAAAAACCAAACAAAACCAGCCAAAAAAACCCCAATCATCAACAGAACCTGACTTTTAACTCCTCATATGAAAATTTAAACCTGATTTTACAATTGCTACATGTAAGTAATCCAGACATTCAGCTCCTGCCATCCTTGGTTTTGCTGGGCTATCCCTACGCTACAAGGGATTTCATTGATTTAAAAGGGCACTATCAGCAGTATCTGCTGTTTTGCAAGCAGTCTCATTTATTTCAATTGGACTGTTTAGAGAGAGAATTATTGCCTGTTGTCAACAAGGTGTGACAGAGCACAACTCTCTGTCAGTGATGATATGTCACTAGGTTTTTAATGAGGGTCACCCACGTCAGTGTTGCCTGCAGAACTCATTTTCTAGGGAGTTTCATAATTAACAAATCAACAATTATAAAAGCACCAGCTTAATTTAGGATCCAAATTTGGCAATTATTTTATTTCAAAGGAAAGCAAAATACCAAGCTCTCATTAAAACCTGAAGAATCTCAGATGTTTCATGTCCATCTCCCTCACCTGAATTTTTTCAAAGGTTTTGAAAAGTGTTTTTCAAACACACAAGTAAAATTTGAACCAAAGAATGACTCAAAATAGTTATTCTGTAACTATTCTGTTCTGCAGCTCTGTAAGAGTGTAGGAACACAAGGTATGTATGCCAACTCCCAGTTTCAAAGAAATGTCCTTTCTCTGTGAAAGAAAANATATATATTATATATATATGTATATATATATATAATGACAACCTGAAAAGCACTTTGGTGCCTGACTCTGTTGGCTGACAAACATCAAGGTACCACCCTCACTGCTCCACTTGGTGCATTGGTTTTTCCAAGGCATCCCTACTGGCATCTGAGTGTTATGAACTCAGACCTTTTTTGTCCTTAGACTTGCCAGAATTAACCAGCTGGTTGTACCTCAGGCCACAAACTGCAGCCCTGCTGTGCAGTTCCAGTCCAGCACTACCTGACAGCTCATTCCTGAGTGCAACACAGACATCTCTCCCAGCAGGGATCACTGCTGTTACTGCTCACCTCCAGACTGGGAAGCACTGCCGGCCTTTGGCATTGTCTGCCAAAAAATCCTTGCTAATATTCCTCAGATCAACTGGTGCAGGGCACCTGGAGTGAGAGCTGACATAGATGCAGAAGGGAATTCACATCCAGAGTCACAGTGACAGAAGGAAAATGTTGCCAGGGTGAGCATGACACGTAAGCCTTTTCTGAGAAGGAAGAGATGGAAGAAAGTAGAGGGAGGAGAGATATCAAGGGAGAAAGAAATGGAAAATAAGAATGATTTTATGGGCAAACCACGAGAAGCAGAATTTGCCCCATCAGACAGGACAGAGCTGATGCGGACAGCCTGATCACCCCTGCATGTGGAGAAGCAAAGCTTGGCAATGTTACCTTTGTGTTTGCACCATAAAAAGAAACAACAGGGTTTTGCCAAAGAACAATAGTGATGTGTGTGAAGATTCCCCTCCAGGATTCACTGGGGAACTGCTGCTCTTCCTGTGGATGTGATGGATCCTACCAGCACACGCTTAAAAAGGATCAGGATAACACTCTGTGAGTTAACCTCAGTATCTTAAGAAAACAAGAAATGCATCCTGAATGCCAGCTCGCTTGATCCACGAGTTCATTTAATGTACGCGTGTGCAGCATCAGCTCTTCCTTCAGGTGAAGAATAAAGCTTGCATCTGAATCACAGAAGTCTTTTAATTTAAGTTAGCAAACAGAGCTGCTGGGACAATGGTGGATGTTGCCACTACATTCCAATTGCAGATTCAAGAATCCCTGTTATAAAAGGAGAAGCTAAAATGTCAATCACATCAATATGAGAAAGATGAAGAGCTACTGGCTTGAGCATTTTCTGGTACTGCAATAACCCCTCTGAAATGGGTGTTTAGCTCACTCTGACAGAGCCCTTTTGGCAGTGCAGCCTAAACCAGCCCCTAGACGTTGCATCAGCAAAAAGCACTTACCTGCCAGCCATGCTGGGCCCATGCAGGGGCTCTTGCAGACAGAACTACGACAATTTGCAGGCAGACTCTTTCTTGCTAAAACTGTCATATGATGTGTCTCTCCACTGGCTTGAGCAGCAATGCCTCAGCTCATTTAGCTTCCCAGAATTTTAGATTCCAAGCAACTAGTCCTGTATGGGTATGTGTGTATGTAACAGATAGAGCATGCAAAACCACTATAAATAATCAGCTGGCTTTTGTGCTTGAAGAGATAATACATTAACTGCAAGCAACACTTTCATCATACTTAAAACGATTTGAAAGAAATTAGGTGCAAACTAGGGGCTGAAGATCGTAGGAAAAAAAATACCACTAGAGGAGACATTCTCAACTTTTCTAACAAATTTTTTGCTTTTGCATAGAAGACACCATCATAAATCAATATATACTGAAAGTATCTTCAAGACATTACGATCCAAATCTGCGAGTCTAATCACATATAATTGCCAGTGCTGTTATGGCAATAACATAGAATCTGGGGACACAACCTACAGACTCTTATTTGTAAACATAATAATGTGTTTCATTGAATCCAAATCAAAGATAGAAGGATTTAGCAGGGGAATAAGGCTCTGCAGGATTAGCCCCAGTGGAACAGAAAGGTTCTCTGTAGGTATCTCTAACATCCACACAGCTCATCTTTAGCTACTGGGAAGGGACTGGGCTTAGGAAGTGCAACATGCAATCACAAAAACAAAGACTGGTAGGAGTGAGAGTAAGAGTATGTGACAGAAAGCAGGGAGAGTTTACAGAGAGCATTTACTGCCAAGCACGGGGAGGCATGGGATGGGTGACAGCAGCATCATGCAGAGAGCCTGACATGGGGCACAAGGAGCCAACCCCAACCCTTCTGAAGGGACACAGCTTTCCTGTCAGCAAGGTGTATCCCCCCAATGAATGAGACCTCCCAAATGGCTAGGGCACTGCAGGATTACAGACAATCTTTGGGATAAGGAGAACACGGTTTTGAAGCCAACAGGTAATTTTAAACCAGAAACAATTGATTGTTTATAGCTTCACTACTATGCAGTGAGCAGTATTCAAGGCAAAATAGCCCAAGCACATATATACATTTATATATATATATATATATATGTATGTATGTATGTATATATAGTGTATAATTTGCTTTTCAAAATCTATTCAGACACACAAAGTCTGTGCTGGTAGATAAATGTGCATGCATTTACTCGGTACAGGATCTGAGGATCTATTTATGTCTTTTTTTACCCCACCAACGCTGTAAAAAAAACATAAAGAGTAAAAAAAAACCCAAGGAACGGCAAATTCAGAACAAAGAGACAATTTTCAAATGTCTCGCTCGACTGGCAGTGAATGTACCCTTACTCAGACAACACACAAGGAAAAAAATGACAATAAAGCTCTTCTCCGAGAGCTGCCCTTTTTGACTGGCTAATTACTGCTCACGTCCAGTCTGTGACAAAGTTAAACTCACACGGGAGCCCCAGGGCACCTGGCAGCCTTCTCGCTGTGCCGAACCCACCATCGCAGGGGTGAGAGCCGGGCGCTGACGAGAAGCAGGATGGCAGTGCCCGGGGGGCAGCAGGGGCTCCCTCCCCCTGCCCGGCCTTACCTGGGCAGCCTCCGGCAGGGGCACCACGGCGTTCCTCCTGCGGCCCCCCATGTGGAACTTGGACGCCTTGTAGATCTTCCAGTAGACGAAGAGCACCACGCAGAGGGGCAGGTAGAACGCCCCGCCCGTGGAGACGATGGTGTAGGACGGGTCCTGGCTGAGCTGGCAGCGCTCCTGCTCGGGGCTGTAGGTCTCCCCCCAGCCCAGGAGCGGGGCGAGGGAGATGGCGGCGGAGAGCAGCCAGGTGAGAGCGATCATGACGTTGGAGATGCGGCGGCGGGCGAGCAGCGTGTACTGCAGCTGCCGGGTGATGGACCAGTAGCGGTCCAGGGCGATGGCCGTCACGTTCCAGATGCTGGCCGTGCAGCACAGCACGTCGAAGCACACCCACACGAGGCACAGCTCCCGGCCCAGCCGCCACCGCCGCCCGGCCGACAGCTCCTTCACCAGGCTCAGCGGCATCACCAGGGCCGCCACCAGCACGTCCGACACCGCCGTGGAGGCCACCAGGTTGTGGGGCACCCGGTGGAAGGCCTTCACTCGCAGGATGGTCGCCAGCACCAGCAGGTTCCAGAGGAAGGTGGCCACGGTCAGGAGCACCAGCAGGGTCAGGATGAGGATGGTGAAGATGGAGAAGGGCTCCCGGCCCTTCCACGCGCTGCCGCCCACCACCGAGGAGGAGGCGTTGGTGTCCATGTTGGCGGACGAGGTGTTGGCGCCCATGCTGGCCTGGCACTGGCCCCGTGGCGAGCAGGGGCTCAGGGTCTCCGCCATGCCCGGGACTAGGGCTCGACCCCTCACCGCTGCCCCTT
>VZTF01009642.1:3230808-3245704 GCA_013397755.1 Cnemophilus loriae | reverse complement strand
GGTTTGGAATGTTTCCGGAGAGGGAAACTCCACGCTCTCCCTGGGCAGTTTTTCCAGTGCAGCGCCACCCTCAGTGTAAAGTTCTTTCTCATGTTGAAGTTAAACTTCTTGTGTTTTAATTTATGGCCATTACTCCTTGTCCTATGTCTGGGAACCACTGAAAAAAGTCTGGCACCATCGTCTTGCCACCTTGTCCTATGTCTGGGAACCACTGAAAAGAGTCTGGCACCATCATCTTGCCACCTGCCTTTGAGATAGTTGTATGGATTAATGAGATCCACTCTCAATCTTCTCCAGGCTAAACTGGCCCAGCTCCTGCAGCCTCTCCTCGTAAGAGAGATGCTCTAGACCCCTCATCATCTTTGTGGCATCTGCTGGACCCTCTCCAGTAGCTCCTTGCCTTTCTTGTACTGAGGAGCCCAGAACTGGACAGAGTGCTCGGATGTGCTCACCAGGGCCGAGTAGACAGCAATAGTCTGTGTCCCCACAGACCCGGGTGGTGACGAGACACCGCCTTCTCCCCATGGACCCCATGAGGCTACAGGACACCCTCTTCTCCTCATGGCCCCTTCCTGCCAAGTTCCCTCAGTGCTCCCACCAACCATTTCATTGCTCTTAAAATAAGCAATCAAGTATGTGACCAAGAGCTTGGAGATGGACAATAGAATCAACAGTGAATACAAGGGAATGTCATCTTTCCACCTGGATGTTTGGCGCTTTGTGGCGCTTTTGAGAAGTCTCAGGGATGCAAAACACAGAAGGGTGGAAAACAGAAATCTCTTGTAAGTCTAAATACTTTACATCTTCCTTTGCATCTGTTCTCACTTTTCTGCGTTGACCTGAGAATTGATGAGAAAAGGACTTGTGACAGAGGTGAGGAATTGCAAAACATGTTTCCTAGTCCTCATCACTTTACCAAACATCACTTCCGCACTCTCTTTAAGTGAATCTTTTCAGACTCAGTCTTGTCATAATATTTTTTTCTGTCAGTCTGAAAGTTCTTAGCTTGGCTTAACCTTCCCTGCATCCTTGTAATTCTTGTCCAAGCTCCCCTTTGCTCAGTGGTGCTGAGGAGGTGTCTGTCCTCCCCAGAGAGCAGCTGCCCAGGCCAGCTTTGTTACAGTGCCGTTTCCAAGCACTTCCAAGGAAAACACGCAGCTTAGGAACAGCTCTGGAGGGTGATGATTCATCCAGATAATAGAATTTCAACCCATTTTGTGAAGTGATGCTGTGTTTTTATAGCAAATATATAAAATTTAATGTTACATTTTCCAGAAGTTTGTTTTTATCTGTTAGAGGCAGATTATTTTGAGACCATTATAAAGGGACTACACTGAACTTGATGGTCTTTACTTGTTTTCCATTTTTTGTTTTAGATTCAAAAGTGGTACAAAAGCTTCTAGCAGATGCAGTTTTATTCCATCCTCTTTAATAAAAAACCAGCCTTCTCTCTAAAGCATTTCTTAGGAAAGTCAGTTATATAAATCCTGCAATTAATTTAAGAAATATATAGAAAATTTCAGCTCAATACAAAAAACAAACCTTGCTAAGTCCTTTGACAGCTGCTTCCATACTTTTACGATTGAAAATGTGATGGAGAATCTAGATGTCACATAGATGCCAGCTATTACTGATTTTATTAATAATAAACACATTCACAGGTGATTGCAACCACTCATAGAGGAGCCCAGAAAGCCCTGGGTGGCTCAACACCTTTAGCTGACAGCCAGAATAGAGAGGAGAGTTTGCAAGTTTTGTAACTGTTATACAAGATTTTGCAGAGCCTACAATTTTCCTTTTTTTTTTTCCCCTTTAAATTCTGACCAACTGGGAAAAAATAGTAGATAGTTTTGTTTTTCAGTGTTGCAGCTTACAAAAGTGTCTGGGCAGATGGACTGCTATTGAAGAGTATGCTAAGGTTTTGGGTTTTTTTTTGAAAAGTGAATGCAGTTCTTAAGCTGGATGATACCAATACAGCAGAGTGAATGTGTTTCTAGACAGGACCCCGATTTTCCATTTGTCTTCCCTTCTTCTAATGGCATCTTCCCTCTACCTCTCCTCACAACTCCATATCAAAAGTTTATCGTGGTGGCTAAGAGGAGCAAAAAAAATGTAATCTCTTCCCCACGTGGCTGTGCAATAAAGAGATTTGACAGAAGCAACATCATGGTATTTATGACTTTGATGCAAGCCAGCAGATTTTTTAGCAGCTAAGAGCATTCCAGTTCAAGAGGCTGGATTCTTACTGTCAGGGCTCAACATCTTCTATAAATCTAAAAGCATCGGACAAACAAAAGCCTCAGAAAGTGTTGCATGAATTGTCCTGTCAGCTAAAATACCGAGAAAATAAAGCTAATAGAGCAAAAGCCAGGAGCAATGATAGACTTTATTCTGTATGCCTAGCCCCTTGATTATAGGCTTCTTTCAGCATTACTTTAATTTGAAAAAAACCTAAACCCAACAAGCAACCCACCTTTCAAGGGCTAATAACTGGCTCTTTTCTGGTTGTTTTCAGGGCTCTGTGAAATCCCTTCTAAGTTTTGGGCAGTTGAAGTAACTGGACAATGATCTCCTGAGCAGGGCAGTGGTACAACTAAAAGCAAAAGTCAGACCTGTGCAGTATCCTGTCAGCACCATGTCTTCCTTCACAGTGGGACCTCTCCTAAAATATTTTTTTTTTAAATCACATGGCCCTTTTCACCCATCCTGTGAGAGTTGCTTTCCCTGAGCCTCAAGTCTCTGGCTTGAAAGCAAATCATCAGAGCTTTGGTAGCTTACTTAAATTGAGTCATCAAGTCATACATCAAACAAAAAGGCTGATTACTGCCAAAATATTAACACACTTCTTATTTACAGCAGACCTCAGCAGAGAATATCTTAACCCATTTCTCAACTATTCTTGCTCTACAGTGTCAATAAAGGTGCCCCCTACCTGTGACACTCACTCTGAAAAATTTGATGGCAACACTTTCTGACCAGCGTTGTGCTTGTCTATAACTCGGCAGCTTTATGGCACAGGAAACTCAGATCATGACAAGATTTTTCATTATTATGAGCGGTAACTCAGTGGAGGAGTTCTCCTTTATGGGCCTGTTCCAAGAACTGTCAAAAACCTCTTCCAGTTCCAGCAGGACAGTTTTGATCACCCCCTTAAGTGGTTTAAAGAGTCCAATTTCTTTGTCAAGGTTCTCAGAGGAAGAAAGCAATTTCTCAAGGCACACAATATTAGTCCCCAACCGATCGGTCACTGTTATGAGACAAGCCTTGAGAGCCTGATGGCTGAGGTCTATTAACTGCTCACAAGATTGATAACAGGGGAAGCTGCAAAGGAAACATTAGATTTCCAATCAGTTTGACAATCTTTTGCACTTCTTGCAATACCGTGGTGTAAGAGATGCTGCCCAATACACAGATATTTCATCAGAAACTATTTGTCATTTACAATTTCATAAACAAAGCAAAAGGTAATTGCATCTGCACAAAACAGGAAGGTTTTAGTTCCCACTTAGCTCATGAATTTCTCTTCTGCCTAATCAGGAAATTAGAGCTGACTATGTAGCTACTACAGGCAGGGTGCAGCCATTACACATCTATGTTTAAGTAAGTATTAACTTTTTTTTTTCTTCTGTGTAAGCTATTATTACCCTAGAGAAATACCATCCAGTCTTTCCACCTCCTACATAAGTTTGTTTCAAAGATGTCTTTGTATTAGAAAATTAGGAAAATGCAACCCAAGTATCACAGGGAGGAGTCGTGTGGGCTCTTTGTCAGTTTTCCATGTATCAGACTTCAGAAGTAGCAGGAATTTTGATGCACTTTAAGGCCCGACCAGTTCTGGCCATGAGCACATGGTCAGACACGTGGTCACTGACTCCACATCCCACCTCTTTTCCTGTTCCAAACCAATACTCCACACTACTGCAGCCACTGCTTGTGCCCACATAACCACAGCCTGATCTTCACTGTGGTTTACTGCAGCTTTGCTTACATCTCCTTCCAAGTAATTAATTTTGCAGTTCATCTAATGAGTCCCTCAGCATTTCTTTTGCTTTAATGAAAGTTAATTCCCATACAGTAACTGCACAGCTGGCAGGTATAAACAGAAGCCTTAAACTGTGTGATGATCTAGATCTCAGAGAGAGCTCCTAAGATGTGCTATTAATAAAGACATGAGAATTACTTTGACATCTATTATTTATAAATTTATAAGAAAACCCTAAATCAAATATTAGAACTCAATGAGACAGGCATCATGTTTAGCACTGCTTACCCTTCTGAGGAGATTTTGCTATTTCATTGCAAGCTTAGAAGCACAAGACATTCAAATTCCAGTAACAAAATTATTTTGACACTAAAAATCTTGAAAAGCTCATTAGGGTCTAAAGTCAGCCATTTCATAAAAGAGGGAAAACCAGACAATGCTCAGTTCTGAATGGTGGAAGCACTAGCAACAGAATGGTCCTATTATGTCTCCCCCCCCAAAAATGATCTGCTTTCCCCACGGATGAAAAGAAAGTTCACTGATTTTTTTTTTTTTTAAATACTTCAATGCATGTATCAGTTTCAAATCTGACATGCTACTTCAGAAGACCTAAGAAATTTATATTGGAATAACTACTTATGCTTTTGTATTTGTAACTGCTCCTGGGTTACATTTTAAATGTAAATTAAAAGCTGTTTTACTGTAACCACACATGGCCCACATTTCTGGATTCTGTGACATTTTATGACATTTTAGTCTTTCACTGACACATGAACACTTTTTAAACACTTCCCACCACCACTGTAGGCTCATAAGAGCAGTTACCTACTCCTACAATGGCAGAGAGATGGAAATAATATATGTAATACAATTACTTGTACCACACCATATACCATAATACTTTTACCCAACTTGTGTATGCTTCTTGTACTGAAGTCTCCACATTTTTCCTGTGATGTGTATTCCACTCTCTTCCATTTCAGTCTTTTATATTCCTCCTTCAAAATACCCTTCTAGTATATTTATACCCCATTTCACTTTTCCACTTATCGAGTCTCTCCACTCCCCCCAGTCCTGTGGCAGTATCTTTGACTTTATCCATCACTGATCTCACGTACCAAGACTTAAAAGCAATTCACTTTTGTAATTTGCAAGATACAACTGCAGAACTTCTCACTGCATCAAGGTTATGAAGCATCTTAAAAAACACTACCTGTGCTGAGTGCTTCAATTTATGTAATCTGCTTTCCTTAATTCTTTGCAGAGTACACTAGATGTCACCAGATGAATAAATTCAGATTTAAACTAAACACGAAGGAAAACCAAATATTTCACCAGTGTTCCCAATATATCACAACATTAAACCAGTATTAATCATGTCCCAGAATTGGAGTAAGAGATTTGTTTTATTTTGGACACTGTACTTGTTATACAGATACCATGTCTGAAATTATTCACAAGCTCATACTGCCTTAATTATTCATCCATGGTTCAGTTCTAAGGGAATCTTCCTATATTCTCCAGCATATCTGATGGCCAAAGCAGAGTTCTGTAGCATTAAAATCCCTTTCAATGATTCATGTGAGCAAAACCTTTTTATCTCACAATGTCCTTATGCTGTCCACTCTAACAATTTTCAGAGGCATGCATAGAAAGAAGGGTAAATGTAAAGCAAATTCTTCTATAAAACCTAAAAGTATTCTTCCTTTCTTTAATAAAAATCTCTGTAGTATTGACTTAAGGTAACTTAAATGATCTTCTTCCTTACAACCAGTATGGCAAAATTAGGTGGCCATATTCTCCTTTAGCCTCAGTTCCAAAGAGTCTTCCTGAAGTAAAAAAGAAAAGATGTTCCCAGAAAAAAAAAAAATCCTTAAAGAGACCTAAAAATGTGAAAGGAGCTGTTTAAATTAGAAGTAACTGCCTGATGGTTTTGATCAAGATAGGCTAGTCCAAGGCCCCGAGGCATTTTAATGACCGTAATTAACGAGAAAACTGCCGATTGTCAGATTTCCTGCTGATGTGTTTGAAGATTTTCGCTTTGTGGACGTTCTTTGATTTCTGGTAGCCAAATCCTCCACCTCCACCTCTTTTCTGCAGTCTTCTGCCATGGTTGCTGTTCACATCTGAAATTTTATTGGTTAAAGAACTTAAAAAGGAGTAATTTGAAATACTGCATTTTCAGTTTACTAAGGGTTATTGGTGTGAGAAAAAATAATTACACAAAAAGCTGAGCTGCTTAATTACAGAGAAACCCAGAACTTTGTGCCTGTGGTTCTAAATACTCCTCCAGCTGTCCAATTAAACTGTCCAAAGTCCTACTGCTTCAAATTCCATCCACTGTCAGGTTTGACTGTAGTTTAGATACAGTCTTCTATTTCATGCTCTTGCCGCTCTATGTCAATGTTCCATGACTATGAAACTTAAGCAAGTAGATTTCAATGAAAATAATCTTGCATGGAGGAGAAAAATACTTTGGAACATGAGTGCATTCCAAAATCTGGCCCACAGCAACTGAAGCCTGGTCATGTGCTAAACCACATGTTTGTAGGAAATTTTGCAGTTATAATATTTGCAATATTTACATTTTCCTTGATAAAGTACTGTTGAGCATGATGCATTTTTATGAATAATAGCAAAAAAAACCCAAGCCCAACAAGAAAGCAGCAGAATTTGAGGTACCATAGGAATTCAGCAAGTTGCACTGAACATTTATAATGCAGAAATTCAGCTTTGAAACACTGCAGTAAAAGGATACTGAGGTCAACAAACGGAGGAACTTTAAAACCAAACGAAAGGCTGACTTTGGGAAGATCCAAGTTGTTGACATCATAGATCTGCTTCAGAGAATGGGAGTCGTAAGCTCTGATGTAAGCTTTGTACGCCTCCTGGGCTGACTTGTGAAGGAAGTAGTTCTTCTCTATCAGTTTTTCCAACTGGTGAGGGGAAAAAAACCCGTAAGAGACATAAACAAGTATAGCTGTTAAAACTCCATAAATTATATTCAGACATTTTTTACTGTGTGAGTGGCAATGACATTCACTTCTCACTTCAGCAAAACTGCCTTGTGACATCAAAGTGCACATGCAGGTGTAAAAATGCTTCTACAAACAAGTAGAGGGACAAAAAAGCCTGAAGCTGAGTTACAGTACAAACAAAGTCTCAACAATATGAAAATTTACAGAAATATTAAACTGGGTTGTCCCAAACAAGTTAATCAAGGACAATACACCTGCAGCCACACCATGAAACCAAGTGTATGAGAATTCCCAGCCTGACACCTGAACTGTGTGATTCCACGCTACTCTGTACACAGCCTTATCTATCATGGTGCAAATGCACTGTGAAATCAGCAGTATTAATTCTAAACCAAACAAGCAGATACACCAGTGTAGCCTTTTATTTGATGTGGGCCAAGTTCCCAATACTCATTAGATCCCAGTGCCTCATTTGATATTTTACATACATTAATTCAGCATTCTAAAAATAAGCTATATTAGGCGTCATTCTTCCTGATTACGCTTAATTAGGAACCTCTCTCTGTAAGGACTGTCTTCACTGCTTCCTGTACTTGCTATTTTAAATTCAAGTTACTGCAAAGAAACTTTACAGAGCTCTTATCAAAAGAATGATTCACAGTAGTAATCAACAATAGAAATTCACATCTTCAGAACAATCTATGCTATTCCACTCAGCTCTGTGTTCTTTGGCTATTTTTGTAGCACAGGAGCACATAAGAAGTTTAGCTGATGCTGGGCTTTATTAACACCAGCTAATTAAAAATACACATGGACTATATACTAACATTCCTTAACAAGCACACATATTTGTGAACTGCAGTCATTATAGACTGCAACATTCTCCATGCAAATTATAATATAGATATTCAAAGCAGTTGAAGTATAAAAGCATGTGATACCTGAGACTGGATGTCTGAAATTTTTGACCAAGAAAACTCAAATTCACTTAGCGGTACCTTAAAAACAAAAGAAGAAATGAAATATCAAAATTAATTACACAGTGTAAATATAGTGAATGTGTCTAAGACCAAGGACAAATAGAAAACTACCTGCTGGATAACAGATTTTTTTAATACCACAGCTGTATCTGTAAAGTGCCTTCACATCAATATGACAGTATTATCACTTCCTTTAAGCTAGAGTAATAGAGACACTCAGTATTGACACCATTTTTTACCACTTTTGCTTTAGAAGTTAAACCACTTTAGTTAAAAGTCAGAAAACAAGCCCATAAGGAGAGCAACCAAGAAATTCTGTGCAGTTCTATCCTATTAAAATGATTACCTTTAAAAGAAGACTGTGCTTCTTCTGGAATTAAACAAAATGAAACTGATCTTTGAAAAAACAGAACAATACAAACCAACCGGTTTTGCCTTTAAAAAACGGATGCACAGTAAAAAAAATAACAACAAAAAAACGGAGCCATAGGTTTACCCTGGCTTGTTTTAGGTAACGAAGGAAGCCCAGTTCTTCTGGTCGTAAAATGAGCAGAGCGTGTCCTCTACCGTTTATTCCTCTGGCAGTCCTACCAACACGATGGATATATTCCTTTTGGGAAGAGTAACAAGCAACAAGGTCAGGCAGTCTTAAAAATCAACAAAAAATACACCAAAGTGAACCTCAATATAATGTAATGCTTCATTCATTATTTGATAAGACTTCTTCTTGGCACTGACACACGGATGGGGAAACCAAGCGCCGAAGGTGCAAAGCACCATCAGGCTGAGACAGAGCCCCTGACTAAAGTGTTTCCTCTTTTACTGAAGAAAAAAAATTTTAGTCTGCAGTAACTGAAAACTAAACCTTGATTTTAGAGTTTTTTGAGTTTCACTTGTTTACAGTAGACATTTATTCAAATAAGAATATTATCTTTAAACAAAAAGCAAATTTCAACCGGAAAAGCTCAGGGATGCATACGTAAACTCACACTCCTATTGGTAAGTATTTTGTTGTTTAGCTGATTAGGTTTTAATTTCACAGCACAAACAATATTTTAAAAAGCAATTCTTAAGAAGGCAACAAAGGTCTTGGCTAGGAGCAGCATTTCCTAGGAGCTGGTGAAGAGGAGAGAAAGAAATCAGCAGCTGGATATCACCACGGCTGAATCCTGACCTCTGTCAAGCAGCAGTTTCAGCTCTTCTCTGCAACGAAGTTTGTAGTCAGGATTTGATTTTTTGCTGTGACACTTGTCTATTTCCTTAACTTACCTTTGGATCATCTGGAGGGTCATATTGGACAATCCAGTCAACCTCAGGAATGTCCAATCCTCTGGCAGCTACATCAGTGCACAGCAGTATTCCAGACTCTGCATTACAGAACTGGAAAAACGTTGTAGTACGTTTGGTCTGTTTCTGCTTGCCCTGAAAGGAAACAATCACATTGGGGATGAAATATCAACTAAAAAAATTATTTGAGCCATCTTTCCAAATCGTGGTCTTGTACAGACCAAGCAGGACCATTTTGCAGTGAAGAAACAAAGAAAAAAGTCAACATCACAGGGTTACAAGGAGTGGCATCCCCTCAGAGATTACAATGTATCTCCCAAAACATTAAAAACTTCATAAACATTCTTCTGGTGAGGACAAAAAACATGCTTCAATTTCAGAAAAAGGACATTTGCAAGTCTAGCAGTATGTTAGGCAGATTACAGGTTAGAAGAGCAAGCAAACAAACAAAACTGATACTTGTCACAGTTCTGTTGAAAAATAGCAAAAAAATTTCCCCCCCAAACAAAATTAAGAAGGACATTTGTGGTTAGTTGTAACTGTTTCATAGACTTTCAGCCAATTCTTTGTTCTAAACTATGCATTTTGTGGTTTTGACAAAAAATTTACAATACTCATCCAAATGGTAAGAATTGGCATAATAAAACCAAACACCACCCTGGCCTTAAGAGAAACACCAAACGCTTCAGGGATCAGACTTTGGATTTCTCTGACAAAAGCTTTGCTCCACTTATTGAATTTTAGTGCTTGTGGAAGGCAACCCCTTGGCAGAATATAGAAATGTTGCTACACAGAGAGCATAAATTAGTATCAGTGTTCAGCCCTGGTTCAAAAAATAGCAAGTTTAATTACTGAAGTGTTGTTATTACACAATCTTTGCTGTATCTCCTTCCTCTACAGACTAATCAAGACCATCATCAGTATTGTGAGCAGGGTGTCTGTTTATTAGAAACTGGACTGAAACAAACCAGGCAAATGTAAAGCCACTAACAGCTTACAGGTGTTATCAGAATAATTAAAAATAAATCAATGAATAAGACACTTACATGAATGGCCAAAACAGGCAGATCAATGTAGTTGAGTAATTCATAGTGGTACTTCACTGACATACATGAAGAAAAAAATACCATCAGTTTCTTCTTCCGGTTCTTCTTGAGGAATGTGAAGAGCAAAAGGAATCTTTTTTCAGATGGACACACTACATAGCCCTGCAAAATTTTTAAACATTGTTAAATAAAAGTAGTAAGGAGCAAACTTGGGTTTCACTAACACAATTACATCAGGGAAGGGCTACTTTGTGAAAAAAACACACCAAATAGGTAAACAGTGAAATACATCTGAAGCATCCCAAGTTAAAAAACCACAGGGCTTGGTGTGTTCAGAGATCACAAACCTCCCACTAACATTTGTGTCTTACCTGTTCCAGACCATCTACTGTTGCTGTCTCCTTGTTATCATCAACCCCAACATACAGTGGCTCTTTCTTCAGAGAGATCTTTGCCAGATCTTCAACCTTTCTGGTTTGTGTGGCAGAGAAAAGCATCGTCTGTCTGCGCTCTGGAAAATATTTGAAAGACAGCCTCACTTTTCAAGGAAGAATTCAAATAGTGAGTCCGTAAAATCTCTAACTGCAAACTTCCCTGGCCAAGTCTTCCACTTTTCTTCAATTAAATTCTAACTCAAACATACTGCTACTGACAAACAGAGCTGTAGTTGTATTATGGGGTGTACACCATGTTTATTTCAGCTGTCCCCACCCCCAAAATCCTAACCGCTATCAAAACACAGTGTTCTTTCTCTGTAAAAATGTTAATAATCATCTGCAATCCAATTTAAACACAAAACAATGACTTAAACAGAGAACAACTTTGTGATTCTAACTATAAATTGATTTACACGAATACTACAATATTTTTGTTTAATAAACCAATTCAAATTGTGTTTAATACATCAATTTCAAGGAATAGCTAAAAGAAAAATTAGGAAAAAAATTTAAGGTAAATACTTAAATGTCTTCAAGATACTGGTCTTGGAGGTATGAAAAAAGACTGAACTGCAAGTCAGAAGACTTTTTTCCTTGCATTTAAACCTTATTAGGAAATAATGAATTGCAGGAAATAAACAGGCAGAGGAAGATGAATGAGAAAATGGAAATGTTAAACTAAAAGGATTTTATATGAAGAGAATTATATCTCTACAGAGCATATGAAAACTCTGTTCTTCAGATAAATGATGTTGAACAAGTAATATATACTAGCTAGCAGAAAAAAAGGACAGTAAGACAACCACTATGAAGTTCATTTACAGAACTATAAAAATTAATGACTTCTCTTATAATAATTGAGTCAGAAAGAAGACATAATGTTAGTCAAGTGATTTCCAGGAAAGATAGATTTTTTTTTTCTTACTTGGTAAAAGTTTTATGATCTGTTTCATTTCTTCTTCAAATCCAACCTCCAAGATTCGATCTGCCTCATCAATTACCAAACACTGCAAGTTCTTGTACATGAAACCTGGAGTGTTCTAGAAGATTAACAAATTCACAGTGTGACAGAGAAAGGAGTTTTATTATGCTTTAATAACCAGATTAGACATCAATATTATATCTACCTGCATATGATCCAGCAGTCTTCCTGGTGTTGCTACAATGATGTTGATTCCATTTCCAAGCTTCTGTGCTTCTGCTGATCTGTTACTGCCCCCCATTATCAGACCATAGGTGTGAACATGGTGATTCATAAGTTCTTTAAGAACTCCGTAGGTTTGCATAGCCAGCTCTCGAGTAGGAGAAAGAACAATAACACCCGTTCCTAAAAAATACATCAATCGGACAGGAGCCAGTTACAACTCACCCAACTCTCTAGATGGCTGCTTTACAGTAAAATTCAGCTGTGAAATGAAGAGCCTTACCGTTCCTAGGCATGAATTTCAGCTTGTAGATGAGCTCTACTGCAGGAATGAGAAACGCAAGTGTTTTTCCACTGCCTGTTTTTGCAGCCGCTAAAATATCCCTGTAAGCAGCAAGATTAGAAAAATAAGAATTTAGTTGACCGTACAGAGAAAAGAACACTCTCACTCTGATCACTGCCGACAATGTAAAAACCTAACATGGCTTAAAGAAGACCAGTGGAGCTGGTACTAAGAGCTTAGTGGCAGATGCAGCTCACAGCAATTGGTCAGTGAAAGGCTGGACTCGATGATCGTGGAGGTCTTTTCCAACCTTAATGATTCCATGATTTGATTCTATGATTCATGTATGTAGCTTGCCAGCAAAATTTAAAAAAACATCTGGGGTCCTTAGAGCGATTAAAAAGCCCTATTTCTTACCTGCCTTCCAGAAGGGGCTTAATACTTTTATGCTGAATTTCGGTCATGTGCGTAAACCCCATGTCATTTATGCCTTTCAGTGTATTCTCACTGACAGAACCAGCCAGGGAAGCAAAGGAATTGTCTTCAAAAGCACCTGAAGTGAGGGGAAAAATTAAAAATATTTAAACCTATTTCCTCAATTTCATCTGCCACCAGTTCAAATCGACCTATATGAAAAAATCATAGGACTTTTTCTTATTGCATTCTACCACAAAATCCAACAACGCTGACAAAGTACTCTGTATTATTAAGTTCATAAGAAAACTACACAGAGCTAAAAAGAATGAAGATGAAGGCAATGCTGCTTCTGCCAGATTTACTAGTTCTACATCTCCAGCTTGCTCTTCATGGACTTCTTCCTTTATAGATAACCATGTGTGTATATAGGTTTAAAATACACTTTCACTAGTAATTGTAGGACTAACAGGTGTGTATATGATGCAAATTTCCAAGAACAGTAACTGGGTAACCACTGTGCAGCTGCCAGTGTCACATCACCTGTATCCAAACACCTGACTCGCAAAACTCACCTGAAAACTGCAACTCGCTCTGGAAGAAAAGTGTTAGACCTTGGGATTTTGCACATGCATGGAAAAGAGAACACAAGATACCTGTTACACCTAGTGGTAAACTGGGCACTTCATCCTCCTCCTCTTCCACGTCTTTCTCTCCAGAGTCCTGCTTATCTCCATCTTCTACCTCTGCAGATTCATCTTCTTCAGTTTTTGCTTTTTTGGTTTCTGTATCTGGAGTGTTATTTTACAGACGACAAGTCAGTTAGAAATACAAAGCTCATGGTTATCATGAAAAGTTGTTCCACAGACTGAATTTCCTTTAGTCTGTAAACCATGCACAAATCTCACGATTTTCCATGGGGTGGAAGGGGAGACAAGGTTTCTACGGAATTTTCTGAGGCACAGAGCAAAAAATCCCCAAATTCCTTCCACATAGCCCACTTTGCATAGTGAAACAATGTAGCATGATGTATATCAGATGACATTTTGTGTGGAAACAAGAAAAATTGTCCTCAAACCAGTTACAAAACTCTTTCCCATCTGCAATGCAGACACCAAATTTCCCACACCGTTTGTGCTCAGGATATGTGAAGAGTTGCATTTTAGGTACCTGAATCCTCAGAAATGAAAGCACCTCTTCACAGGCATAACCATGATGAGTGTCACAAAAATCAAACACATGTTGGAAGGTTCTATTCCTCATGTATGCCTATATATGTATCTATAAATATACATGTATAAAAACATATGCAAACCTAGCAATATTTGTGGGGTGCTTTTTTGGTTTTTTTGGTAGCTTTCCATAGTACTTCAGTTTCATAATATATAAATGTTGCCAAAGGCTGGATATATTGCTAAGAAGCTGTATTGGCTGCACAGCCAAGTACAGAGAGCACCTATCTACCAGAGCCCTGATACACAGGGCATGTATTTGAACGATAAACAAGCAAAACATTCAATCAACGTTACAAAGCAGAATCCTATGGAACAATTAGATTGGCTGCTAGTATGAATTAAGAATTCAGATATCGCAGCTAGAATGAAACGGGCAAAGCTTTAGACCTCAGGGACTTTAAAACGCACACCTGACCGGCACATGGCATTTCAAACTTTCGCCGACGCGGCCGGATCCCTAAAGAGGCGCTTTTGGGGTCTCCCAGACTAACTCAGCCCTGAGAAACACGCTGTCTTTGCTAAGAACACGTACCATCTCCTCCACTGGCCATTGCTTTCCTCTTTTTCTTCTTCTTTTTCTTCTTTTCGCCGCTGCGGGGCCCGGCTGCGTCTGCAGGCTCCGCGCCCTCCTCGGCCGCTCCATCCACCTCTGGCACCTCTGGCACCGCCGCCTCCTCCGCCTCCTCCTCCTCCGGGGGTCCCTGAGAAGCCGCCTCGCTCGGCGAGGGCACTGCACGGCGGAGACAGAGAGGGGAGAGAACACAAAGTTAGCCACGGCTCCAGCAGCGCTCAGCCGGGGAGAGGCGCCGCCCGCCCGTACCAGTCCCCTGGGCCGCCTGCAGCTTCAGGTTGCGCTGCCGCAGCTTCAGGTTGCGCTTGTGGATCTTCCTGCGCAGCAGCCGCATGGGNGCATGGGCAGGTTGCTGGCAGCCGCCGGCACCGACATCGCGGCAGCGGGACCCCCGCGCTCCCGGCACACGTGGGGAGGCCGCGTCCGGGACCCGCCGGAACCGCCGCCCGCGGGGCCTCACGGACGCCCGCCAGCGCCTTCTGGGGGCCCGGCGGAGGCAGCGCCGCGCTGGGCCCGGCCTCGATCCCGTCCCCGCCCCG
>VZTF01009642.1:2838898-3230633 GCA_013397755.1 Cnemophilus loriae | reverse complement strand
TCCTCTTTTTCTTCTTCTTTTTCTTCTTTTCGCCGCTGCGGGGCCCGGCTGCGTCTGCAGGCTCCGCGCCCTCCTCGGCCGCTCCATCCACCTCTGGCACCTCTGGCACCGCCGCCTCCTCCGCCTCCTCCTCCTCCGGGGGTCCCTGAGAAGCCGCCTCGCTCGGCGAGGGCACTGCACGGCGGAGACAGAGAGGGGAGAGAACACAAAGTTAGCCACGGCTCCAGCAGCGCTCAGCCGGGGAGAGGCGCCGCCCGCCCGTACCAGTCCCCTGGGCCGCCTGCAGCTTCAGGTTGCGCTGCCGCAGCTTCAGGTTGCGCTTGTGGATCTTCCTGCGCAGCAGCCGCATGGGCAGGTTGCTGGCAGCCGCCGGCACCGACATCGCGGCAGCGGGAACCCCGCGCTCCCGGCACACGTGGGGAGGCCGCGTCCGGGACCCGCCGGAACCGCCGCCCGCGGGGCCTCACGGACGCCCGCNCCCGATGCCCCACCCCGCGATCCTGGCCCCGATCCCCGCTCCGCTCCCGGCCCCGCGCCTCAGCCGCCGAGGCGGAACACGCCCCGGGTTTCCCTCAGGAGCGGGCTCGCGGTGTCCTACGCAAACCACCCCCAGCCTCACAACACCTGTCTGCCTGGTGGTGCTGCTTCCACCCATGGTTACAAGTGTTCAGCGGGAGAAAGAGACAGAATTAAAGAATCAGTTAGGCTGGAAAACAGCTCTAAGATCATCGAGTACAACCTATGACCAAAATCACTATGTCACTGAGTGCCATGCCCAGGCTTTCCTTAAACATCTCCAGGGATGGTGACTGCCACCTCCGCGGGCAGTTCATTACAATGTTTAATCACCCTTTGTGAAGAAATTCCTCCTGATATCCAACCCAAACCTCCCCTGGCACAGTTTGAGGCTATGTGCTTTCGTCCTGTCACTGTAGCCTGGGAGCAGAGCCCGACTCCCCCCGGCTGCCCCCTCCTGTCAGGGAGTTGTAGAGGGCAGAAGGTCCCCCTGCACCTCCTTTTTTTCCAGGCTAAACACCCCCAGCTCCCTCAGCCGCTGCTCATCAGACTCGTGCTCCAGCCCCTTCCCCAGCCTCACTGCCTTACTCTGCACTCACTCCAGCCCCTCAGTGTCCTGGAACTGAGGGCTCCAGAGCTGGACACAGCACTCGAGGGGTGGCATCACCAGTGCCAAATTCAGGGGAAGAGTCACTTCCCCGGTGCTTCCGAAGAGTGATCCCCGAGGGCTGACACGCGGCGCCCATCGGCCGCTGCCTGACCAGCAGAGGGCACAGCCAGCACAGGGATGTGCCGCAGCTTTGCCGCCTGAAACCAGAAAACAGCGCCTTCTTAGGGACCTGAGGTTGCAAACTGTGTAAGGTTCAGCCCTTGATACCTTGCTGTAACACAGAATAAACTGCAAAACTATTTCCATACTAAGTTCGAAGTGTTTATTGCACTTTTTTTTTTTTTTTAAAGCTACTGATGTTAGAGATGAAACAAAAGTAATTTTTCACTGTCTATAANCGAAGTGTTTATTGCACGATTTTTTTTTTTTTAAAGCTACTGATGTTAGAGATGAAACAAAAGTAATTTTTCACTGTCTGTAATTACTGACTTGCATAGGTCATTTGGATCACCGGGATGAGAATTAAATTTTTCTTGCCAGAGCTTCAGACTGTGAACTATGTGATCCTTTTTCACAGACTGGATAACATGTCTGGCCACTGCTTTATTAAGTTGCATGGATTATTGCCATTTCCATCAGCTGCATTTGAAACTAAGCTGATCCATCCTCAGCAAGAAAAGCTTTTGGTACAGACTTCAGAGGAAATGAGTTCCTTACTGCATGTGAAATTTCCTTACTTCAGCTCAGTGTAATTTAGGTTCTGTGCATATTTTTTGCCTGGCTACTTTATATTGCATTTGCAGAATATATTTTTAAGTAGGCATGGGTTTGCTCTTCCTAGTCTGTACTGATTTATATGGATGTAACTAGGTTTACTATTTGGATCCAGATTTAACCCAGCCAGTGCTTCTTTGTGGAATATGGTCATTGTGCAGATAAAATATATTAAGATCTGGGCAGCAGGGAGCTGACACTAATACACTGAGGGAGGACAAAGTTATGTATGTCCTTTGGGCGTGGCATGGTCTTCATGTTCCCGTCTTGACCAGTAAGTGCCAAGATCATCACTATTTTAGCTTTCACCCACGTCATCACACCCCCAGCTCTGCCAAGAATTAAGACCTGGAAACCCTGCTCAGGTAAAAGCCTTTATAAAGAACTCACCTCAGGGTCCATGCTGGGTTCTGGCTGACTTGGCAAGTCTTTGTGAAATCACATTAGTGTGGCACAAGGCCCACATTGATAAACTGTCCCAAAAAGTTATGTCAGATCCCAGTGACCAGAATGTATTGGCTGTGTCTGTTGGCTACAATCAGTATGGCACACAAGGAAAACTTCATAGTCAAAAGATGGACTTGCAGCTGTGTTCACAGATGTCAGGCCATTCTGTATAAGAATTCAGAAATTAGAGAGTTTTTTAGGTGGCAAAGTATCATGTGCTCCAAAATAGCATTTATTTGTTTTTCTTCAAGCTGTAATTGTAGAAAGTCACAAGGAAAAAAAATACTAAGAAGATAATAATGATAATATTATGGTGACAGGTCTAGACAGTAATTTAGACCACTAACTCATGTTTATAGTTTTTCTCTAAATTTTGGCATTTCTTAGATAGAGTAGGAGTCCTCCCTAGTACAAGTGTCATTTCTGTCCAATACATTCATTCCTAATTGCTTGAGTTATCAGGCAATCATTACCAACAACAGGATTTTCTCAAATGGTTATTGAGTTATTGTCAAAATGTCTTAAATTTTCTGCACATGATCTTGCAGGAAGGTTTGTAGGGAAACATGTTTTGTGTTAGTAAAGCCTTTATAGAGCTGAATAAGTCCATGTGAGATACACTGAATTTGTTTCTGAAGATGAATGTTTTTCATGGGCTGCCAATGTCAGTATTTTATCTCCCAGAATTAGTTCATCCTTAAAGCTAAATTCAAAATATTTGTGCCTACTTACCATTAACTGACTTGTTTTGGTTAAAAGTAACACAGAAATAGTCATTCATTTCAGTTGTATCATTTCAGGTAGAAGGTGGTAATTTATACAAAAAAAGCCAAAATCCCATCAAGAAAAGATCATGAAACAAAAGTTTGTAGTCATTTTTTAATACAAGATTTTGGGTACAGAGCTGAATTAAATAAGACAAGTTTTATTTTCAGAAATCAGAATTTCTGAAAAAATGCTTTCTTGATGTCGTAGGTTGGACATGAAGAAAATTAACACTCATGTAATTTATGAACATCTGCACCATTCAGCTAAAAGTTCTGAACTAGAAAACTAAAGCTTTTATTGCTTGCAGCCACAAACTGGAAAACTGTTCAGAGCTGTCTTTTCATTTTTAACAGATTATAATTTTCCATGTTAAAGTAAATTTATCTGTCAGACAGTAATAAAAAGTGGCTTGGTTTAAAATCAGTTTGTTTTTTTTTCAAATGTGTCTACCTTACCAATCTGTGTACATATGCAAATGACAGATACAAAGGTATCTGCAGAAATAATCAATTTTCTAATTTAATGGAGACACATAATTCTGAAATGTGGACTTTGACAGAGAAAAGTTACCCAAACCTCACCTGATATAAATGGCATAGATACAGATATATTCAGATATATCACATAGAGAATAGATGACTTGATTTATAGAACATGTCAATGTTAACGTGAGTTAGAAATTGCTGGTACAAATCATGTCTTTGTAGAGTATCACTGAATATCACTGACTCTGTGAGGGAATTTAGAGTAAGGCTGACAAGGAGAGAAAGGTATCCATGTTTGGAAGAAGCAAGGTAGGCTATCATAATCACATCTTTTTAGGGGCTTTGTTTAGTACTGCTTTCAGATAATGTCTCCCTTGTGACATATGGAAGTCTTGTCTCACTTACAACTGACATCACTGTACTTTGTGGACATGGCAATAGAGCTGGATTCAAATCACATTTGTGACTTTTTTAGGAAATTTCTCATTCAGCCCATATTTTACAACTGGAACTGAAACCATTTCAAGTATTCTAATGCATGATCTCTTTGACACACAGAGGACCAAAGTCCAGGAAATGCCACCTTGTATGAAATGCTGGAGTTCTTCCTTGCAGTAAGAGATAATTTTATATTTATCACCTACACTCTGCAAACAAAAAATCTGCAGGAAAACAAGGTGCCATAAACATTTTTATCCTCACAGAGGCAATGAGAGAACAAAAAATACATAATGCAAGAGCAGTGCACAGTTTGTAATGTAACACTGGCAGGCAGGGGGGTACTATGAGGATAACTAGAGTGTAAAATTATGCATGGCACACAGCTGAAGAGTTTAGATTTTATTTTATTTATTTAATTTTATTTTTATTTACTGTTTGTTTCAGACATTTGCAATTTAAACTTACAAAATATTTTGGGGTCCTCAGAAGCTGCTTTTCGGAATCAGAGGAAATAATTTTCAGACATTTTCTGTTCTATTTTAGGAGGCTGTTTATAGTTTGCTTCCACTGTTCCACAAACCCTAGCAGGTGTTGATAAATAGCCTGTTTTGTACATGACAATAAGATACAGCCACTTTTATTAAGGCAGCATGTAAATTCACAATATTCTTTTTTTGCATACAAAGATCCAATTCTTAAAGTTTTTCTGTTTTTAAAAAAACTTAGTGAAGGTTTCTCAAAGTGCTGCAAAGGCTACAAGTAGGATCAAGGGATTTATTAGCAGATTAATCAAACTGCAGGTGTAGCAACTGGTTTATAACCTACAGACTGACAGGTTCATAATCCTTAAAATAACAGTTTTCTCAGGCATAAAAGGCATTCCTTTTGCAGTGCTCTTATTAATTTCCCCCGGCTGCCCCCTCATATTACTGTCTCCTGTTCAGGAGTGTTTCTTTTGCATTGCTTTATCATTTACAGATCTTCATTTAAAATAGCTCTGTTCAAATGGTATAAAGTCGTGATTAAACTCAGAGTTTGAAAAGAGAGTACGAAATATGATACAGTAAGGTAAATATATAGGGTCAGCTAAAATTCTTTGCAGCTCTTTTGAAGATAAAATTTGAAGGGGAAGGATGTTCTGGGTGCATGGCAGGTGGATGGAGGCGGATTAGTGGCAGTTTGTGGCTGGAATGAACACAAGATGTCACCCTCGCTGTGAGAGAGCTCCAACACACAAATGCCTTTAGTTGAAGAGGAAAGAGAATGAAGGATTGAGGTTACCTTTTCTTTTTTTTTTTTTTTAAAGTTGTCCATCACTTGTGTCCCTTCATTTACCCATCCTGGAGCACTGTGTCACTGCAAAATTTTCTTCACCTTGCTGATTATTTATAAGAAAATTCTCTCATGCCATTTATCAGTTTTTTAATTGCTATTTTAAAGTAGGTTCTGAAATTTGGAATCAGATTTTACTTCCTTGAGTAGTAGCTGTATGTTTCTAATACTGTTAGTGAAAAAGATGATGGAGAACAAAATGCCATATTTTCCTGAGTTTTCTTCAGTATCATTAATTTTCATACATTTACCTGGAAGTCTTAAAGCTTATAGAAGGATGGAATGGTAACTATTGTGAAAAACTTTCAGATAACATCATGAGCTGAAATGTTACATTTCTTCCTAAAATGTGTAAAACCTTTATGAACTGTGTCAAGCTGTGATAGTTATAATTATTGCACACGTTGGCTTAACCTATATCGTGCAGTCATAATGCATTAGCCTTTCCAGCTTTCACTTGCCTGTCCTTTATTAACTGTGACATTTTCCCTTAAAGGTTCAGAGCAAGCATGACTTTATGATCAACCGTAAGCTTTAACTAAACCGACTCTTTTTTCCCCGAGGAAGACTGTTGTGGAAGAAACCAGGAGATGGCAGCCTTTCTTAATGGATCACGATTTAATCTGTTGGTGACTGCAATTTTCTGTTCTTGTGCCTCAGGATAGGCAAAAAATTTAAAATGAGGTAAAGGAAGGGCCACTTTTCCTGTCTTGTTGGCACAGGAAACCATTACATGCTCTGGTATCTTCCAGAGTCTTTTCTTTCAGTTGTCAGGTCTTGAACTGTCGTATAAATCCAGGGGGAACTGTGGTTCACATTGGCCTTAGTGCAGTTTTCTTACCTGGCTGTTTCAGCATACCTGAATTACAGTTCTCTGTTCCCTGGTAACACAGAGGACAAGCCAAGGAGGAGCCAACGTTCCTGAGACTGTGCCCTTGATCTGAAGGCAGGCCATTTCACAGAAAACTAGCTTAGAAACAAAACTCAATTCATTCATGTATGTTTAATCAGCAAAACCATAGTAATCCAGGGACTGTATGACCTACTGACTCGCTGTTAACTTGTCCCTCAATTTATGTGTCACCATTCTTGAACAACTCAGTGCCTCCTCAGGGGATCAAGATGGTTTTAAGTGGTGCTTTTGATGTCTGTTATGTAATTTGACAAAAGGCAGTGACACATCTGTTTATAACCCAGTGGGATAACACTGTCCTGGTGTGTGATTTTCTGTTCTTACTGGAGAAATAATTGCTGCATGGCAGTGTTAGGTACTAGGTTATTTTGAGCTGCTGACTGCAAGCATGAATAGAAACTTCTTACCTTTCTATATGTTTTTCTGTAGAGTAAGCACTGGAAACTGGTACAGGAGAGCACAAACGTGGCTTAAAGTGTCTTTGTCCTTATTGACACAGTGCAACTCAAACAGAGCTTAGGAAAACCATGATCTGCCTTCAATTATTTACTACTACCTGTGACAAATTTAATTCTAACAAACTAATAATCTTGTATCTCCCCAGTCATCATGGCCTTTGAACTCCCAAAGCTGCCTCTCAGCATTACCACTGCTTGCCTTAAACTGCAGTAAGATGCATGGGAATGGCAAGTGTGCAAAGACCAAGAGCAGTTATTATTCATAACCACATCAGTGTTATTCATAACCACATCAGGCTCATACATTGTTTGGACCAACACTTTGTCTTTCACTGGGGCAAATTCTTGCTTTGCACGTCAAAAACAGTTCAAATTCTCTTAAACAACACGTAACTGACTAATAGAAATATTAACAGTAATAAAATGAATACATTATTTTAGACAGTGTTAAATAAGAGGAGCAGATATAGAAATTAGCTAGTGTTTAGCAAGTATTCTGATTGCTGCCTGAGCTTGTTGGAGAACCAAGCAAAGAGGGAAAACAATACATTGCTCCAAATGTCCAGCTATATTCTTACTCATCATATTTGTCCATATTGTAAGGGAAAGGTTTTGGTTTTTCAAGTTAGTGATAACAGACCTCCAGGTCATATTTTTGTGTGAAGATCCTTAACCTTTCTTCTGGAGGTCCCTGTGTTCAGTTTGGTGCACGTTACTCAATGTCTTGGCACTGTTTTCCCGAGCATTTCTGCCTGTAAACATCCTGCAGATGACTGGTTCTCCCAGCAGAGCCCTATTTTTAACTTGGCATGCAGGAAGATGAGCTGTTCACATCTAGAAGGCAAAGGAGCTGCCAGGATTCTGCAGTTGAGAAATGTGTACATGGCAAGGAGTATGTGGGTGCAGGTTTGGAATACTGAAAGTTTGGATACACTAAAAGTGTAAAACTCTTTGGTGTGGCAAAACTACTTGATGTATGAATGACGCTGAGTGTATTTACCAAAGTTTTTTATTTTATCTGTGTCACAAAATACCAGGATGAGTTTACCTGAGGTGTGTATGTGACATTTCAGTTGCTAGGCAGCATCATGCTACAGGCCTCTAAAAGCCATGTCAAACATTTAGCTTAATATTTGCCAGAAATGTTTAAAAGTGTAATGTCTCATTAATAATTATTAAATCATTGAGTCATTCAAAGAGGGGTGTTCCATCTTTACTTTCATAGTGGTAAAACACAGGTCATTTACCAGATACGAAAGAGCACATCAGATATTAGAATTACAGAGCCTTATTGGAGGATATGCATGAATCAAAGAAGAAAGTCATGGTATACAGCCTAGTTTCTGCACTCCCCCACTCTCTGACTTAAAACATTCTCGTGTAAATTGATAGGTGTAAAGAAACAACATTAATAATATAACCAAATTATTTCTGTGTCGACTATAGGACTGGAACTCAGAAAATACGTGTGGAGCTTCTACCTCTGCCACAGACATCCTGCGTGATTGAAATAAATCATTCATGGTCTCATTCCTGCCGTCTAACCATGGGCAGTATCAGAGGCCCTGCATTAAACCCTCACTTCAAGAAGCGGTTCCAATGTCACATGAGCTCCACAGTGGTGCCTGTCTCTCTTCATCGACTGTTGGGATTATGGAGTGAACAGGCTCTGAACAGTCCTTCCTTGCAGTTTGGGAAACCATGCTGGGTGTTTGTCTGGGTTTGTAGGTCATGAGTTTTACCTGGTTCAGTTGAAATGCTGTACTGCCCTAAAGTGTTGCTCATACCCTTTGGCTAGAGTTCAGTAACCATTATGCTTGCTTATCTATGATAACTATCAATCCTTGACCAGGGCCCAGGGCATGTAGGGAATCCTGGATACTGTTAGAGACAGGGTCTGGAGGGCTTTCCCGTGTCCTTCTGCTAAGCCCTTGGCTTCTAGGATGTGTTTTGGCAGTTCAGACTTAGAGCACATACAGATCTTGGCCTCCTCAGAATAGACGTGCCCTTTGAAAACACCATTTTCAGTATTCTACCTACACGACCTTGCAGTACTCTAACTCTGGCTGACGTACAGCCATTTGTTGGCCACTATGAGGCTTTCTCCAGAGTCTGATTACTTGGGATGAGAATTTACTTGCAAAAGTAAAGACATTTGTGTTGTACCACAGAATTAGTGTTACTCAATTTTTTGTTCTGACAGAAGATAAAGCATTGAACAAGTCTGGCACAGGAGGTGATGCTGAGAGACACTGGGAGATACATCAAATTGAATTCCCTGGCCAGCCTGACTTTAGTGCAGAATTACTTCCTCCAGGGAAGTTAAACCTCACCTCCACCGTGCACTTCTACACATTTACACCTTCTGCAACTTTACGCCTTCTAGGTCATTAATTATCTTTAAGAAGAATAAACAAACTAATTGTAAATAATTTTTAATTATATAATTTCCAACATCATATTATCTTTCCATTAAACAGCACAGCTTTAGCAGAGACACAGACCTGTGAGACAGCAACTGTGGATCTGTTAATCTTTCCTTCATTTTTATTGTGTGTTCATTGATTTTAGGACAGATTTTTTGAGTTCTGTATTCAAAATCATCTCCTAAATTTACAAACATGATTTGAAGTGTGAATGATTTGAAAGCTCCCAGTGTCCTCTACCTGACTTCTCTGATTTTGCCTTTCTATGTAGCAGCGAAGGTGCAGAATGAAGAACTGATCCTGCTTCAAAATTCTGTCTCCCTCTTGTTATATTGCACTTAATGGGAACATGTTTATAATTTCAGCATGTAATTGTCTGCTATTATCAGACAGCTTTAGTGATATAAGCAGTACTCAGGGTGTGTTTGAGAGATACATTCTCATTAATAAAGAACAATCTAGTGAACTAATGTGAAGAACTGTAGAAAGATTAAGATTTTCCTATGCTATTGAAATGGAAATAGACCCTTGAGTAAAATATTTCAGGAACCAAATCTGGTTGGATCCAATTTAAGGAGAAAGTCCACTTACATGGATAAGTACAGGTTTCTGACTTTTCCTCTCTTACAGAATTTCCCCCAAAGTTATCAAATAAGAATAATTACTTTAAGCAAATTTTTCTGATCATTTATTCTACTAGGATTTTCTGGAGTACATTTTCAGATCACGGACTATAGGTGCATTTCTCATTATCACTAATGAGAATTTCAATGCACAATATAATTTTACTGTGCTGTTTCGTCTGTCTTGTATTACACCTGTCAGTCTGCTTTCTCCTGCTACTTCATTAATATTTAAATATTAATATTTAAAGGTCAAACTTAGCCTTCAGTGATATTAAAATATATTATACAGTTTCATCTGACTTTAGGAGAACATCTCTGGGACAGTTCTCAGTAGACATGGAAAAAGACAAATCACCATACACTTTTCTGCCTTTTTAATCCAGGTTTTTTCTTCTCTTTCCAGCAGAGGTTGAACAGTTTCGATCTCAGAGGGGGAGGAGTGAGGTTTGTAAAGGAATGAAGTGTAATTCACAGTGCAGTCAATGGGATGAGGTGCCACTCTTCTTTGTGCCTGGAGAGCCTTGCCATGAAGCAGTTGCAGAACTGAAAGGCTTCACGGGATAATGTTTGTCCAGTAGAATATCTCAGAGCACCTTTCAACAATATGGCATCCTGGAAGAAAAATAAATGTTACGTTTTTAGTGCATTGGTGTGAAAAAGGCAGTGCTCCAAATTGAGCAGCACTTTTCATACAGATATATAGATAGCTGAACCATGTTTCAAGTGTGGGATTTTGCATTTTGAGCAAAACTCGATTATCTCAGAAACTGCTTCTCTGTGTAAATATTTGTGGCACCAGAACTGAAGGTTATAAGGCCCGGTTTGCATAGAGTTATGAGTACAGCGTGTAAATTCTGTATAACAATGTTCTTTGACTCAAGAGCATGCTAATGCTAGTATTTTCATATGACTGATCCCCCCCGAAAACACCAAAGATATTCTAAGGCCTTTATTTACTTGTTCTGTTCCAAAAGTTAGTCTGGTGCTGCTGAGAAGGTGGAAGAGGTCCTGCAAAGCCTGGGATGGATATGCATAGATAATCTTCACTGCAACAAAGCTGCTTGTCCTGTGAATTTCAGGGATTGTGCCATGAGAGGAAGGTAAATATTGAACTGTGCATATGGTGCGTGTGTAGATTGTTGCCTATAGCCTGCACTTGCAGGAGTCCTTGCAATGTTTGTTCATGTGCACACAAAAGGGTCCCAGTAAAGACCTTGTAGATGAGAAATCTTCTAGACTTCAGCCACTGCTACAAGAGCAAGTGGGATATGTGGCAGCAGACAGCTTAAATGTAGCATATCTGTCCTATCAACACGGGATATTGGTGCAGTTGGACTTGTGTTAAGGGACAGCAGGGATCCAGCTTTTCCCACTGTCTTCTTTCAGTACACATCAAGGGATTATGCAGATTTAAACCCAAATTGTATCCACACAATGTGGACACAGTAGAGGTTTGGACTGAGCACAAGTTTGAGCGGATGTTGGTTATATATAGACACGTCTCTGGTGCTGGGAAGCTGTGCAGCTTGACACATTTTATTGTAAAAGACTATCAAACAACAGGGAAACTATTTAGTCAAAGTGTCAAATCTCTACCACGGACGTGAAGAGAAGCATAATTGTTGACTTCAATGGAAATCAAATCAATCTCCAAATGCCTAACAGTCTAAATAATCCTGAGCTGATATCCTAAACCTGCCCTTGTAGTATTTCACCACTGCTGATTGCCAGGATGTATTTATTTTTTTTTTTGCCATGGATCTTCATTTTGTGCAATGCGAGAATATATTGGTCTTTTAATGTAACGAGGTCACAGTCTTTGAGCCTTTGAACTTGCCCACTAATGCCTGGCTGTAAGGTGGAAAATTGAAGTGGACTCTATTTCTTTTGTCTGCAACTTTTTACCTAACCCGAACATGTTAGAATGTAACTTTCCTTATCCACAACATAAGCTGGTGATTATAGCTCTTGCTATCAGACATAAAAGTAGAAATTGTAAAAGTGTATACTTTTAATTGAAGAAATTATCTTCAGCTATATAGCTGTTTACCCAAACCCTGATGTCATTCTTATCAACCTAGAGCTATCTGCTTCTGAAGGTCTGGTGTAAATTATAATTAATTTTGTGACTCTCCTCAGCTTAGTATCATTATTCAGTGTGATTTTCTGACCTAGGCTGCTGCTGGATAATCGAATGCCCTTGCTGTATTTCCAAACACCTCTTTTGAAACACAGAACAGCAATAAGAAAGTACAGTTGCAGACATGTTGAAGGAAATGTTAAAAGTGGGATATGATAACAAGTAGCTGATCTTTTATCACTTTTTGCATATTATCGAAGAATAAAAAATATTTTTAATAAGCTAAATAAATCTTCCTAAATTCAGTAGTTGAATAGTTCCTCTGGGAGGGTGTGTATGGGAAAAAACAACCCCCTTCCCTTCTGCTGCCATAGAAACCAACTTTAACCAGAACATTGTAAATAAAAAGAGCCCCCTCTGGCTTCATTTTTATGTTGAATATGCATTGCTTTTTAAATAGAAGAAAAGACAATTTCTCAAACAGGTAGTCTGTTAATCCCTTCTTAGATTTGTTTTTTATGTGCAGAAACAAGATCAAGAAGTGATTTTTTGACTTAGACCCTAAAGAGTCTGCAGAGGCAGCCTGAGCACCCCTACAGATTTTTACTGTACAGTCAGAAAGCTCCCACTGCATCTCAGCACGGGGCACAGCAGAGTGCATCTCTTCCCTTGCTGTGCCTTCATCCTTCATCTACCTGTCACAGACAGTGGGTTCTCATCATTTCAAGTAGTTTTTGTAGTAAATCAAACATTTTCTTAGAGTGGGGCAGCTGACACAGCCACTGTCCTGTAGCTTAGTTCTGATGTAAAAAGGAATGACTCAGGCTTTCCATGGAAAGGAGCTAGTTGGTGCTTTGATTGATGAGTGTCCATCTGACAGCAGTACTTGCATGGAAAAGGAGTAAGTTCCATTGAAGTGCCACAAGCTAAAATCTCCACAAGGAAGGCACTGAAAAGACAAATTAAATGGTCCCTCTAATGGCATGGAAATTTTGGCACATAACAACTGCTTCTTGTGGAAAAAAAAAAGAATTAACTAGTACATTTTTGCAAAAATCATGTAAAAAGTTGCAAAAAAATTTTCAGTTCATTTTAGTGCTGAATCTACTTTTTTCAATCCCAAACTTTTTTTCTTTTTTCTTTTCTTTTCTTTTTTTCTTTTTTTAAAAATGGCTGAAATTACCTTTTTTCTCAGTGTGATTCTGCTCTACCTCTATATTTCTAGAGACAATTTCAAAACATGCCAGATTTTTGGAGGCAAAACTCTGCAAACTACTAATGCAGCTATGAACTGAATTAGCAGCTGGTAGTATCTTTCCACATGTTGTGTGTGTTGTCTGTATATCTGCTTTTGGTGCACTGCAAAATTGCACGTTACAGACAGAAACTCCTGTGCTCCTTTTGTCCTTGACACTGGGGAGATGAGACTGGGCTGGACTGGGAACACAACTGTGGGAAATGAAGGTCCATCTGCTCTGCTCAGTGCAGCTGTACTTTTCTGGCCATTTATTTGGTTTCTAAATTTAATTTCAGAGAGAATATATATAATGCCAATAGAGGTTAAAAAGGCTTTTTGCCACTCAGTCCTGCTGCTTCAGGAGGGACACCTGTCTGATTGCTGCAACTCTCCAGAATGAGCTGAAATGCTTATTTTAACCTCTAAGAGTGAATCCAAGAGACAAGGCTGGGTACAGCCCATTCTGGAGAGCTATGGGGACATTCATATATACATTTTTTTGTGTACCATGTGTAGTCCAGCTGCACCATTGTAATGAGGAGACCTGGCAAAAAACACTTAGGAAGGATCCTACACTGCTGTTGGTCTGCTGTCAGTCCTACAGCACTTCCACAAGGATAAACAAGTAGGTGAAAGCAGGCAGATCACAGCCTAGTTAGTTCTACATATTTGCATATATAATGGAAGCCAGTCAGCCTCCCACAGGCTGGGTAATGACAGTGGCTGATTGTCAGTAGGTACGAAATACTGTGTCTGTTGCACGAAATGTATAAATATATCCTGCAGTCACAGCAGGATGAAACTAGCAACATTCTGTATGGAAATCTGCTGTTCGTTTCTGTAGGGTCTGGGTCAGTCATCAAGGCTTTGTGAAGGACGTGTGCTGAAGCTGGTTGTTCATGTTGCAAAAGAAAGTATTTCATGATAGTCTCATCTTTTTTGCCATTGCTAGTTTCATTCCAGACGAAGCAGCATTTCTTCTCTGACTGGTCTTTGTGTTCTCACTTTCAAATACATACTTCTACCTTAAAATGCACTGTAGATCAAAAAGTATCTATGTAATGATTGCCTCTTCCTTCTCAACAAGGCTGCACTCAGAGAATCATACTCACTGACTAGCATGAAAAGAGACACCTCAGAATGACTTTTCACTGTTAGCAGAGTGCCTGTGAGGTTTGCTCAGCCAATACCACAAAGAAAAACACTTCTTTCCTTGTCTCTCTTCAGCATCAGACCCATTTGCTAAGTCACAGCTGTGCAAATACACTGACAGCCAGGGTGTTACACCGGGGAAACCGGGCACCTCCTGTGACCTCCACAGCCTCCCCCTTGATGGGAGTGTGGTACAAGGAAGAGCAAGCCGGTGTAAGCTTTAGATCTCTCTGCCTGTCTAGATAGCAAGACTGTTCTTTCGCAGAAAGGCATGGTTCAGTTCAAAGAAGAATTAAATGCAGCCTCTGGGACTTTTCCAGGTGCTAATGGCTGGAGTGTGGCATAGGATGTGGATGCCAGGACAGGTGTTTCTCAGGGAGAAGCAAAGTCAGGGATGACACAAAGGCAGGATGTGGGGGAGGTAAAGAGGTGTTACATTCATTTTATTTCTTTGGTAAATGCTTGTTTTTGGCCCAGTTGAAAAAGCTTTAAGGGTGAAAATAAATATATATAATCCCCCAAAAATACATAATACAAGTATATATAAAAGATCTGATAGCACCAAAAGATCTGGCTCTGGGGTGCTGTTAAGACCTTGGATTGTGTTCTTTGCTCAAGAAAAGCTAGTGTAGTCTCAGGAGCAGAGAGAGAAGAGAATAATAGTAGAAGTTGTTCTGGCTGTAATGAAGGCTTGTTTACAGAGTGAAGGGTTTGTTTACATATCTGTGTGGAATAAGGCTGCCAGAATTCCTGCCAAAGCGTAACCACCAAAAACAATCATGCTTATGTCTTTGGTACATGATAAGCCAATTTCTTTACTTAGCATGAAGTCTGCAAGGGGATAGCCATTAACATGAAAACTTACCGTGTAATTTAAGAAATAATATTTGTCTTAATCCTTTTTTCCTTCTATCTCCTCTCCCTCCCCCTCCCTGTCTCATCCCTGCTGCAACATGGTGTAGTGCTACTGGATGCCGATGAGACCACACCAAGGCCAAGCCCAGCCACTCACTATTGACCAGCTAAGTTGGCACCATATCAGCATTTAATACTTCTGACAGGGAGGAGATCGATGGAGAAGGCTATTCATAATATTGAATTTTCTAGAGAAAATGGGACTTCGTTTCATTTTAGTTTGTTTTTTAATATATTTATTCAAGTCCTACCTGGTTATATTCCCTCCTCACCACGGCAAAGTATTCCTATGTTCAATCATCTCAATCTGTTTTCTGAAGATGCACATGCAGAGAGAAGCCAAGACCTTCTTTCAGCATGCAGTAAGAAAGATTTATTGTTCATATTTCCTACTATTTCTGTCCACCTGCGTGCCTTAGTTGAAATGCTTCTCGATGCAAAAAGTTTATAGATGAGACAAGCAGATTCAGAAAGGAAACCAAGGCAGAGAAATGCCAGAATGGAAGGTGGCATTTTGTAATTCAGTAGTTGTTCTATTTGAGACATATATATTTACTATATTTAAGTAAGATCAGTCAGTACAGAATTGCTGTTGAGCTCATACCGAAATTAAGAGGAAAAACAGAGAGGCAGTGGTTGCTATTAAGCAGCAACTGAATACAAGTGTTTACCTGTGGGTGAAGCAGCTCTTCAGTGAAAAATATGGATGTATTAGAGGGAAAAGAACGTGATCCTTGGCTCTGAGAAACAAGTCCCACGACTTAGGAGCTGTAAGTATAATCAATAACATGTAAGTGCTGGTATCTTTGAATTATGGAAGCTTTATAATATATAAAATATGAGTTACAGTTTCTTTGTGAATTACCAAAGAGGCTGAACTCTTTCATAGACACATTACTTTGGAAAGAGCAATGGCATCCATTTTTTCAGGTACTTCTGTCTAATAACAGTCCCTAGACAGTAGGAGCAGTCACACTAATGCACTGCAATATAAAGTATACTTCAAAACCATTTCCCTGCTGCAGCTGTCAAGCACAGCATCACATGTGTCCTGCCTAGTGGCATACACACATTTCTTAAATTAAATAATAGACATCTCACAATTTTGTTGAATTACCTCACTGAAAGATATGTAGACAATTAACCAAAATGGTAAATTCCATGATCCCAGAATGGTTGATGGTAGAAGGCAACTCAGGAAATTATCCAATCCAGCTGCCCTTCTGAAAGCAGAGGCAGCTAAAGGAGATTGCTCAGGATCCAGTCAGGTTTGGAATAGCTCCAAGGATGGACACTTTACAGCCTGTCTGGGAAACCTGTTCCAGAGTACAAGGACACTCTGAGTGAAAAAGCTTCCTCTTATTTATACATATGTTTGTATTTCAGTTTGTGGCCATTGCCTCTTGTCTGGTCACTGGGCACTGCTAAGAAGAGTCTGAGTCCATTTTCTTTACTCTCCCATCGGGTATTACTATGCATTGCTGAGACCCCCTGAGCATTCCTTTCTCCAGCCTGAACAACCTCAGCTCTCTCAGCTTCTACTTGTGTCTAAAAGCCCTTAGTAGTCTTTGTGATGATTTGCTGGATCACCATATCACAGATTCATGGGATCACATGTGCATGTCTGTCTTGTCCTAGAGAATCCAGAGCTGGACACAGGGCTCCATCAGGGCTGAGTAGAAGGGAAGCACCACTATTAGTCACAAGTGTGCTCTGCCCAAACTATGAAGTATTGCAATCCAGCCTGTCAAGATAACCCAAAACGCAATCCTGGTCTGGAAGTGCAAGAGTGTGGCTTGTATCATTCCATGCTTTTCCTTACTGGTAACTCTGGTGTGTGTTCCTCTGCAGCTGTAAAGCACCTGTGAGCTTAGTAGCACATTTCATTATCAGAAATGTAGTTTTAGAATGAAATCCAAATCATTTATTACAGAAAGTTCACAGTAGAGTAGATCTATGTCTGCTGCCTAATGGTGGTGTGCTACACTGGTCTGTTCAAGGCAGTTGAATTACGCTGAATCAATTCTTATCAGAATGAGATGAGAGTATCCATTCTATTCCTAAGTTTTATGATAACTTATGTAGAGTTCCTCCAAATTAGAGAACAAGCAGATAGTTGCTTAAGCAACGTGAGTTTCTACTGGAGAGGCAAACACTATAAACCAGATCATCTGCATCTGTTTATATTTTCCTATTTCCCTGGGTTTTCCCAGGTTTTCCCTTTTCAAGGGAAACTGAAATGGTGCGCGTGACACCGTGGTGCGAAATGCTTCAGTTGCTGCTGAATCAAAGCTACATTTAGCTCTGGCTGAGGCTTATGAAAAACAGTGTTTACCTTGATCTTTATGCACTACTCGCTGTGGCTGTGGCTATTTTGCTTCCTGACAGATTTCTTGCTAGTCGTGTAGGAAATCTATGGCAAATGATTTGCAGGGCTTTCCTTCTAGGTCAGCAGTTTGCAAACACTCTTTCAAAAGTCAATTAAAGCATTCCATTTTCTCATTGGCATGAGGATGGTAAATGGAAGAATTTCAAGGCTTAATATGTCTCTCTCTCAGAAACACTTCAGCTTGCACAGCTGTGAGCAGAGGTGCTTTGTCGGAGATTAGTTTGTTCAGATTTCCTCCTGAAAATTGTTAACAAGGATTCGATTACTGTTGTGGGGAAGGAACCTAGAAAATGAAGGCGATTGCTGGCTATTTGCTGAAGGAATCAGTTAAAGTAATAGTATCAGTTAAAGGGAGGTGTGCTGCTTTAGAAGTTCCTATTTGCTTAATTGCAATCTTTTCCGATGTAGCACCAGGTGAAAATAGAATTCCAATATGTCCTGCACTTCAAGTTGTTTATGTCTTGTACAAGGTCTTATCTGTACTGTCTACAGGGGAGATCCAAAACGGGAGAGGGATGTCTGTGCCTCTCTTCTGGCAGACAAATATTGCTCTGCTGGGCAGTTCAGCACCTTGGAGGGGAAGTGCTCCCCCTCCCCTCACTGTCCCACAGTAGCTGTGGGACGCGTTTCAGCTCGCAGCCACCCTATGTCCCTAGCAGCCTCTACAGCTGAACTGCACGTGTTTTCATCCACTCCCAGCACTGCTGTCAGAGCCATGGCTTCATCCAACAGTATTATATTGCTCTGTGCAGCTAATTCAGGCTGTTAGTCACGGTGCCCTGCAGCGCACAAACTGTGCTGTTGCTGAAGAAAAGTTTTCACCGAACAGTAAAAAAGAAGTAACTTCCTGCTTTTGTCTGCCCCTCATTGCAAAGTACGGGACTGTCTCCTGCTTACTCCAGCTCTTTTCACCCAGATGATATCACTGATTTTCATACGGCCTTCCTCAGTTTTGATACGTTTCACCTCAGGTCGATTACGTTCAGCCTTCCACTGGTATCCCCCGGATTATTTTCTTCATCAGAGGAATTGTCAAGCTCATCACTTCTTGCTGCTCTGTCTGAACTTTATAATTATCTCTGCCCTAAGGGCTTGTGAGCCTGAGGAGCTCTGCTTTGACCAAAGTGGGTTTGCTGGATAGGCTAAGTGAAAATTTTCTAAGCCTTTCCTGGTACCTACCCAACCTATCTTATCTTTGCATTGAGCTCCCTCATCTATAATTAATACATGTCAGAGATGAATCTCTGCTATGAAATTTTCTTATGAGGATAAGTTCTTCCATGAAAATATTTATCAAGTTCTGCTCACCTTGACCATAGCAGTGAATTCCTTTGTTCAATTATTCACAGTCCTGTGAAGGACTCAAAAGTTCAAATAGCATTTTAATCACAGATTGGGTGGGATATGCCATAGGTTTTGTACTTTGAGAATGTCTTTAGAAGAATTAAAACATTTTTTTTCATGGATGTGTTTTGAAGGCCTTATTTTAATTACTTGAAGAAGTTAAGTCAATACTGCCTCAGAATTACTTTTAAATATGTGAAATTTTGGTGCAGGTATATTAATAATCTGGCTTTTCCCACTGTGCTTAGTCTCTGCAGCTTTCATTAACTTCAGAGAGACTTGCAGTCACCTGTACTTCCAACCATAATTTTTCAAATTTTCTTGACTCATCAGTGACAGAGATGGGAGAATGAGTCATATTTTTCATTAATGACTGGTGATTTTGAATATATCGAGGCTTTAATTTCCAGAAATCTCACAAGAACTCTTTTCTTTTGCCTGTGTTCCTCCCAGCCTCCCACCTAAACAACATGGTCAAAGATCTTGTTTTGAAAAGTCAGGCTTCTTTATTTCCAGGTTTCAGATTAAAACTGAAAATTCAAAGTTCTGAGAAGCACCTGTCACTCACAAAGGCCCTGGCAATGACCCCTTTCATTTAATTTCATCTCCAGCATCCCTCACAATTCACTCTGTGAAGCTGATTCTGGTATTTTCATACCATCCTGCTAAATTGAGAAGAATATTTCTACTGATTCTGAAAGCAGGAGGATTAAGCTCTAGTGCATGCTTGACTCCATTGTGCCAGGGAGTGCCTTATAACCAATTTATAGCATATGCAGCTGTGGTTTTCTGAGTGCAGTTCCAATATCTAACTGTTTACATCAAGGATGGCTTTCTGACACAGAGGGTTACTTTATTTTGTTATAAGTGATACAATGTTTATTGAAATTAAAATTAATTTTTTTTTTTTAATATCTGCTGCAGCTGCCTTAGTAAAAACCTGTCAGTTTAAGAGCATCTCTCTGACTCACCTGAACTGGGTACAGCTGTCAGACACCTGCTTTTGGCACAGAGATAGAGACATAAGGTCATCTGGGTGATCTTCTTCAGTAGCCTGTGCTTGGAGAGCTTGTGCTTACAGTTTTCAATATTCTGCCAGTTGAAATAATGTGATATTTGAAGAGCTACTCTCAAACCAATAGGATTAGGACCAGTGCTTGCTGTTGTATGTTTTCTGTTAGGCTGACACTGCTCACTGTGCTGTTTCTCAATTCTGAGTTTCTACAGGCCCAACAATTGAATGGGCAAGAAACTGGTCACTCTAATGATTATTTTTTGAAGGCTGTGATAAAGGACTTTTTCTCAGTTTGATTATACTTAGCAGTATATATTTAATCCAAGCAAAAATTCAACTACAATAATTCCTTGAGGTGAAGGTGAAATCAGGCTAAATCAGGTTAGACACAAAAATATCTTATTCTGTTTGCACATATTTGGAAAAAAGAGATCTACACATGTGAGTCAGCAGCTGTTAGCCTCTGTTGTGGGCGTGGATTGTCCATCACTGTTAGAGAAGACTTGGAAGGTGCCGTTTCATGCTTGTTCCTTATGTTGTCTGGACTCCCTAGATCCATAGGTGTAAAATCCTGGGGAGCTGATAGTCCAGGCTGTGGAATTGAGGTTTGGTGGTCAGCAGAGGTATCAGAAAACCTGAGATCAACCCTGCAAGGGCCACACACGGAGCTGGTTGTTGATTTTATTCCCTTGAGCCCAGGAGCTAACAGTGCTGTAATGCTGCTGCTCCACATGCTGTAACTCTGCTGAGGGCTTGTCATGAACACAGGACAGGGCAGACAGAACACTGGGGTGGAGGCCTGGGTCTGGCAGGGAGCATTGGATACCATTTCCTTGTAGCCAACAGGAATATTCATCTGCCTTTTGGGAAAATGAGGCTATGTAAGGCATGTAGCCTTAAAAATGTAAATGTACAAGTCCCTCAGCTCAGCACCTGTTGAAACATTCAGTTTCCAAGCAAGAGCTGCCAATTTTACCTGGCTTGGCATGCGGCTGCTGCGTCATTGTTTTCCTCAAACATGTGCCTTTGGAGGCTCCCTCCTCCCAGGTACATTCCTGTGCACATAATCCATGGAAACACAGAGATCACAGGGCTCCTCCTTGCTCCTGGGTGTGGCTTAGGCTGCCAGCTTGGCGCTTGAACTGGTAAATACCAGTGGAAATGAGAAGGCTGTGAGCACTGCTGCTGCCGCCGCTGTGGGCATCACACAACATCCCACGTGCCAGGGTGCCCTGGTGCTGATGATGCAAAGACCTGGTGTGGGCTCCACCTGCACACTCATTGCACCTGCATCATGAGAAGATGTTACCCTTTATTGAAAGCTGTGCTTGGGAAACAACTGATTAACACCTAAAGCATATGGGATAAAACGGCAGAGATTGGTACTTTGCTGCACTATAAACTTGCTTCGGAAAAGAGAGATTTATCTTGGTTTTGAAACGTTTAGTTCTGCGCTTCTCTTTTCTACATTACACGAGGAGAAGAAAATGGGAAAATGATCAGAAAAGTTGCCTGAATACATTTTAATAACAATTTTAGCATAAAAAGGGAAAAGTAATAATTTTGTTCAAGTAGTTCATCTCCATTCAGATAATACAGAGGTTATTGCAGCGCTCATGCCTTTGATTTCTTACTGTACTTTGGCTTGTGTACTAACCAATTCTTGTTAAATATTTATGGACAAGATTAAAGACTTTATAAAACTTAGCAGCTGGCAGCTGTCCTCGCCTAAAGGATAATGCAGAGTTTTCATTTTAATTGGATAACTGTGTGACTGAAATATCCAAACCCCAAGGGGAACACGAGAATTGAAATATGTAAAATATTTTTTTAAAGAAAATACCCTTTCACATTCTATACTTTCTTTTTCTCTTAGTAGCTTTTATCTGAAGGTGAAATTGCCATTTCTTTTCTGCTTCTTCCTTTTTAAACTTTTATTTAAAGTTGATTGGTTTTGGATTGTTTTTCTCACTGGAGTTAAACTTTTTCGATGGAGTTCCTTCTGTTTGCTACAGGCCAGGCATGGATTAATATGTCTGTATTCTTTCTTCTGAATTTTCTCTTCCTTCCCTACACTATTTCGGTTTTTTGTTTTCTTAATTAACTGCTTCAGTTATGTTAGTGGGAATTTTTGTGTTCCACCCCTTGAAGATTATCTGTCAACACAATCTTACAGGCCAAGGTCTTCCACATTAGCTGCCTATGCACACACACTCCTTCTGTCTGTCAATATTTCACATATACCTTGCGGCCCAGCTAAAAGAAAGGGCAGCTGTAGCTGAGCAAAAACAGAGGATGGTATTTCAACCATTTTTCCCTCTGGACCCATTCCTTCTGCCTTTCTAAAACTGTTTTCTTCACTGTCTTAAGCTGTCCTGTGGCTACTGATGTCACCAAGGCAGTGGTTGTCTCTGCATAAATGTCTGCATGGAGCGTGGCAATAAAACAACAACAGTTTCTTTCTTTACCCACTCATTACTTCTCAAAGATTATGGAGAATGCCCTCACAACGACAGCAATCACTCTCTTAACGTGCTCAGTGGATGTTGTCAGGGCCCATCAATTTCTAGGGGTCACATTCCTGTAGTGGTTCAGTTTCCTGCTCTTTCTTCTCTAAAGATGGGGCTGTCTTTGCATCAACCTGGAATTTTGTTCCCAAAGCCTGGATCCCAACAGCGCTGGCCCAACAGTTTAGCTTAGCTTTGCCACTGAGTTGTACTGGCTTTAGAATTCCTGCTCATCACTTCATCCAGGACATTGTGACCTAAGCTAAACCAGGCATCTGCTGTCCCCATCAGAGGCATGGGGGAAGCCGGACACTTCCTCGCAGAGCTCAGCAGGTGGAGAAGAGAGCACACAGGACAGGGAAAGAAAGGTAAAGATTCTGTGGAGTGTCACCTGCATAGTGATTCTGAGGACTGTAAACTGGATTTGCATTGCTCGAATGGAAATTAGGCAGGACCATGGAACCAAAGTCATTCTTCAGATATGTCTTAAAATGACTCACCAAAGTTCATAGCTGAAGTCCTTACCAGAGAATAAACCCTCAAATTTGCTTTGTAAATAATAAATTGACATGTCGCTATGGGCCCTGTTTTTTTGACTTCCAGTATTACTTCTCTTTTCCCTCTTGGCACTTCAAAGCATTGACATTTTAGATATGACGCATAAATATGTTGTTAAAATGACCCACAAAAAGCAGGAGTCTTTGGAGCTGCACCGGAGCAGCTGTATCTTTGTGCATTTTTTATGTGTTTTCTCACCTTCCAGCAACAAGAAAAGGACAGGGAGTTTTTGAATTTTATTTAAGAGTGTAATTATTTCCCAGGCTTGCTTCCTAAAACTACATGGTTGCCTTGCATTTGTTAAGAAAAGAGTACTGATAAGAATATTATCCTGAAGAAACATCTAATTAAAATGACTTTTTAAATTTGCTCTTTCATCTCATTGTAAGAGATAACAAGAATCAACAGATGATATTATACTAATAATGATTTATTTTATTAAATTTTATAAAAATTGTATAATATCTCCTCTAGTTCAATTTGTATTCTTTGAATACATAGAGGACTCTTATTAGAAGGTGCAAACAAGTTTGGCTGATCTTTTTGAAATGAAAAAAAAACCTTTAAAATACTCTTATGCAGTGCTGTATTATTAGTGTATCTTTTTTCTCTTCTTACATGTTGGGCCGGCATCTGTAATGCCAAAATTCTTAGCTGGATATGAGGATCTTCAATAGCTCTAAAAACAGCTCAGCCAGGGTTTACATGGTCACAGTGGTCAGAGTGCACCAGGGAGCACTTATCTCCCTTTTGTGCTTCTGGGAGGAATCCTGACCTTGGGGTTTAGAGGCACACTGGGATTATGCCTTTTCCTTCTATAGCAGAACTTCAAACTTTTAAACTTTTAAGAGTGGTGCTTAAGTCCCTTTTCTGTTGTCCTGTCTGGTGTGTGGGCCAGTAACTTCCACTTTCGCCCCTCTTTGTTTTAACTGTGATTAACTTCCACTCTGCTTGGCTATCTAAGTTATCTGGGTTAACTCCTGTAAGGATTTAATATCAACCATTTCAAATAGGGACTCGGCATATACATTAAATGGACATTATCCATGCAGATTAGATGCATTAATTGGCTGCACTATGTCTTGTACACTTTATATAAACTCTGTGATGGTATCTCTAATATTTCATTTTTTAAAAAAGGCCTGTCATGTTATCATCATTTTCCTACTTTGTGACCCAAGCACTGCTGAGAAGCATCCTCACTCCAGTTTTCTTCTCTTCTGATGGAATTTCTGTGATTGAACAAATATATTGAAAGAAAAAGAAGGTAGGTTATACCCTCAATTTCTTAATCTCATAATCACATTAGCACTACAAGTATTGTCATCCAGCAAGAGTCACATTTTTGCTCTGCTAATACACTTTCTGTGACAGGTCTGTGAAGAAGATAAGGGAGTTATGTCTACTGAAGTGAGTTTTCTATTAACTCTTCTGGTTGGGGTTTTAGATATATGATATTTGGCAGTTCTACTGCTATCCCTCTTCATATGATAAAAAATGTTTTTTGTATGTAGCTTCTGAAACCTCTTCCATTCTGGACATCTAATCTAGATGAGCCAAAGTGATGAGAAAAAGATATCAGAAGTAATATCTTGAAGGCCTTATGATGTTCCATTTTGGTTTTGTTCTGTTTGTCAGAGTTCTTGGGTTGTCCCTGTGTGTGAGAATGCAGGAAGAGAAGACAGAAATCCGTTCTATTGCATTTTGGGAGGCTTCTTCACTGGGATGCATGGACTAGAGAAGTGTGCATCTCAAGAATATCTAAGCCACCAGGTTTTGTATGATGCTTGTGACATCACCACCCTCTACCTCCCTCTTTTTTCTTTTTAACTCTTTTCTTTCGGAAGTTTTAGACAGGAAAATGTATAAGGAAATTGTTGAAAAACACTGCTAAAAAGTTTAAAACATTGGTGATTTTTTTACCCTCAATTGTGTCTAATTTAGTCTTCACAATTCACGTAAAGAAGAGGAAATCTGCAAGACCAAGAGAAGCAGGGAAAAGCAGGCTCAGCATAAGCCTTACATGAATTAAAAAGGAGATTTGGTGTTTACTTTGTTGCTGTAAGCAGAATCTCTGTATTACTTTGACTCACATGAGTTACAGAAAGGACTGTAACGCACTGGTGGGCTGAAAAGAGAGTTGTAGTTAAGGACTCCATGCAGGAATCTGTGTTGCTTGAGGATGCTTGAGAAAGGTGTATTGTAAAGGTGCACAGCTGGTGACTCACAATGAAAGGGATTTGTGGATGCTTTGCAGCAAGAAGAGGTGATGCTGATTAGCTGCAATTCCTCTTGGTCCAGCATCTCTCCAAGGCCTCTGGTTCAGTCCCTGAAGGACATCAGTTTTATCCTGAGGGACGTCTTTGTTCCAGTCTTGTTCCCATGACTTGTTAACTCAGCAGCTTGTAGGACTTGGTGCCAGCTTGTCAAGATCTAACAATAGATCATCTTCTGCCCCGCCACTGCCTTCCAGCTGTCATCTGTATCTGCACATCCGCGTCTTGGCTGCACCCCACCTTTGCGAAGTGGCCTGTAGTTTCAGAGTTACTGAACAACATTCAAACCAGAGAAGAAGTCCCTGATACACAGCTTTCGCCCCTCCTTTCACCAGTTCTCCTTCAAGGTGAGTACAAAGAGCTTTTCAGAGATGAGCTTTCTGCATGTGAATTGTCATCTCTGAGGACACCTCTTTGCAGTTAAGCAGTACTTGGGAGTTCTGTGAGAAAAGCAGATCCAGGGCTGTTGCAAACAGCTCCAGTTTTCAGTTGTGCGGTGGAAAGTACTTTGAGAAGAGAAATTCCAGCTTTGCCTGGGGATGGGTTACATGCAACAGAGAATGACAGCATCCCCTCACCACAGGGAACTGAGGAAGGAAGATGTGACCAAAGGGGAACTAATGAGGTATAAGGGAGACTTCTCATGAAAGAGAAGAGAAAGGAAAGAAAAATGCCGGTGAAAAAAAAAGAAAGGTGGAGGGATGAGAATTCCAGAGTTGGCAGAAATATAACAAAGCCTCATAAGGAAAAGCAGAATAGGGAGACCAAAAGGGATCAATGCGATTGAAAAGCCCCCACATCTTGGGGAGCCTTTTTATGTGTCATACAGCCTTCAGCCTACAAGAAAGCTCCCTACTGCTTAAAGGAGAGGCATTGGAGCTTACATGACACACAGCAAGATTTAAATGAAATTGATAATAAGTGGGTCAAAGGAAAGAAAAGAAGGTGGATTTTCTTTTGTCATTAAAATCCTTACAAATGTATTTTAGTTTTCTCCCAACTCTCAGCTTTTGCTTTTTTCATTTTTACATTTAGGATTTAATTATCAGGCAAATTTAGCATATTTCTTTTTTTTCTGATCACTCGGATGGAAAAGCAGGACCTACTTTTTGACTTTCAAGACGTCACACTGAATCTCCTTTAGGGCTTAAGGAAACTTGAAAAAGTGATTACTTTTCTGTTCTTACCCTTCTTCCTTCCCCTATCCTGAAATTTCAGTAGGCTTTTGTCGCTGTACATTCAGATTGAAAATGAAAAAAGCAATTAGAAGAAATACAGCGTGTTCCCTTGGGTCCCCACAACCTTATTTATCTGCAGCCTTTGGCCTTAATAGCAGAAGCCCAATATCTGCCTTCTGCCTCTGCTTCCAAGGATGCTAATGCATAATAGCACTGGCATGGGGAAACTTCTGAAATGAGCAAGGAACTATGACTAAAGACCCTCCTAAGGCATTGCCTTGAAAGGCAAGCTCAAGATGAAGTATCTAGTTGCTCGCGGTTGGAATAGCAACACTTAAACTGTATAGCATGAATTTAATCAATCCCCCCTTTTTTTTTATCAGAATACATGGCTGTAGGACAGCTCAATTTTTGTTACTCCCAAGTAATGTTTTATGAGTATTTCATATTTCATAAGTGGGCAGTAGAAAGTGTTCCAAGTGCTTTGAAGATTGAAAGAAAGATAGAGTGTTAGTATCAAAGGCAATACCAGCAAAAATAAACACAAGCAAACAGAAGCCCATATCCATTTTGGACTTTGCTCTACTGGACAGCAGTATTACACCAGGGAATTTTTTGTCCTGAAAGCTGAAATAAAACAAAAGAGTAAGTAGCAGACTGATGATAAGGCATTCCTTCTATGGACAGTAAAAGGCAGAATTAGAAAACCAGAACTTGGAGTTAGATGTGTCTTTATCATCCCCAAAGGATCTGTGGGGAAGAATGTGGGACTTAGAGAACAGTGTTTTTTTTCTGTTATCTCTCACTTGCTGGGAGCAATATGCCCAGTTCATGAATATTACCAATTGTATTTCTCAGGTGTGCAATCCAGTGGGAGTGCAAAGACTGAGAATGTGCTTCACCTTTTCCTCACTATCTTCCTCTGCTAGGATTAAGCAGAGGACAGTGAGATTTGCTTTTCCCTCTTTTATGTCTTCTGGAAAAGGCAAGATCTGAGGAAAGCCACAAGCCACAGATTAGCAGAGCTGTGGGGGCCTTATTCCTTATTTTAGCCTTTTGCGTCCACCTGGGGTTAGACTGTTATCTGGCATAACCAAAGCAAGGCTCCGGCAGTCCAGATGTAAGCTGGCTTCTTCTTGAATGGAAACTCTCTAAATACTCCACTGGCCATTAGAGAGCTTCTGCAAAGAAAGCAGCTTTCTGCCAGGTGCTTGTCTCCAAGTAGGCTTCATCCCTCTTTTTAATACTTGCTAGTGGCAGACTGAAAATGCTTGCTATAGATTAAGCAATTCACTGATAGCTTTGAAGTCTACAAGGTAAAATTCATATTTCTTCATCATCCATTCCAGATCAAGAAATTAGATTTTCTTCATAATGATACTTTACTTCCTAATTGCTCTCTCTGGCAGTCCAGACTCCTAATCAACAGACAGACCAGTTCTATGTGAATGTGGAAGAGTTCCCTGTCCCAGAAACAGGAACAAAATAATTTCAAGGTGGAGAAAGCACCTTAAAATCTTAATCTGTGGATTGGAATGCTAAAAGACTTCTGAAAAGAGCTATCATTATTTGTTTATAAGAGAGCCTGGCTGAATTTATATTTTGTGGCAGCTTGTCTGTTCACTCTCACCAGGTGATTTTTTGTGCACATGAATCTGACTGTCTTCCTAACTAGAGGTCCAAGGTGGTCTGGTACAGCCTTGAAGATCTTGCTGCTGGACAGAATTGCTCTTGGCAGCTGCACTGGCTGTATCAAAGTTATTTGGGTAGGTCTGTGTGTGACCCCAGCGTGCTGAGGTGCTGAGGTATTTTGCAAATCTCCAGGGGGAGCACTGTTCACGTGATTTTTTTGGGGTTGCTCAGCAGTCCGTGTTCCTCTGTATAAACCTGGCAGCACTGTGGCTTGGGCACGTGCCCTCACAGCTCCTCTTCCTCCCCAGCTGGACTGTCTGCCTGCAGGGCTTGGTCCCAGCCTGAAAGAGTTAGCAGGGTTGTTGAACTCCTGACATTTATCCTCCCCCCGGGCAGTTAGGGCAGAGGCAGGGATGTGGTTATAGATTTTGTTTGCTGCTAGAGCACTGGCAGCTTGGCAGGAGATGAGGTCGGTATCAGCATCAGAGAGCTGTAAACCACCTGTCAGGAGGAAGAGGTAGGAGAGGGATTATGACTGTGATGAAGTGCGGATTATAACAGTACCTGTTATTTGTGACTGTGCCTAATGACAGGATGCAGCTCTGTGAAGGCTAAAAAGAAAATATATAGCCATGAATGTGTGCTGGGGTGTATATCCTCACATTCTCTCTTCAAAATCATTGGCATGAGGGTGTCGGAAGACCTCATTTTAACCCAGCAGAGAGGCAAAGTTGCAGCTGGGTGATTCCCTTCTTCCTTGAGCGTCATAATTCTTGTTTTGCTGCAACAAATAAAGCAGCAAAGTTAAGCAGGCTGGAGCTAATGAGAGGCTACTGGAAAGCAGCATGTGAATAATGTAAATGTCTTACTATGGTAAGATGATGTATTTTCATTAGGTTGGAGCAGCATTGACAGGGCAGCTGAAGGGCCCTTTGGCAATATGAAGGCTAATTACTTGCCATGAAGAAATGAAAACTTGTCAGGCGGGAGCTCTGTCATTGCTCAGTTCAATAAATCAAGGCAATAAATCATGCTCAACAGAATCCCTGTGCCATTTTAGGCTATCTGAAATGTGTGTGGGAGTGGAGAAACCAAACACTGAAACAAAGTGTCATCTCAAAAAGGAGCTGATTTTATGCAGTTTATGAAAAATTATAACCATGCTTGGGTTTTATTGGGATTTTTTTAATAATGCATATACACTGATTGAGGTGGAGATTGGTGAAGAGGGTACATCTGTAGATTAATGTAAAGGGAAAATGGAGATGCAGCAAAAGAGTTTTATGGTTTTCATAGGTGCTCAGGATAAGAACTTTAAACATGCCACTTGGTTCTGATTCCTCACTGTGCATCCTCCAGATCAGCTGGTCGGGGCTGCTTTCAGAGGTACAAACAGCACCCTGGACAAACTGGATCTCAGGGACCAGTGGTGCCTCTGTTTCCTGATTGCCTTCTGGACCAGGAGACCACAGAATATCACTCTGAGCTGGGCACTGCTGTTCCAGCTCTGCTGCCGACCCTCCCGACCTGGGGTAACACTGCTGCTCTTGTGCTGTAGCCTTCGGTAAAATGAAGGAAATAACATTTGCCCAATTTCTAAACTTACCTGAAAACTGAATATTAAGATACTTCTTAAAAATTAGTAGCTAAACCTTCTTTATTGCTGTTTTAATTGTAAAAGAGGTTATTAAACCAGGATACCAAAATTAGCTTCACTAGTCTCACAGAGCTGGATCAGATTCAGACTGGAGGAGGTTAGTGTTGCTGTGCTTGTTCCATGATCTGATTTGCAATTGCAAAGTTCTCTGAGGAGATTTGGAGAAGTCCTTTCTGATCTCTCTGAGGTGGTCAGCTTCTGCTGTGTCTGCCTTTTAGTTTCTAATTGAAACAAACAATTTAGGAGTTCAAAGAGAAATGTTACTCTTGTTTGGTTTTGGCTTTTACTTTTATATTTGTTCTGAACAAATACTGTATTGTGTATTGTTTTCCCTGTCAGTGATCACAACAATTTAATTTCCTCACCAATTATGAGTGTAATTTGTATGTGGCACTCTTCTACTTCTGTGGTAACTTTTATTTATTTGTTTAAAAAATTTGTTATGGCTGGAGATGAGAGGATCCAGGATTAAAAGTACGTAAAAGCTGTAACTGTCAAAAATATCTTAGATTCAAGAAAAGTTTCTTTCTCCTTTTCCATTGATTTTAAAAAATAATAAGTATTATTTACTTCTCTACTGCAACTGAGGTGACTGTTGAGATTCCCATTGTGCTTTTTAAGGGGGATGTGACAGCTGAAAAGAAAGGATTTTGTGTTATTGTATTGGGAAATACCCACAGCAGTCCAATCCCACATGCTCCCATCTTCCTTCCTGGGGACAGGGTGTGCAGAGAATGAGCTGGAGAAGAGGAATGCTGCTGACAGTAATTGACATACAACTGGAAAGTAGGATCCTACAGAAAGGGGATCTGCATGGTGCAGGATAAACATCCAGAGGAGTTCATACATAAGGAAATACCCAATATATTGACAATGACCTGAAGGTAACATCAGAAAAATCTAGATCACAGGTATTACCTGAAATGCCTGAGGTAAGACTCTTGATCTCTTTTTCTTTCTGGGACAAAAGGCTGAAGAGTTGTACCTAAATGCAATGTTAGAAGAAAGAAATTCTGCATTGAGTTTATTTTGCCAAGACTAGCAAAACATGGCCTGGAAGATGCATCCAGCTGGTCAGCTTTCAGTGTTTGGAATAACAAGGTTTCTGCTGCTGAGAGGAAAACATAAAGGTGTTTTTGTAACTAACACTACAGAACTACAACAAGAACAATTCAGTCTAATTTAGTCCTACTGCAAAACCAAGCAGAGTAACAGATGTTTTTGTAGAGATGTGTTTAGTCTATTGTGATACAACTGTAGTTGTGGAACAGAAAAAAAAAAAAATCCTTGTGAAATTCCCTTATCTTTAATGGGTAGCTCATTAAAATCTCATTAATGGAATAGTTCAAGTTTTGTCAAATTCCTTGAGGCAATTTTTTTATGGAGATAGCAATTTTTTTGCTAGCAACTGAAAGGTGAATTACCCTCGGGTAAAGCATGGAAATACCCTAAGATCTTTTCACAGTGAAAAGACCATATTAGTGGTGAGGTTTCATTCTTCTCTGCTCCTTTTTTTGAAATGAAATTGCAGGTAAGGAATTTTAAAAGCATTAGCATACATCATATTACATAGAGTCCATCAGCAGTTCTATGATAAACTTCGATTTTTAGGTTGGATTGTATAAAATCTCATTTTAGGCTGACAGCAGTAAAATAAGTTGGAAACCATGCTGCATAGGAGCTGTGGAATATTTGTCTCATATTTCAAAATCACTTTTCAGAAACTAAAGTCCTGTATTTAGGTCATCAGTAAGGTCTGAGTGTAAGCCTTTTGTAACCAAAAATGATAGTTCCTAGCATAGGGAACTGAAGCCTGAAGGGCTGAGGCTAGAAAAAGAGGACTTACAGGATCACATATTCAGAGGTATTTAAGCTATTGACTCAGCTGAAAACAGTGGGAGGCATCCATGTAAATGCCTGTAGAGTTTTGAGCTGCAGATGTGCAAAGCTACTGCTAATGTGGATATCCTAGTGCATATCCTAATGCATATCCTGGAGGCTCAGGAATGCTGAGTTAAACACAGTAAAAGGGGACCATGAGGCAAGCTGCTTCAAGAGCTGCCTGACCTAGATGGACACTGAGAATTTGGGTGTCTTTTAGTCTTGGATTCAGACCTAAAAAAGGGTTTGGGGAAAGGTTTCATAAGGCTGCTAAGCCAACATCTGAGTTCAAAATGTGTCTTCTGAACACCATTCATGCTGAGGGAGTTGCACTGTTGTTCTGTGGGATAAGGCCAGTGTCAGAGCCAGGGTGTGTGAGAAGCACGTAACTAAAATAGAGGAGGAAATGGTGGAGATGGATTTTAACACTTTGAGACAGGAATACTGCAGTCCAGACTTATTCATAAGAGCCAGCACAGCTACAGTGCTGCAGTGTGTTTTGTACCACACAGTACCTGAGGCCTTCCCTTACTATGTGACCTCACTTTCCAGTCAAAGAGGAGGAGAGGGCAGGAGCCCTGTGACCTCATGCACAAGCTGTACACGTCAGGAAATGTGGTTTAGCAGATCTCTCTTTGCGTGCAAAGGAAGGTTTAATGTCAGTGTCTCCTCTTCCCAGGAGAAAACTGTAACCACTGGATTTCAGAGGTACCCTGCCTCTTAGCCTTCCCTGCTGAAGCTATGTTGGTGTTCAGTGGAGAATTTGGCAGTGCTGGGAAGGTGATGAAGAGCAACCCTCTCCATCAGTGGTGAGCTCTCTAACCCTGAGGTGGGTAGGGGGAAGAAAGGGGCTTTCTGACTCTGAGACAATGTCCTGATCCAGCCTTTGAAAATCCCACCCTGGACTACTTTTGTGCACTCAGGCTTTCACCTTTCATCTGGGACCACAAATACTACTTGAGATGAAAGACCTTGAAATGTGGGCAAAGCTGTTCACTAGGAAACTTCAGAACCTCCCATTTGTTTCACAGAGGCCGTCATGCTGCTATAAAACAGTAATAAAGTAAAACCTGGATCGATTATCTAAAGAAGCAAGATCTATTATCTCTGAGATGTTATTAATCCCAGCTCATCCAGTCTAAATATATTTCAAACTGATTAATATTCTGAGCTGTAGCTGTAGGGGCATTCTGTACCCCTCTCAAGCTTTCCATTTATGAGCAGGCTAAATTTGCATCCACAGAGTGCAGCTTAAAGGCAGGTGATTTTCCAGTGCTAACAACAATTTTGTGCCTCGTTTGCATGCACAACACTGTACAAAGCCCAGCCAATCAATGCTGATTACTGAGAAGCAGGAAAAGAGAAATCCACAGATAACATTTGAAACCACTTTTGGAAAAGGATCCTCAGGACTTCTTAAGAAAATTTGCGTAAAAGGCATTATTTTCTCCTATGTAGGGTATATATTAGCTATTTTTTAAATGTATTTTTGGTAGTCTCTGATGTACAGGCATCCATCCACACACACACTATTCCCTCTAGCACACATCCTGGGGAGTTCATGAGATCAGCAGGGTCCTGGTGTCTCTTATCACTCTCAGTGGAAGTAAATGCAAATGCAGCAATGGCAATATGAGATGCTTTTGCCATTTGAGGCTTTATTGATCCATTTGTAGAGAGAAGGTTTTACAAGTCAATAACCTTCACCTTATCTTTTTTTTGTTTGTTTGTTTTGAGCAAATAGTTCTGATCAAACAGTTGAGGTAAAGTAGAGCAAGCTTTAGAAAATATCTGGAAGGGCTACTAGGATATGGGTCTTTTATTCTTTTGGGCAAGGTAGATTTAGGGGAGAGGAATCAGTTTTTCTGGGTTTTTTCCTCATAGGTGGGTCTAAAGCCCCTCAATCCTTTGTGTCTTGTATTAAGAGAAGTTTGGTTTTTTTCCTGTTTCTTCGAGTGGCACTGAGTGGAAGGGCTTACTTGAGGAATATGAATGTATATTTATCAATAATTTCCATAACACATAATTTACTACTTGGAGTGTGGACTGATAAAAAGGTGATTTATTTGTGGTAAAAAATAAATAAAAAGGCACAAATCCTTATCTTCTGCTCTTTACAAATCAGCTTACGCATGTGTCTTGGGAGGCCTCTAACTCTGCTTTGCCATATTAATGATTATTTTTATGCATCCTAGTAAGAGGTCCCAAGGAGCTCTATAGAAATATAAAGAAACAGTTGTCCTTGGAGATCTCACTGTCTAAAGATGGCTGTGAGTCTTAACTTTCCACAGTTTTAAAAATATTTTTTTTATGTCTGGTCCAGAGTTGCGATCCAGAAAAAAATGAGAAAAAAGACCTATAAATGATACATGACAAATTTCATTTCATGAAATGAAATGTGTTCCCTGTGATCTCTGAGAGATTAGAACCAAAAGCCATGTAATTCTTCTCATTTTAGGTGAAACCCCTCTCTCTCCAAAAAGCACCTGAGCTGCTGAATAATTTGATCTCATGACTACACACTTGCAAATACAGGTTTTGGTAGGCCTGAGATTTTGGAATTTTATTTAATATCACCATCTTGGAACAGAAAGCTTTTAATTTTTAAGATCATAGTTTTGTGACACAGAAACTAGATCTGTGAAATGCCAAGCACTGCCTTGACCCTGAATTCTTTGAGTCACAGTGGGATTCATAATGCTTCTGGTTCCTTGGGAGCAACATTTTAAATGTTTCCAAGTTGAATCTACTCCAAAGTTGAAAAGTCTGACCCAGGTTCCCAGTAGAAAAGCTTTATAAAATTTGCAAATCTGACTCTTCATCATGAAATGTAATTTTTTTTAGAACTAATTGTCCCTTTTCAACAGAAGTCTGTGTCATCATAAGGGTTTGACTGCTTTTAGTCATAACACTGTGAGAGGTGACAGATTACTTCTTTTAGAAGGAAAGAAATAGAATATAAACTGAGCAGAAACCATTCCAGCTGCATGAAAAAATACTCAGAATCTCTGAAAATCAAGCCATTCGGGTTTAGGTTCTTCATTATCTTCCTAGCTGCAGCATTAGAAAAATGACCAATAATTTCTAAAACACTGAGATTTTTATTCTATTGTGGTCAATTATATTTCTTATTCTTTCTTTTTTTTTTTTCCTTCTTTAATATTCAGAGTCATTTATCTCTGACTCACGTCCAAATCCCTCATTATTTCATTGCCTGGCTTACTTCCAGAACAGCATGGACTCACAAAACTTTGTGCTTCACGATGATATAGGGTAACTATTAAATTCTAGTGCCTGGTAAAATAGCAGCTCAGTGACAAAACTGTAATGTATTAAATTGCTTTTTGGTTTTATTCTTCTACAATGGCTCCCATGTTTGGAATACAGTATAAGTATTTTTAATATAAATAATGTTACCACTTTTTAAAATGTATTGCAATTTTTGTTATACAGAGAAAGGTCTGAAATCCTCATTGTTTGCCTATTCCTTACTCCAAATAAAGGTAAATGACTCCTAGGAGTCTGTCACTTGACCATGGAAATGTTCTGTTGTCTTAGGTATAATCAGGCGCTGCCTTCAGAAAATTCCTTTGCAAAGTATGTGGAGTGCTGCATGGGTGGAATTGAACTGCAAAAAAAACCTGCTCTGCTGAAATTCCAGGCAATACTGAAATGCTGTAAAACAGTTTAGGGAAGTTACTGTACCTTAGAAAGCCTTGGGTCCTTATCCTAATTAAGCTGCATTCCCTCCAGAAGGTGGTACCAAGGTGTTTAATGACCTCTAAATTCTCCTGTGCTGAGCAGCCTCTGCTGTGCTACCACACAACCTCTAAATCCAGATGACTGTCTGAAAAGCTAAAGGGAATTACATGTATGGAAGGTAATGCATTAGAGACACTAGAAATTAGAGTTCTGTTCCACCTCAGGTTGTCTCAAATAAATGTGAGACCTTGCCATTGTTGCCCTGTAGTAACAGAAGCAATACTGTATCACTGCCTGCTCTGGATTCTGCCGGCAGTCACTGGTGAAGCACCGAGATAAATAATTATACTAATTGAGAGGGGAGCAAGGTAGTCACCAAGTCTGCACCTGAGAGACCCACATTTAATGCACCTAGAGGAAGGGTGACCTTTTTAGTGTGCTTCAAGACACGCTAAGCAAAGATATTTAAATTTGTGGTCTTGGAAGACCAAAATAAGCAGGAATTTCAGAAACTAGTTAGTGATGGGAGAGGATGGAAAATGTAATAGTAGACTGAAATAATTTATTCCCTGACACATATATGCAGACTAACAGGCACCCTGGCATTACAATTAGTAATGCTGAGGAAGCCTTTTTTTCCAGAGGTGTTCTTCCTTTCATAATTGTCAGCTCAGGTGGGGTACTGATACATAGTGATGATAACGACATTAACTTGTTCTTGAAAGAAATTGAAAATGGCACTGCTAATAATGCCTGAACTGCTACAGCATCTCTGCAAATTGCAAGAATAGTTCAGCAGCATTGGAAGAGGATGTAAATTGAATGAGGTCCTATATATCTTAATATCAAAGGCATATGATATTTGTCTATTTTACTGATTGATAAATGTTAAAACCTTGGAGCTGGAAGAAAAACTGCCCCTTGGAGAGGGCTATAACAAAACACAACTTAATCACTGAACCTAAGTGTGCTGTACTGGCCCTGTAAACAGAGGGAAATTTCACTGAATTTGTACAAGAGCAATATAGGCCAATGAAAAATTATCAGCGCTAAACAGAGCTGTACTCTGGTTATGGATGCAGAAGAATTGGAAAATATTGGTTTATAGACAGGGCAATCAGTAAATTTAATAAGTCGCTCCTGCAGTTAGTCAAAGTAATTAACACAAGGGCATATAGGGCAACTTGAGCCAGCAGACTCTGGCACTGGAATAACTGACTGTAAGAGAGCCATTAGCTCATGATTAAGTAGTTTATCACCAGAAGTCATCTTATGTAGTCATAAGTACTTATTTATAACTATTTCTGACTGGTACTAGGGTTACATAGGGCATTACATAGCCTAGGGAAATGGAATCTACTCTATTTCATATGGGAAGGTTTTCTGCTTTGCTTGTTTGAAGCTAACATGAAGTTTTCATGTTCCTGATGAACTGGGGTGTGTTGCTAGCAAAAAGGAGAGTTTGACCTCTGGTGATTAGGGTAGGAGGGCAACCAACTTCGCAGGCAGCATTTTCATTTCTAGGTTTGTATTTTTAGAGCTGGTGTCAAGAGGACAAGACAGAAGGCAGGAATGTGATTTCCAGGCTGGTGGCTGGAAAAAGACTCTGCATATTCTGAGAAAAAGAAGTTACTTGGATGAGCATGTTTTAGCATTAGAGATACAGTTGATATTTGACTGGGATATAGTAAGGACAGTGTCTCCAGAGATGATGACATCAAAACCCTTTAAAATGGGTTAGAGAAGTCTGAATGCAGTCTTTGAAGTTAGGGAACCTGTACTGAACTTCAGGAGTTTCACCGAACTGGAGTTGAGTAAGATCACACAGTATCTTGCCAGATGAGTTTGTGAAGAAAAGAACACAACTAGGGTATATCAGCAGAGTCCGTCTTTGTTAAACTTCAGTCTAACCTGTCATCCATTCTGCAAAGATAAAAAAAACATTCTCTGATAAAATGAAGTTCACAGTGCCAGCTTGCTGCTGGAAGGTGGAAAATTTGGGAGCAAAAGAAGATTTTGCTATTAAGAATGCTTCCTTGTCCCACTTGACTTTTGTGTCTTCTGAAAATGCCCTCCTGTAACTTGAAATTTCTGATTCAGGGTCTATGAATTCCACTACAAGAGCAACCTTTGCATAGCCTTGCCTTGAATTTTAAATGCAAATAAACTGCCGGCCAGTATTACTCAGAATTTCCCAGGTTGATGGGATTATTGTTGCACTACTTTATATTTTTATGGGGAAGGAAAGAGATTCCTGAGAGCAGAGCTTATCCACAGAAACACACCTGAGAATTTGTCCCACTTCTTGTTCCTGTCCAGTGTAACAACTGTGAATTGTAATTTCCTCAGAATTTTAGTGCTCAGATAACCCTGCTCAACCAGTATGAGTCTTATCAAAATGCAGTGACTAAGCTATACACTGCAGGCAAATTATGGGAAGATTTGTGTGGATCTACTTAGAAATGGCCAGTCATAGTTAGAAAGACTTGAAACAGAATGAGAAATGGGGAGGAGTGAAGACCTTAGGTAGATCAAGATGAAATTGTAGAACAAGTGGATAGAGACAGCCAAAAATAAGAATAGAAGGTGGCAAGAAATATCTTGACTTTACTAAGTATTTGGCAGCAGTAGTTTTAATAAAAGAAAGCTACATGAGAGACCACATGGGGGCAGGGCTAAATCAAAGATCAATATCTCTGTGAATATACCTAGTATTTATGTTAAAACGGTCATTTCATGTGAATGGACCTCACCTCTACTGGCTCTATTAGTACAAATAAGGTGTAAGTAAAGTTTCATGTAAACACAGAAGGATCATTGATGACGTCTAAAATAAATATCTGGCCTCTAATAATGAGCTTTATTTGATTAGAGTTCCTCTCTGAAAGTCCTACAGGGTTTTTCCAATGCAGCATATGCTCTATTCACCAGTCTCTGTCCAGTGTAGGAAACAGAGCCGGTATCTGTTTCCCTGGTGTTGGCTGTCCATAAAAATGGCTGATTGAGATAATCAAATTATCTTTCCAGAGCCCAGTAGAAGTTCATGGCATACATGTCACCAAAAACTTTACTTTGATACAGTATGAGAGTAGTAAGGAAATATATAAATTAACAGTACATACATTAGGGATCACAGATTTGTGAAGTCCTAGAAACTGAGTCCCCAGTATTGAAATAAGAGATATTTTCTCTCTTGGGAATTTTACTGTCTATGATGTTTAAAGAGAAGTAACAATCTTTCAAGCTTGTAGGAAGTAAGGATTAATTCCCCAGATTTATTGTTGGAGGCACAGTGTATGTTATCCCTTAATGAAAAGAATACGCAACATGAAACAGATAATGTTGTAGGTTTTCCATAATACAACAAGCAGACTAGATCCAGCCTCCCAAGGCTGTTTGGATTTTAAGGGATTTAAAATTTTGGCTAAGAAGTGGTGTTCATGTTCTGAGTCCTTTCTTTGAGTTGCTGTGTCTGTAGCATTTTTCTGCTTAACGTGCATCAACCTGTAATATCTAGGGATCCATAGATTATACGTCAGTGACAATTTTAAAAAGTCCTCACTGAAAAGTCATGGTTTAATTCACCAGTGTGTGGCTAATTCCTGGCTGTGTCACTCCTCCTGAAGAGTTGCAAGTGATAACTCACACTTGTAGATCGAGCACATGCACAGCAAAGAGTGCTACTGCCTCAACCAGCTCCATGAATTGTATTGCTTAATTGACAATGCTAATATTAAACTTTAATAATCAGGAATCAGTGTGTCATTAATTTGAGATTGCTATAATCACGGGAAGCACAAATGTAGAATTTCACTGGTGAGGTTGAACAATTAATTTAATTTCCTGAAGACAAATGTGTCATAAGTAGCTATTGAACAAATAGTAATTATGTGGAAATATGTTTCTTTGCTTTCGATCATATTTATTTACTTTTCAGACAAGCATCGTTCTCATACCTGAGAACTTTTTTGTTTTTAAATAATCCTTATGAATTTCAGAAAATTTCTGTGGTTATTTCATCCCAGCATGGTTTTCTCTAGGGCTGTCCCAGCTTTAGCAGAAAAAAGGGAAGCAAAATAATCAGCACTTCCTTCAAATAGAACAAGACTGTCTGCTGGACCCAGTCAGCCAGTTTTGCATTACCAAAAGCATCTAGGTTACAGAAATTCAGCCCTTGTCCTTTTCTTACACAGGCATTCAGTATTCCTTTTAGGTGCAAAAAAACCTATCCATGGACTAGAACTGAATCCAAATCTCTATGGATATTTAATAGTTGTCCTTACAAGTATTACGCTCTCTTCTATGCAGGGATTTAGCACACAGCCAGCTACTTCATATGTGGTTCTCTGTGCTACGTCCCTTGGGAGTGCAAGCAGGAAGTTGGAGATACTTCACTTTATTTCTGAAACTTTGAGTAATTTAAATCTCTTGTTTGGGTGCTTTCAGCAGATCCTTATTTCAAGGGGCAAGCAAAGCTTGGCCTTACTATGCACTGACTGAATGCATGAGGGAACTATAGTATCCCTGGTTTCACTGGCTGACTTTGCAGTGCTCCAGGATTAGTTTTCAGAGCAGCCTCCTCTGACTCACACCTCAGCTTCCCACTCCCTCCTTCTAATTAGTTTGTCCAAATTGAGCTTGTGCCCTTCGCTGTGACAACCAAGGAGGGGAGATACTACAAGAGTTTGGTGTGGGAGTGTGCAGAGTTCTCAGCTGCTTGAGGTCTCTGATGGGTGTGAATGCTTTGTCTGTCTCTAGGAAGATACCATCATAGCCATGGAGAGGCTGCAATGTTCAGGAGGCCCTGTAGACTAAGGATGTCACAATTTATGGAAGCAGACCTGAGGGACTCAAAGTGGCAAGAATCAGACCCATGTGCAATAGATATTTAATTCCTTAGACTCCTGTGGAAGGTCCAGTACATGGCTGGATAGACAGGTATGTCTGTATCTTTTGAATCCTTAGGTATTGCTTTAATGCTCTTGTGGTTTGTTTTCAAAGAGCTAACACACTTCTGCAAGCCAGTTAAACATCTACATGAGTGTGTCCATTATTAGTGCATCACACTGCAATTCCTACTTCTAATTTAATCAGAAAAAACAGAATAAAAATATGCACATGTAAATTCACTCTCGTTGTTCAGGCTCGATCCTCAGTGCTGGAAACTTTTCATGCAGCTTGTGAAAAATAAGGCATAGCGGCAGCTGTGAACATCTAATTCTCCCTGCAGAGTGCTGGCAATGTGCTCCAAAGTAATGGTTTTCACTAATTGCATACTGCACTGACCATGGAAGCCTGTCACTATCCCACGGCAGAGCAGTAGGATTCCTATGGCTTTTCCATTTAATTGAAAGTGAATATAAGAGACTGTTACCATTGTCTTCTGAGACACAGTGAGGCTTCCACAAATTGCAGAATTTTAGACAACTGGTTAACACTTTGTTTTATTGTTAACTATTCCTCACTTCCATTTGGATAAAAATGAACCCTTAACATAAAATCCAAGAATTTTCAGTAGGCAGGATTCTCTGGAGGTGTGTCATGCTTCCAGTTCTAAATTAAATGTAAAATGAGGTTGCTTTGCTGTGGCTCAAAATTAAAGTTCAGGGGCAAGAGAAAATCCAACCCACCAAATAAAAAAATGAGTAACTTCCTGGAAGTTATAGGGCTTTTTTTTCAGCTTTATAATACAAAATATTTGAATAATACTTTTGCAATCATTCACAAGTGATTGTCTTAATGGACATAGTGCATCATTTAGGTTCTAAGTATGTTTTCACCTTCATCACTTTGTGCTTAATCTTCATACTACTGAATTAGCTTTTAGAAAAGTAGGATTAAACTTTGATATGTTAAAGTAGTCTTGATTAGACAAGAAAAAGAAAAATCAAGTCTTCTGTTTAACAATATACTGAATATGTGTGTGTTATATTGCACTGAGTAACGTTATAAGTGTGTCTTTGAGCAGTGTAAGGACAAAACAGACTGGAACAGATGGAGCAGAGCAGGTGCTTTATAGGGAAGGTGTTTTATCTGTCCCTCTGTCTTTGGACCTGTGTGCAGTGGAGGCACTGAAACTTGAGCTGCTCTGCATCTCTTTGTGGCAGTGCAGGGCTCCTGAAGTGACATCCTTTGAGTACAGAGAAAGTAAAATAAGCTACATGGAGGTTGCTTTAATTTACAAGCTTGTGGAGCTGAAGATGATGTTTATTTTTTGTCTGTACTGGACCAAAAAGAGATTTGCTAGAGAAGACATTCAGTGATAGCAGCAAGAAGGCAAAAGAGAATTCCACTGAGAAGAATCTGAGTAAGAAAGATGAGAGGGGGCTCCATCAAATGACAAGAGGAGCAAGAGATGGATAACTGAGAAGAGATCAGTTCTTTTATCAGCAGCGACAAGATGGTATTTGTTACATTTTTGTGAATATTTGAAATTTTGTCAGGTGAAAGGAGGGACATTTTTTAAACTTGTTTTTGCTTCACAGCTTTGGCCTGAATACGTATTTATATTCATAGCTGTGGGAGTTGCATACAATGCTGGTATGTGACTTTGACTGGGATTTCTTTGAAGACTTTTAGGCTTCTGCTTGTTTCATATTTGTCTCTCAAAATTAAAGGAGTTAAATACTTCGCGCATATGACACTGTGAGTTTGTTGTCGACTGGGTCTTTTTGAAACAAATTCTGCCATTTACAAGGACAAGTAGAGTAACTTAAATGAAAGAATATTTGAAAAACCTTGAAGGAAATTACTTCTGCGTGGGAGAGATGTTTTCAGAAGCATTAAGACGAGTTAATTCTGACAAGAATGCCAAGGCTTTAATATGCTAGTTTATATGCTTGAGGCAGCCAGTAATCAAATGCCCAAGTACCGTGTGTACTGACGTTTACAAATCACAAACAGATTTATATATTGTGATTCCACAACTTTAACACAGAAAGATCAGACTCTGCTGCTTAAAACAGATGATAGCTGAAGAATTAAAGATTCACACTTATGAGAACACAAGCATCTGTTTGGTGTTTGTTACATGGGACAGAAAGTAAGAGGAATGCATTTTAAATATCTGAAATAGCCTTCTGAGTAAGGTGCTAACTAAATGGTTTCCCAGAAAATTTATTCTGGGCAAGCAACTGGGCCTCTCTGTTTCCCTCCTCTCAGTGAATAATTATTCTTTCTACTATTCTCACTGGTCTCGCCCATTTAAGCTGAGAGTTATGCTGTGTAAGAATTAGAGCTGATCAGAATCTTTTTCTTTTGAGTTGTTAGATTTCTTAAAAAATGTCTCCTGCTGGCCCTCATAACACCCCTGATTTGTTAAAAGTGAAAATATCTGGAAATGCAAGCTCCTCCTGAAACTGAAAGTTTGGGTAATCTTGTTTTGGGAAAGTATTCTCAGAGCAGAAGGTTTCTGAAGTTGGCTGATGTCACCTAGAGCAGTCATGACGTTCTGAGCTAAGGCATTTACCTGTGGGAAGTGGGAGAATGGCACAGCAGAGAGTAAATCCTGGACTTCTTACAGCCCAGGCAATTGTCCTCACACTGGATTCTCAAGGATTTTCTTTTCTATTTTAGTATGTCTGTGATGCATATGAATATTCAAGAGCTCTTCTTGTCTAATGCACTCGGGAAGCACAGCCACAGGTCTCAAGGTCCAGTGCTGACTCCTCCTTTCTTTGTTTTTGCAATACTGGTGCAAATTTAGTTAAGAATTTATTCTCCTTTGGAATAATAAACCGAACATAAACTAATATAATTCTAAAATAATGGATAACATTTTTAAGTGGCTTAGTGTTGAGCAGTGTGTGGTGTAAATGTGGTAGCACGGCCTGAGAGCTTTCAGTGTTGACTTGGATTCCTGGCTTGACCTTGGACCTGCCTTGTCCCTCTGGATTTCCCCAGTGGTTGTGGGACTAGGACAGACCCTGATCAGTGCCTCTGGGCCAGATCCTGACCCACGCTTCCAGCTCAACATCCCTTCTTCTGCTCAGCCAGGTCCCTCCACCCCCCTGCCCTGCTGCCCCCCAGGTCCCGCTCACCTTCCCTTCTGGTACCAGCCAAACACTGCTGCTCCCAGGGACGAGCCCTGGTGCAGAAAGAGAAGCTTCATTTTCAACTTGTAAAATTGATGGGTGTAATATTTAAGTCAGGCACTTCTCCCATGGCAGTATGATATCTGGGTGTTCAACACAGTTAATGAAGTGAACATGTGAATGAACAGTTGCAATAAAGGGAATTCTCCACTAACATTCAGGCTTCACATCAGAGAGTCATGCCATTGCTCCAAATGCATTTGGCTTTAACTTTATTGATCTCCTTATTTTTTAAAATGTTTCCAACATTTCATCATTGCCTAAATTCAGGTTTTTGTAGGAAATGAATATTGTTCATGAACACCACTAATTATGAAATCCAAGCATTTAAAATACTGCTAACAGTTTCCTAGTAATGGAAGAAATTAGGCTCTTTATATAAGCAATGTTTGTTGTGGTTTTTGCTTCATCAGATATTGTCTTAGTCCTCTCCCCTTCCATTTTTTTGAAAATTTTAGTGTATTCTGAAAGATTCTTTCTCCTGAGAGTTACAAAACATTTATTTGAAAGGAAACCAAAAATCTGTCCATACTTCTGGCTGATGGGCCAATCAGAAGTCATAAGAAAAGATATCACAATTATTATTATTATTATTATTATTATTATTATTATTGCTATACTAGATAGTAGATTTCCTCTCTTTAAAAAAATTGCTAAGATTTCAATGTAAGATTATAGACACATCACATTTGCTGTTATTTAACTGGTAGAGAATAGATCCCCAAGGCAGGCAGAAAAATAAAAGCAGAGTTGTTCCTTTGCTTCAGAGGGAGTGAATAAGCTTTGCATGCTGCACTATAGTCCTGCTGTACCTGAAATTTTGTAATTTACAGTTCTCTAGAAAGACTTTCAGAGAAAAAATAAAGAAGAAATACTCAGTTTTGAGAAAAAAAGCATCACACAGGTTAGATTTTTCATTCTTCCTCCTGAAGCATTACCCATTCGTGTATTGCAAGCTGCCTCTTGTCAGAGCACAGCCCACTGTCACCATGGGTGACATGATAAAACGTGTTGGAATAATTCTCTGCATCCACTGCACCTTTTCTCAGTAGCTAGAAAGTCATTCCTGTAACAGGAGGAGTGCAAGGGAGAGGATTCTCAAGGAACACATTGAGGGATCTAATGCCCAGCTAATTTATTTTGTGGACATGATGTCAGTCATATCATTGTGTGCTTTTTCCTGCACAGAACACACAACTGCATTTGTGTAACTTGCTACAATTTGTGAAAAGCTTCCACATTTTCTGCCTCATCCTTAAGATTTTCTTTCAGGATTAGAAAAATGCTGAACAACAAACTACTGTCCAATTGGAAATCTACTTCAGGTCTGAGATATCCTTCTGGCTTTCGTTAACATTAAAAATGCGGGTATTTCCGGCGAATAGGTTTTTACTGCACTATCAGATTTGAGGTCTAACTTTACAGACCTCAGGAGAAAACCTAAGAAGCAGCCCCCCACATTCAGTGAACTTTTTTCTTTTTCCTCCCCATTCCCTTTCTGAGGATAACTTCTGACTTTGTATCTCACTCTGACCCGGTGTTCCTCTGTTTGAAGCACAGACAGCAGGGTATGACATGCACAGGTATTGACTTTGCTGAATAGATTCCACATGGAAGCAGCCAACTCATCCCTCCATTTTAATCAGCTTTTCCACCCCTAATCATGGTATTATTTTCAATGACTAATTGTTTGGAGGTGCTCTGTCTTGAGGGTCTGGGGGAATATGATGAAAATTTGGGGCAGGGAATTTAACTGAAAACCAAAGAATTTGTGAACAAGCCCTGAGCAGAGATGAAAATTCACTGTAACTATGCCCAACAACTATGTGGTCTGACACGGCTGGATTTAGGCACACTTGTATGGAAAAAAAAGGGAAAAAGGGAAAAATGAAACTTTCTGTGTGAGAAGGGAAAATGTAGGATTAGAAGAATGTACATCATTACCAAAGCAATCTCCTCTCTCTTGGTGTAGAGAAAATTTTCAGGTAGGTTAGATGCAGAGAGGGATCTGGAAGGAAAATGTCTGTGGAGTAGGAACGACTTATATCTCATGTGTTTGCTGCTTTTATCTAGAATTAGAATTATATCCATTGACTCAGGTTTACTCCCACAAACCTAGCTACATCTGTTTTACCTATAAACAGGGCACCTCACCTCTGTCCTCTCCAAACTGAGAAGTGGGTGGATGAGCTGCAGCTTCTTTTGTCTCAGAAGCCTGGGAAGGAGACTTAAGTTGTTCAGAATCTATGCATTAATCATAGGGCATCTGAAGCTCTCCCAGAGTTGTCTGTGTGATTAAAAATGCTAATGCTTTTCTGGTTATTTTAATCCCATGTTGGTTAAGCAGCACAATGTTAAAAGCTGCAGACAAAGAGGACACAAAATATACTTATGAGGAGGAGCTCATCACTGCCTGGAAACAGAAGTGTCTGGAGAATTAGAGACTATAAATACTGATATAGGAAAAGGTGACTTACAGAGAAACAAAAGCAAGAAAGGTACAGATGACAATCAGAAAGCAATCCTTAAAGGGAAATCCTCTTGCATTTGGTACTTCCTGGTGGGAAGTCATGGTCTGTAGCTATGTCAGAATCATGGTGGTGAAGGTGCTCAGGCCATTTGGTGTCAAATCCCAAACCTGCCTTCTTGAGTGACATCAGTCATGTCAGCTTGATGTGGGGACAACAAGCTCACACACCGCCGCATACAAATCCTGATTCAGCTTGTCGCCACGTTATTTAAAAGCAAGAAAAAGGTGAGCTCAAGCTTCCAATTCTGCTAAAAAAGAGCGTGGTTGGTGCAGCCAGGTCCGCCTTGGTGATCACCTTTGCTCAGCGCTCCCCATGGACAGGACAGGTATTCTGAACATGTCTGTGACCAGCAGCATGTTCCATTTTTCCATCCTTTCCTAAACTGAAGCAGGCTGTATATCACTCTCAGAGAGAGAGGCTGTCCGGTGGAGGATTTCTAGTGCCTGAACAACAGTAGTTTTTGTTTCCCTGCATTGCCATCAGTATAAATGACAGAATCGTTAATGACAATGGCCCTGAAGGGTGGTTCTCCTGGTCAGGCAGCAGCTGTTCTGCAAAGCCTGGTACCTAATGTGCTTGTCGGTCTGTGCAGTGAGTCAGCCTTTGATGTTTGCAGCTGTAAATACAAGGAAAGCAAAGAAAATGAAAGATCTCTTTAATTCCAGTGTTGTGCTATCAGCTTCGGGGCCTATTGCATGAGCTGTACGTGATCCAGAGTTTGCTCTTGTCTCCTTTTGCTCCGAAACAGGAACCGCTGCAGGCCAGGCTCAGGCTCTGGGGCCCTTGCAGGCTGGGAGTGGTGAGGTTCTGGGAGCTGCTTGCTGCAGGGGAAGGGCTTTTCAGCTGTCCACAATTCCTTCAATGTGTGCAGGACAGCCACTAAATAACCGAGAGGGAAGAAGACTGTGGGTAAATTTACTGTACCATAAAACAGAGTCCCAGGAATCCCAGCAGCCTTCGTTGGCAAAGGCAATGTTAATGTAACTCTAATGCATTAGTTCAGGGTTTGGATTGCCCTGTTCTGGAGGCTTAAATAGGAGCACTAGTCACATGTGAAGACAGGAGCTCTCCATTTGTAATTTTGTTTCTAGTTTTACATGGTGCACATAATTTCTTGGTGCTGTTTGCACAATGTCCAGCACACCAGTGCTCTCTAAACCCCCAGCTCAATACAACTCTTAATGAGAGTCTGCATGTGTATCTTATGTTCTGGACAAGCTGCATCCACTGTGATGATTTACAATCCATCAAGACTGGAGAATCTGGTTGCATCTCCTTTGGAAAAAAAATGTGGGTGAATTGAAATAGCTGCTTCCAGCAGCACTTCCTCAAAAAGTGCTTACAACGACAATAGAGCTAATAGCAGAGGGCTTAACTGATTCCTCCCCCTGACATAGTATTTTATTTACACTAAAAGCACAGATCTTGTGATAGCAGCCTAGCACTGGGTCAGCTGTGCTGATGTCAGTGTAAGCCCTAAGATTTATGCCTCACATTTACTGAGCAGAGGAGCTTTGATTGTTTAAGACACGGCCTTTCCCCAGCTGTTTGCTTTTCCAAGTGCAGAGCCAGGCCAGGCTCCTGTGGCTGAGCAGGTGCCTGTGCCAGCAGGGCCATCTGTGAGGGCTGCAGCAAGGCTGCAGCTCAGCCCACCCAGCCCTCCACCAGCATCCCACTTCCCTGCATTTACACTTTCAGCTCCTCTGACCCCCTCAGGTCTGCTGGGTCCTCGTGGCAGGAAGGCTGCTCTGCCTCTGCCCAGCTCACCCCTCGTAGTGCCAGTTACTGCTGGATCCTCCATAAGGGAACGGTCTCACAGCACTCGAGCTCCTCCTAATATTAAGAGGACACATCTGGCAGTCCTTTGGGAAGTGCTGGATCTCTCACTGTTGAAACGTGGATTGTCTGGTAGCACTTGATCATGGTGTCTCTCCAAGTGGGAGAGCACAAGAGATGCTGGCCGTGCTCTGCCTTGGGACACCACTGCTTTGGTGAGGCTGTATGGGGTGTGTATTGCAGCTCTACCTTACAGAATGTCAGGCTAGAAACATTAATGCTGCTGTTTGGGAAAAAAAAAAAAAAAAAAGAACTGTGAACATTTTAAGGGAAAGGAAGAAATTCAGGAAAGCTCTTACACCTGAATAGCCACTTCTAGCTGGCTTAAAAAATGCCACTGTTGATGTAGTGTCCAGGATAAAGCAAAATTAAAGCTTTTGTTTAATGCTTTTCCCTAGAAAATGTGCGATCCTGGAGACCTGCAAGGCAAGATGTGCACATTGTTTGTGAAAAGAAAAGACAAGCCCTCTAATGAGCTTCAAAGGTTCCTGGACATGCTGTGGTGTCTCTGGACTATAGTCAACATACTATTTTTGCTGGTTTTGAGGTTATGTCTTTTTTGAGAAGAAAAAGGAACAGAGGAAGCAATCTAGGAGACTGGAAAAGAAATAATTATGTTCGCCAGATCTATTTGATATACATGTCAGAAAGGCTCCAGGAATGAAGTTTTTCTTAGGCATTGCTTCCCATCCAGTCCCCTTCTGGCTGGGAAGCCCTGACTGTGAAGTACAACTGTTGTCCTGCTGGGATAAAAGTCAGCTATATCTCTTCTTTCAATGTCAGATGTAACCTCATACCAGGCAGCAGCTCTGAAGCTGGGCAATCAAAGTAGATTCCTTTTCAAATCTGAAAACTCAATCTCCAAAATGTCAGCTTTCTTTTAAGCCTACAGTGTTTTCTATCAGCTATAACACTGCCATTCCAATTCACGTACATGCTTAGGACACGTGGAAAGCAGAAGAGGGAAGGAAACAGAAGGAGCAAAGCCAGGCTGAGTACATCCCTTCTGTTTGCTCTCTGGCAGTGCAGAAGGGGCTGTGTTCATAAGGACACAAGTGGGTCCCACAGCAACAGTAAAAGAGCTCTCAAAGGAATTTATGAAAGTAAGTGTTTCATAGTAAACATTTCTTTTCTTTAGCTCTGGCTACACAACAAATGATAACATGAAATCAAACATGACACCCTACCTGCAGGACTTGACTCTGACAGATGGAGCTGTGTTTAAATAGCACCATGTTGCCGGTTCCAATAAAGCAAAATACACAAAAGTTAAAAGCTAATGGGAGAACTAAAAATGTTCGGTTCTTAGAAGTAGACCAGAAAAGGTGGGAGCAAAGAGCATGCAGTAGAAAATCTCTCTTACATGGAGATCAGAGGAAAGAGCTTGTCACCAGTGTAGAAAACCAGAAGGACTGATAAATGTATTTCTGAAGTACTGGAACTTGATATTATCAAAGAAAGCTCAAATATTTCAAGACAAGCATGGTCAACATGTGGATGTATTTAGATTGCTTTGTTGGTAAAAATGGCACTTCCAAGATTCTTTTTAACTCTGAACAGAAGTTTTACTGAAAATAACAACTCTTTTTGGTGAACTTTGAGATTACCTTCTGGTGTCCGTCAACACAGCTCCACCGCAGTCGTCATATGAATTGCCAGTTATATTCAGTGGGGATCTCAAAACCTGTAGCAAGTATGATAAGCCTGGGAGTTGCTTTGAGACACCTGTGTTAATGGTGAATTTAAATCATTAAGAACTTCCAAAAGTTTAGACATAATTAATTTTCAGAAATATGAATTGCTCAGACTTCACAGCTTCTGCCTTTGTTACATTATTTACTGTCCTGCTTAAGGTATCAGTTTCCAGTTCTTGGCAATTAATATGAGAATTTCAGCTTCTGTTGAGCTCTTGGGTTTGTGAAGAAGAAACTTGCAAGTAGATATTGACTGAACGTTGAAGATGAAAAAAAAAACAGAATCAGAAGGCAAAGAATAAAAAATTGCAATTTTAAATTGAAATCTCATGGTTCTGAAGCTTCCAGCTCAGGATTGCTGAATTCTTTGGGCTGACAACCCTGGCACATTGCTCAGGATAGCTGAGTGAGTAGTGCTTGTTCAACAAGAATAGCCAAAGCTGCTCCCCTAGGCATATTAAAAGCTCCAAAATACAAACTGTCTACAGACTACTAATTGCATACTTTTCTTCCCCAAATGCGTGAAATTAAGTGATATCAATTCCAAGCACACAGAGAACAGAGCAAAGGACTTCTGCCCTTCACCTGCTGTAAAAGTTCAGTTTAAACTTCTCTTAAGCACATTGGCAAATCTGTGTATCCTCTCGTGTGGTCGGTATGAGGATTCACGTTGCTAATGACACGATGCTGCTGAGTGCACAACCACGAGCCAGAGGAGGGAAGTTTTTGGTTGTACCGTTCTGGGTCAGGCTGCTCAGCAGCTCCGGGGTGTTCAGACAAGCAGTGTGAAAAGCAGCCCCTGGCTCAGCAGGTCTGTGGCACTGCACACAGAGGGCTCTGCTCTCAGCCACGGGGCACAGCTGCAGCACCTCGCAGGGAGGGACTGAGGCTCATGCCATGTTACTGTGCCTTGTGTCAAGGCCTTAGGCAGTCATCATGATTTTTTTCGGCATGAAAAATTTCAATCAAAATGGGCGGGATTTAAGTAATCTATGAGTAATCTACTATTTTCACCATTCTTCATCAACCAGATGAACCAGAATTCATTCATTTAGTATTTACAGGCTGAGAAGGTTTTGGTTTTAGGTGATCAAGACTTACTACCCAATTCACATTTCCATGAGGTGGTGCTTGCCTCCACCATATGATGAGTAGTTTTTGGTAAGCACGTGAACTACATTCCTTTTGGTTACATCTTCTTTTTGTACTTGCTAAGTTCAAATAATATTTTTGATTTTTTTTTTCACTTCTGTATTTAGCAGACTTGTCACTGAAATATTTGAGCCTGAAGGATTTGCTCTGTAGTATTTCACAATAACTTTGTGGGATTCAAATTATTTTCTGAATTCAACTAAATGTGCAGCTTTTTTTTCATTTGTTTATGATGGCAACAGTTGCTGAGGGATTTCATAATGCATCAGACAACAAGTATCAGATGCTGTAGGAATACACAGTACTTCTATACAATAAATGAATGTGAGGAGTCTCTTGTGTCCAGCCCCAGGGATAGCTGGAACCCCGCAAGGCTAATTGCTGGGTGCCTTGGAAAATTGGCATCACCTACATCATGTGGAGGGTGGGATGGAGCAGGTGGCCAAGGCTCATTACAGGAAGGGAGGTTTGGAGGGAGGGGTGCAGGGTAACTTTTGGGTTTAGACCAAAATTATTTGAGGTATGAGTAGAGCTAAAGCGCTCTCTAAGAACGGTGGGTGATTTTCCAATAATCCCTCCCGTTAAGGAGGGAAAAGGGATGCTGCTTGTTGAGCTGCCTGCTGCAAGGTGAGGCATATGTCTTCTCCTGTATGTCACAAGCTGATGTGGAGGTACCTTGTCCATTTGTCAAATGTCTGTCTTGGTGTTTATTTCTGTTTCTGGAGCTCAGAAGTGGAATAAAGTGGGTTGTGTTTTGATTGAACTGTTAAGAGCGTGCAGAGGCTATCTAAGGAGAGCCAAAAGCCCTCAAGCAGGGACAAATGAGACACAAAGCTTAGCTCGCTGGGACGAAAGGATTTAGCAGGGGTGCCAGAACAGCTGACTGCTGCATAATGCATAAATACGTTGTGAAGAAAAGTACTTAACCAAGAGACCCAGGGGCTGAAGAGCTTCCAGGCTGTACCATCAGGGTCTGGATTCAGTACGGAAGGTTATCTTTGGGCCTCATCTAAACACGTGGGTGTGGGGAATTCCTTTGTCAATTGTGCCTTTTGAGCTGAGAGTCTTGAGACAGAGCCTCAGCATGGGTTCCCCTCTCTTCTCTTGTATCTGCTTGTCTCTGCCCTGTTGCCGTGACCAGAAGTCCAAGTGGTAGTTTACACATCAAGTGACCAAGGGAGAGCAAGGAAATAAGGGGAGTGAGGGGGGCTGATTTTTATGTTGACCTATGAAAGTACCATTTAAACTCTTCTGCTGAACTGTGAGCAGCAGCAGCACAGTAAAGTGTTGCATTGTATTCAGTCCAGTATCTTCCTTGTGTGAATAGTTGTTGGTTTTGCCTTGCGTTAATCTGCATTTTTTTTTGTTATTGTTTTTATAATTAAAAGTATTAGGGGAGTTGATGTTACTGTAGCTACAATGGTGCTTTTTAGCACAGTTAGATAAGTTTAAAAATAATAAAAAAGGCCATTTTCATGTAGTGGCATGCTAGAGAGACAAGGGGGAACATCACAATTTTACTGTAACCATTGAGCAAAAACCACTGTAAAATGCACTGTATAATCTTCTAGCTACGTCTTGTCAAAAGCTGGCACAGAACTATCATCTTGAAGGCCTTTCTTGTAGCAGTTCATATGTTACAGCTGCTTGTTATTAAACTTGATTTTTCTTCCAGAATTATTGCATTGATTCATTTGTTCCTTTCCTCTCACCTCAATAGCAAAACTAATAAAAATCTTTTTTTGGACAAAATAAGAGATATTACACCTTTTAAATTACCTATGACTTTATATCCTCCCACAGGATTTCTTGCTTTTATTTGTAGCAACTATAAAATAATTGAGGCCAGACTTTTGCCTTTTGTTGGTTTTTTTTTCCCAAACAGTTATTTCACCTTTGCTTAAACGAAAGACTTTTGTGATAACCAGGTCTTCCAAGATTTTATTGTAATAGAAATTGCTAATGCTGAAAGCTGCTATTACTGGTAGTTGTAAGCACAGGAGATGTATTTTACCAAATACTAAGGTGCTAATGAAGAAATAACACGTAACTTGGATTTCTGTGACTTTCTGGTAACTTCAGCACTGACTTGAACACTATTTCTTCCCTAATACTTCAGTCTAGGAATGCCGTTACTACACTCTCATCTTTACTGAATTATTATCTCCTTTTGATGGAAGTATTATTTTCTAATTTCTTCTGCTGCTGTTTCCTTTCAGTGCGCTTGGTTAAAGGCTGTGCCTATGACATATATAATAGCATCCTCAGGAGATGCAGTCTCTATTTGTATATTAAAAGCTGCCTTTAGGGGGGATGCTCTATCAGCCCCTCTTACTGCTGTTTTTCCTGAGAGTCTGTTTTGCTGCTGTCCTTTGGAGGCACTGAAGTGCCGTAAAATTATTTTTAAATGGTGGAGCTCCATTTGCAGAATTTCGTCCCTGTGCTGTGGTTTTCCCTTTGGTCCTCCTTGCTGTGTGGCCTGTAGATATTGGCTCTGGCACAGAGGGATGGCTCCTGGGGGGTGTCTATGCTGCTGGGTTGGTCTCTGACATGGCAGGGGAGCTGGTCGCCATTAGGTGCCGACTTTGGATTTAAAGGCTCAATCCTGCAGATTTGAGTCTCTTATTAAAGAAAAAAACACCAATCTATTTTAGTGTCTCAAACAATATGGTTCAAGTGTTTCAGTTTTGCAGGAGCTTATTTAAAACCTGTCTGCTCAGTCCCAGCTGAGCACCTGGCTGTGAACAACTGCACTGGAAGTTGAATTTTGGAGCTGTGTGCTTTTTTTTTTTTCCCCTTTGAGCTGTCAGGGCTCTAATTACAATCTCTGTCCACATCTCCGTGGGCAGGTTTGCTGAGCACTGATTGATGCTTGCTCTCTCTGGCACGACAGCTTGGGAAAGGCACCTGCAGGGGAATATTGATCTCCAGGACTTGCCTGTCGCTCAGCTCTGCTCTTGGTAGAATTTCGGCTTCCGAATTACTACACTTCATATTTTTATTCTGTGGGGAGGTATAGCAACTGAAGGAAAGAAAACAGAGCTTTTGCAGAGGATTTTGTGAACTAAATGGTCTTTACTCACTGACAAAGTGCTGGGGATATGGCTGAAGTGAGTTATCTGTGCTTGGTTCCACAGCTCTGCTAGCGGGGATTCCTGCTGCTCCTTGTAGAAACCCCTCGAGCCTGTGCTGCTGCTTCCTCTGAGCTTGCTGATATCTGCTGGCAGATTGTGTCTGTTGCTCAGTAAGCTGAGCACTTTCTTCCAGGCTTTTTTGAACTTAAAACTTACTTTTTATTGAAAGTCAGCTCTAACTCCTTGTTTCAGCCTACCTTTCTCCGTTGCCTCAGTGCAAGGAAGCAGACCAGATGTGATTTTTTTCAGTTTATTTCTCTTTATTCTAATTCACTCTCCTTAAAAAATGAAGCATTTCCTTTGCTATGAAAATGGCCATTGGTAGTTTCTGGCCTGGAAGATGTAGCATGTATTAAGTTGTGCAGCTGATTAGTGAGTATTTCACTTCATAATCAATGTGAGAAATCTGCCCATTTAAAGCTTATAGCATCAGTTTGATATTCTGATATTTCCTAAACAGTCGAGATTTGCATTTGTAAATAGCAGTTATGGAATAAATTCAAATAGGAAAATTTGGTATGACTTTTTTTGCCCTCAATTATGCAGGTTAAGTCAATACACTTGACAGTTTATTCAGACTTAATAAATCTGAGCCATAAGTAACTGCAGGAAGACTTCCTAAGCACTCTGATCTGAGTAAGGGATATCTATGGAATCAAGGTACTGTGGGAAAAATTTCTGGTATTTAGAATAGGTTTTTAAAACTGAGCTTCACCTGTTAATTTGGAATTGGCTAAGAGAGTCCATGTATTTATGATGGCACCTACAGTTACTCTCAGGCAAGGAGAACCTTCTAGACTGCTAAAGCAATTGCTCGGGACAAAAATCTCAGCTCAAACAGAACAATGTTATAGAAGAGTTAGGGTTTTCTGTCTGGGAGGAATTTTCAGTCAGACCAAAGTAATGTAGATGAAACAGAGTTTTTACGGTCTCCTCACTTTTAATTAATGGTTCTCCAAGTTGTTCAGGTTGTGTTAACTAATTTAGTTCTTTGCCCTTTCAGTGAAATCAAACCAACCTACAGGATAACTTAAGTCATGCTGAATGCCATCCTTCATGTTAACCCAGGAACACTGCTGGAACTGTTCATGGCTTGAACAGCTATTCAATATGATGCATGTGAGTGCTGAAACAGATTCACCTCTTTGTATAACCTGGCACGAGTAGTCTCTTCTGTTGTAACTTTTCTAGGCTGAATTCTTTACAAAAAGACTAGAAATATATTTAAAACCTGAAAATCACAATTGTCCTTCTCTTCTTCTGTGCTTCACCCAGCCTGGGTGCAACACAAAGAACTCTGTTGTGCCTGGGCTGGGAGCAGGAGTTTTACTGCAATTTAACAGGTGCTCTGTGCCTTTGTATCCCTCAGCCTTTCAGGGACCTCATGGCTTAAAGCAGACATGCCTTATCACTGCTCTGGATAGACACCTTTCTTCTCTGAAGATGTTTCAAAACATGCAAAGCTCTGCCTAACAGAAGTTCTCCATGACGTGTGAATAGGCTGATTGCACCATGTGCCAATTAAAAAAAATTGGTCAATTTTACAAAATGTCTTCACTCTACCTGCCATATCCAGTATAGAGAAACATGCAATGCTCCTTGTGGGGAAGTTATGAATCCAGTTTGAAAGCAGTCAGAAGGCACAATTGTTCTGCTGCCCAGAGGCTGACAGATAAGCAACAGCTCTGTCCTAAAGCAAGCGTGTTTAGGTGTTTGTGAGCTGGCAGCTTTTCTTTTGTTCTGTCAAAAAAGGAAGATTAAAGACAAATTTCTCTGGTTGGAGATCTTGAGAGATAAGATGCTCCTAAACAGAAGGGGATACTATCTCTGGCACAGAAGTTGCCCTAGTTCCCGCTGATTTACGCAGATTTGCAGGAAAATCCAAGTCAGTTGCTCAGTCATCCTCATCAATAAAAAAAAAAAAAATTGTAAATAACTATCTTTGTTCCAAAAAGGAAGGATAAAAAAAAAAAAATGTTCTGCTCCTCATACATGATGCTCACAATATAAGTGCAAGAATTACTATCTGTTAGGCAGATGCTTTTGGGTAAAGAGTCCTTTCACCTTTTCTAAGAAGAAGCTGATAGTTTTTTAGCTTGTACCAAGTAAAAGTTAGCTCTTGTGTCCCTTGGTTACTGTGAGAACCAACCCAAGCCCTGATGTAACACATGCAATGGAGAAAATACAACTTGTGTGACCTGAGAAACCAGCTCATAAAGGTGGCTTACCATCAGAGTTTTGAATTGCCAATTGTCAGTCTTTGCACAATTCAGTTAGGAAGTTGTCCTCAGGAATATTAAAAAGTTAGAAAACAAAATATGCTATTAAACATGGATTGCAGAAAATTGATATTTTAAATGAATGATGATACATTGCAGAGATTAGTGATGGCACAGGAGAGTTCTGGGAAATAATGAGCTGTCTAAATGGTCAGGAAGAAATTTACCTTCATTCTGTCACCTCAGATGCACAGGAGCAAAAAGTGAAATAACTTACGACAAGGCTGTGTACCTCTTAACACTGTAATATATCAGACTTGTGATGTTGTGACACCAATCACCAAAAAAATTCTAGGGTTGTGTCATAAATTAGATTGTGCTGCATCTGATTGGGCTTTTTGTGCTTTATTCACATCAAAAGGCAATTACATTTTCTGCAAACTTAATCTTACCAGTTTAATAGTGCATGTAAAATATGCCTTGTGATTTGTCCTTTATTAATACTCTATAAGAGAGGGTTTCTGAAAATGAGAGGCAACAAATTATTTTGTTTCTTAGGCAGTGGGGGTACCCTTCCGGATTTAGTCTTTGCTTAAATTAAATGTACATGTAAGAGACGTATTTTGAACTTTTTAAGGGCTGCATCAGTACTACTTACAGGAATTATCCTAACAGTCAATATAAATGCCTAAATGATCTCAGCAAACCAGGGCTCAGCAGATTCTTACACAAAATTGTAATAAACACCAAAATAAAATCTATGTTTGCACAGGGACGAGGAGGAATGGCTTTAAACTGTAAGAGAAGAGGTTTAGATTAGATGTTAGAGAGAAATTCTCACACCTAGAGTGGCGAGGCACTGGCATAGGTTGTACAGAGAAGTTGTGGGTGCTCCATCCCTGGAAGTGTTCAAGGCCAGGTTGGATGGGGCTCTGAGCAACCTGATCTAGTGGAAGATGTCCCTTCCCACAGCAGGCAGATTGGAATTAAATGATCTTTAACACGCCTTCCAAAGCACACCATTCTATGATCTTTTTCAATATTCCTTTTCCTTTGGTAATGAAGTAAACTTGGCACCCACCAAAACTCCTCACAATTTAGGTTAATGAAACTTCCCGGCAGATCAAATCTAAAAGGAATGACTGAATACTCAAAAGGGTCTCTACACAAGAAATGAATGCCCTTGGAGTGGAGAGCAGCGAGTACAGGATCAATCTCAGCAGCCCAAAAGGCAGAGCCATGTCTACTGAAGGAATGCTGAATATTTGCTGGTCTAAGCTGGGAGCTGTAACAGAAACACAATGGACACCAGTGTGATGGTGACAAATGCAGCTGGAGGATGAATTAGGAGAGCTATTTCCACGAGGGTTTGGGAGGCTCTGGTGCCTGGTGAGGCCTCTGCAGTCACACAGTGCAGGATGTGACTCTGGGCTTCCAGTGCTAAGTCAGGTTTGCAGGCTGCAAGATTGCACCTGGACTGGGCTAATTTTTTGTGTGCCTGACTATACATTTTCACCTCTGCTTGTAGAATATGATTAAAACATCATAAACGAACATGAGCGCTTAAATTAAAGGATACTGTTGGCACTGAACAAAGTTATGAACAGGCTGGGATTGTGTGTGGGCAGGTTTCAGGATGAGATTTGGAAAAATGCTTATTGAAATACACTGAAGGAGGAGTATGGGGAGAGAAAACTGGAGGTTATAGAGGAGTTATACAGTGCCGGTTGTAATAATAAGAACAAAGTGAGGTAGCACATAGCTTGTGCTTAATTGGGCCTGTTAATGGGCATGTTTGTGTGAAAAGAGGCTAAAAAATGTGTTGTTTCCAAAAGTCTATGATGAGGAAACTGCTTAGAAAAGGCTGAAGAAAAAAATAGCATAGTTGACACGTCTTATATGGTTGAGGTTGATGATTGCTTCAGGGATCAAACAGATATGACAGGTCTCAGTTCTGTACTCCTACTGCTAATCATTTAAGCTAATTTTACCAGCTGGAAGGTGTAACCATATTTTTTTTTTTAATAGAAAGCAAATTCTCTAGCTAAATTCTTTGTAGAAAGCTTATTTTCTAATGAATGTTTCCTAATGAATGAACAGTTCTTTTTCCTTTTGAAAAGGGGTAAAACAAATTATTTCCAAAACTTTTAAAAGGCAGGGAAATTTGTGGTTTTTTTTTTTTTTTCCCCTTAAATGACATAACTCTAATGGAATCTTAACATTTTTTGAATTTATTTTTTTTCTGATAAGATAGTAAATATCCTTCTATGTCTATTAAACAAAATCCTAGCTATTTTTCATTACTTAGTGGTTTCTGAATCACTGCAAGTCAGACACTGATTTCAGTTTGCAAGTAATATAGATTTGACTGAAGGTTACTATTTTTAGAGGATGTACATGTCACATCCTGTAATGAAATTGAGCTTGATATTAGTTCAAGCCTAATATCAAGCTGAAGTGAATTAGTTGGAGTGTCAGAAGCCACACACTTATCCTGTGCAGAAAAGGTAGTGCTGATTAGTCATGTTATGTCAGCTGTAGCAGTTGGACAGGAAAGAGGAATGATTTAAATACACACTGAAAATGAAGATAGCATTGCTTTTCCCATTAAACTGTTTGCAGGCATGATGCATGAAAACAGTTACTTGTTCTTCAGCACTCAAAATTGTTGTCCACCTACAACAGATGAGAAAGAAATGATATTATGTGTGACATTATATCTTTACCTTACTGGTATTTGCTTTGTATTTCTAAGCAATTTGCTGTCCAGAGCTTTAGTGCTGAGTTCCCTTTACAACATCAGTATCACAGGCAGGATTCTGACCAAGACTCTGAAGATAATCTGTGGATTGGGCCTTTTTGAGGCAACAGAAATGAACTTCAGATCCAGTTTTAATTTTGTGGCTCTAGTCTTGCCTCAAGAAGTGCCCATGCCTAGGCTACAAGCATTGTTTTGGCTAAATAAATCCACATTTGGATTATATGAACAGAGTAGGAACCAGGACGATATTGGTCTGCAAGCTCAGCAAAGAAGGATCATGTGGGTAGAAATGGGCAGAGCTCATGGCCTTCAGCTGTCGTAAAGCTTCATCCCTCCACTTACCGACCTTGCTCCTCAGGAGTCAAAACTAAGAGAATGTTGGACTAGTTCATGCTTAATTCATCCATGGGGCTGCTATGCATGGTCAAAAAATTAGGGGGAAAAAAATAGTCAAGTGATGATTTTGAGGGCCACAAGTGGACAAAAGCTAAAACTGGGAAAAACTGCTTTTTAACAACAGGCTTTTGGAGAAGAATAGGACTGATGGTGTCTTCTGATCTCTCTGCTTCTCCCTGTTCGATGGCTCTTTGTGTCTTAGAACGTCACAGATCTGGTTTAGGAGTACATTGAGAAAAGGCCTGTGAAAGTCTTTGCCAAAGACCTCTTGGTCTCGTCTGCACTCCAGCCTCTACCAGGAAGGAAAGAGGCGGGGGAATGAAAAGTAGAGACTCAAAAATAAAGCAGATTAAAGTGTTATGTGATAGGAAGCTGCATATGAAATTATGGTAGCTGAAAACTGGCATAGAAATGAAGGTCAGGAACAGCTGGACTTCATGAATCTCTGTTTTTAGTGTCCACCTATTGAGTTAATAGGATTTGAGTTGCAACCTGTCCCATATCCACCATCTGAGGTGGCTCTTTCTCTCCTGCTCACCTTGTTGGGACTCTTAAACTGAGCCCATTTGGATGTCTTGGTGTACATCCCAGCTGAGCCAAACAGGTGGTTTCTCTGACTGCAGCACCACTGAGCTGTGTTTTACACTCAATTGAATAAATGCTAAATTGGGTCAAATTCTGCTTTGATGAAACCAATGGCCGATGCCATTTGGCTGTGATCTTGTCTGCACTCAGGCCACTTTATGCTCTTCTGGCATCGTAAAGGAGGAACGAATGACACTGTGACTCATTTTAAATCCCCTCTGTGCTGCCAGGGTGATATTGGGTTTAGAGTAAACGACAATTCAGGCTAATTTGCTTTAGTGTAGATGAGCATCAGGGCCATGAGGTTGTTTGGACTGCGTCAATGATGAGATGTTGTGTGAGAATGAGTCACCCAACAGGTTTTAGTTGCCCTGTGGCTGAAGGGGACCCTCTGCAAGGATGCAGAAAGATAACAGAGCACTGTGCAGGTGTGGGAGAGGCAGGGATGAGCCTTCCTGAAGACTGTAAGTCAGCAGGCAAGTGACTGAAATAGGATGGGAAAAATACCCATGACATAATGCCAGGGGATGAAATTGGAAAGAAATGACATCCCTTGGGGAAAGATTGAGAGGTGGAAAAAACTTTGCCCTGTTTTCCAGGTAATACATGAATGGTTTGCTGAAGTGTGGCTGATGGCACTTTGGACTGATGTGATCTGAAGTTCTCTGCAGGCTTGTAAAGTGACTTTCCCTCCTCTTCCTGAAATAAGAGCAGCAAAGTCCCTCAGAAGTTTCTCATTACAGAGGATTTATTCAAGATTTTGCATTTCCATCTGCAGTCTGAACCTCTTCAGTGGTTCACTGCCTTGTGTGGTATGTGAGGTACTTTAGAAGTAAGGCACTAAATCAAATAAACCATTTTATAGCTGTATTGCAGAGTTAAATGGGAACAGCTTGCTGAGACATAACACATATTTTGTAAAAATAGCCAGAAACTTATTTCCTTTCAGTAGTTACAATTAAGGTTTTCTTTCAGGAGAAAGGTGGAAGAAAGGCTGTTCAATTACACAGAGGGCTGCAGAAATGCCATTGAATGAATCATTTAATCCTTCTAAGTACAATCATCTTCCAATTTTCCCTGTTTCGGATATTTCCCATCTTACACGACACATCCAAGCATAAAAGGGAAAGGTTGGTTATAGCTTCTTTTGTGCTCCCTGTCAGTCTGTTCTCGAGAACAGAAGTAAAACCCCCATGTACATCTGTATTTGGCTGATTTACATAGATGTGAATGTGTGTGGTAATTTATTCAATATGTGCAATATATTTGTATTAATTCGGGTTTTTGATGCACGTTTTTGTCGTGGGGTTACACTGCTGATTCTCTGTGCCTTGCATTTAGGACTTGGTCAGGTATGGCCAGCATAGCTCCCTGAAAAATAATACTAGAGGGCACCTAGAATTCCATTCTAGCAGAAGAAGGTTTTAGACCTCAGTGTTCATGAACAGGTAGTATCTGACAAATTAGAGTTTAATCATGAAGGAAAAATGTTTTCCAGGCTGCAAACTAACCTGGGAGGTGTAACTGCTGTCCAAAAGGAAGGAATAAATTCATTTTACTCATAGGCTGCTGACACAGACCACACAAGCAGCCATGTCTGAAAATTGTGTACATCTAGAAATGGGATTTATATCCAAGGCTGGTTTCCCACTTTTACTAAACAGTGTCTGGTGTAGCTGTGGATTTTTTTTTTAAAGTGAGAAGTACATAAACATCATATCATGAATTGCTTGCAGAAAGAAAATAGGTTGCTTTTTTCCTACAAAATAGTCATCTGTTTTGTTTACTATTCCTGCCACTGTCTATATTTAGCATTATAAAATCTGCCTTTTGCGCTATGGTAAATACTGAAGCTCTTATCTAATTTTTTAAGTAATTTGCATATGTTACTATGCAGTATGCATCTGTTTAGTGAAACCATCCTAGTAGGTGTGCAGGGACTCTTGCTCATCTGATTATGTTCGAATCCTCTTTATTGGCAGTTTTTAAATTTCAAGGAAAAAAATAAATCAGGTCTTAGCATAGTTAAGCTAAGTTGGGATTTAATAACAAAGTTTTAAAATGTGTTTATTTTGTGCTTCAATGTGTGTGCCCCAGTGCTAAATTTTAGCATGTACTTGCATGTCTTTCTGGAGGGAGGAGTATTTTGTGTGCTGCATGAATTAAAGATTAGTGAAAAATTATACTCTATGGAAATATTCCTATAAAAGTAAGGCCAACATTTATGAGCATTACATACAAAATTGTCACTGAGGCTGTGTCTGGGTACTCTATGGTATGCTTTTAAAAACAGTCAATAAAACAGACTCATTCTGGTACTTAATGGTGGGCATCACAACACATCCAGTCCATCGGTCCAGCTATTTCCACTGGTGTCAGAAAGACAAAAGGATAAACTGCTGCCGGTGGGGAAATGGGCTCTTTTATCATCTTTTTGTGCTCTGCTTGCCAGTGAGAGTTGAAGGTTTTGTGCAGTTGTCCATCTGCTCAAAGGGGCAGCTCTTACTGGCACAGACCTTTGGCCCTAGATGCCTGCATGTTTTGCAGCATTAGCTGGCATAATTCTTTTTCATCCTTCTTCATTGTAATTTGACTTCTGGGAAATTTGCTTAGTATTGATTTAACTTCATTTCTGTTGAAAGAAAACCTGAGAGCTCTGTATAGCTGTCTGTAATAATGCAATATCCCCGATATCTGATTAATACAGCTGGGAAATATATTTTTGTTCTACAGTCAAAGCAATAACCAAGGAGGGGATCAAGTCAGGCTGCAATGAGAGAAACTTTTTAGGGCATCTGATAAATTGAACTTGGACTGATCAAAACAACTGCAGAGTAAAGCATTCTCTTTTATTTAACTTTCTTTTTCCAATAAAATTCTTAGAGGAAAAATAGCAGGTAGTCTACATGAAATCCTTGTTTAACCTTTTGATATTTCTTCAAGCAAGGTGATCTTTTCTTAAGCACCAAAACACATTGAATATTAGGTTTTTCTCAGTACTTTTCAGGAAGATGGACTTGGAGAAGATCTAAGGAGTCTTCAACTGCAATCCTGACAGGTGGTGTGGAGGCATCGGCCACACTGTTTTATATCACAGGGAAGCCAGATAGAGAGAGATGTCTGGATTCAAATGAAAGTTGTGGATCTCTCTGCCTGAGGGATGGAGGATGGAAATTAAATGGATGTGCTGGTCCTTGGCAGTGCAGGGAAATCGTGGTTAACCCGATCATTACAGGGAGATGTCCAGTAGGAAAGGACCGACTTGCGTGCACAGGCTCTTGTTCCTGGAGGCGCGGGGCTGAGCTCACAGCTTGCGCCACCACCGCCTCGTGCCAGGTATCCTCCTCCAAAGCAGACTGAGAAATTCCCTTGTCTGGGTAGATGGCAAGCTGCACAGTTATATTTTCTCATTGTGTTTTCTTCCTTGAGGAAGCTGGGGCCAGAGGGCTCATGGGACACAGGAGAAGGGATCCTGAGTGACACCCAGAGGGCACAGCCACACGGGACAGATGTGATTGCACACGGCGTGATGGGGGAGTAACACCAAAACACAACTGTCACAGTATAAACAAGCTGCTTTTACTTTTCTCTTTTTATTTTTAAATCTGGTTTTTGTCGTACTGTCATGATGGTTTTGTGTTTTGAAGTAGATCAATAGGTTTGTTGTTGGGTCAAGACAAAGGGCTTGACAGCCCGGGAAACAAATTACTTGTGTTTCCTCCCCTATTCCAGTTTTGTCACAGAAGTTTTTAGGTGTAGAAGAAACTTTTTTTTTTTTTAATGTCTTTGTCATTGTGCTGTGTCAATGTCAAAATATCTGGAACAGATAAATGGGTATTTTATCTCTACATAGTTCAGCAGCAGCTTTGCTGCATTCAGCTCGTTTTCATGGTAGTAATTTGGTATATACTTGGGAGGCCACTGCCATCTCTTCTCATAGCAGCCCCTCTCTTTGACAAATAAACAGGCATGTGAGGAAGACCTCCTTCAAGAAGGATGGCTGCCTGTTTGGGAGCAGCTGTAATAATAGCAATAATACTAATAAGCTCTTACTTCAATGTCATAGCAGCCAGATGTGTTTTTATTGAAGCAGAATTCCTAATTTCTATAGTGGGAAACATATTTTCCATGTCTCCTTTACATGGAAGGCACAAGTGGAAGGTGATTACATCAGAAATCATCCATTTTGTCATGATACTGACTTTTATTTTCCATTGGGCCCTTTTAAGGTTTGTATTTTACAATCTGTGTCAAAGACCAATTCTGGTCAAGACTTACTGCACACAGATGAGCTATAAACAGAGTTATGGAAAAGGGCATTTGAGGCCTCTGTAAACATACATCACACCGTGCTTCTGAAAAGCCTGGACCCGGTGAGTTTCTCGGTCTCCAGTTTCATTACTGTACCTTCTGCTCTCCTTTCAAGTAACTCTTTAAATCTCTGCTTTGGAGCCTTGTGGTGCTGCACAGTGCGTGAACACCACTTGTCTTCTTCCCAAGCCATGGTTGTGTTGAGTGGTCACAGGGAGTACCAAGCCTGAGCATTTATCCACCATGCAGTGTGACCATGCAGTTCTTCACACACCAGCACTGGTTTTATGTCCAGTTGCTCTGAGCACCTTGCTGGCTCTGGCTTATACTGACAAATGACAAAGCCATTTTGGTTGGGTTTGTGATTTATCTCTGGTCAGGTCAGGAAAACATCAGCTGCTTTCTCTTAGTCATTTCACTTGATGTCACAATCCTCTCTGACTGTAATTTTTTTTTTTTTAATTTTTATATGTAGCATGGTAGAAGAAACCAATGCTTAGTTTTGCTTAACTGTGAAATCAAAACCATTATGTTCAAATCTGTAAAAGTAGTGCCAGCTGAGACAATTTCTGTCTATCAGGATATTCTTGTACTTCTGTGTCTATCTTTCTGTTCAGTATTGGAGAAACACTCACTATTTAAATTGCAAGTGTGTGAGAGCTCTTGCTGGATGACACAGCTGGCTCCGAGCAGGGTGAAGGCTGCTGGCTGGGCAAGGATGGCTCAGGTTGCTTGTGGCCACTTCTGTCTCTACACGCTCTGTCTCAGAGACTGATCTTGTTCTGAAGTGTCTTGGTCAAAATGCTGAAAATTTTATGTGTAAGGAAGCCCAGGGCTTGGAGAGAAGGGAGATACATGGAATAACATGGTCATGATTAAACATCTGCTAATAAAGGTCACTTGAGAGAGGAGAGATGTCTGGTCCCTCAGTCTGGCTCACCAGGTACTGTTTCTAATTTGATGATGCTTCTCAGGATGAGCCCCCACGGAGGCTGAAATTTGAGCTCAGTCTTTGTGCTGTGAAGTCTGAGCTCCTGTTTTCACTTGGAGGTGGGGTTGGTGGATTTCACCCAGGTGCTTCTTTTCCCACCACCCCAAGATGGGAAAGCAAGTGTGGTAATGCTGCGTTACTAATTAGGATTAACGATATATATTACCATATGCATGATCACTGATCACTCCTGTGTTGTGTGCTCTTTCATGTGAAAAATACATGGAAAAATGCCCCTCTCATTCCCTAGAAGTTTGCTCTATCTAGTTGAAATGTCTTTGACATTTAGGCTTCTACGGGGAACTGTTTTTATTCACGTGGACTATAAATCACTCTGCTATTTATGGTTTTTTTTTCCCAAAATTGTACAAGTATGAAAAAAGAGATTGAAATCCTGCTTTAAAAGGAGAGCTGTTTTTTATGATTCTCAGTGCTGCGTTTCCACATGCAATTTTTTTCTTATCTTGGTACATCACATTTATTACCCCTTACTCATCCTTTCTGTTTTACGAACCATGAGGGCTCTGAGGACCACAGTGAGGGTTTGGTAGCTGTCAAGCAATGCTCTGTGGTATTTCATGTGGTGAGGGGCATCAGTATCACGCTTGGAAGATCAGCTTGATAAAGGGGGCACAGAGTGGAAAGGTTGCACAGATGTTCTGGGACCTCAGTTCTGGAATTTTGTCGACCAGGAGTTTGATTATATTCTGAAATCACTGAAGCAAAGAGTAAATATAAAGCTCTGTGACCAGAAATCCCTTCAGCAGATATGTGCTGTGTGCTAAATCTTACAATTAAACCATGGTGGTGCAAAATCTGCCTTCAAAGCGTGGTCTGCAGGATCTGACGCTCACTTCTGTAATGCCCCAGCACCTCAGGCAGGAAGGTGGGATTGCTGCTCTGTGTCTGGAGCAGGAGATCATCCCTTTCTCCTTCCACAGCTGCAGACACACTTTGTTGGCTCTGGATAACCTCTGTTGCTGTGTTTGATGTTGAGCATGGCACACGCTGAATTTCTATGACTCAAGTGTGTCTGTTTTCTGTGTATTTGAAATTGTTGCTCATTTAACCATGACTAATAGATAGCTTGAGCAGAGATCTCTGAAGAGAGGCTATTCAAGTTGAGAGCACACAAAAGCCTCCTCTAATCAACCTACAATATATACACATCATCTACATTTGCAGTTGCATCTCCCCACACAATCACTGCTTGTTTGACAAAAATATGTATTTAGGTCCAATTTTGGATCAAACAAATTGCAAAAAGGAATGCTTTGCTCATTCCGATCCAAACAAGAAGAGCCATAGTGTCTGATTGAGGGCTGTATACCAAATGCATGCTGCAACAGAGAAGGGTAAACATTAATTTTCATTTGGCTTTTTATGCCAATACTCTTAGACAGGTGCGGAAGTATTTAAAAAAAAAAAGGTTTGCTGTGATATATTAATGCTGTGAGATACCTAATACTTGAAATTAAGTTTGCCAGGTCAAGATAATGCTGAGATTAAATTCTATTAATGTTATCTGCTCTATCTGTCCAGTTTGCTGATTGGCATTCCTGCTTCACTGGACAAGAATATGGCAAATCAAATTTACACTAAAGTTTGTAAGGCTTAAAAGCATCTCTATAGTGGGGAAAAAATGGACAATTTCCTACAGCTAATGTTTAATCAGTTTATTGGCTTTTCGCCTTCAAGAACCATCAAACATAGTGTAGCCAGCTGCAGGTGTTCCTGACTATATTGTTGTTTTATTAAATAATTGTTAAAATGCAGCTTGAAGGTAAATTTCGCTTTTTAAATAATTGAGCAAATTAGTTCTTGGATGTGTTACTGTACCTAGTGGTGGCATGAAGGCTTTATGGGTTGTCTCCATCTGCATGGAATGGGAGAGCTTGCTTTAAAAGGATGAGTTTTGCAGCGTTCCCTTCTACCTAGGGGACAAACAGGTGGCCATTTCATCTTCTTGTGTGTTCCTGAGCTCGATGGTTGTTGCTCTTCTCTTTGGTTTACTCTCTCTGGGACAGGTTGAAGCTACTCTGCAGAACAGGATTGGTTTTACCCATCATGGCTGTGTAACTGCTGAAATGTTCCCTGGATGCGGCACCTGTTCATTTCTGCAACAGTGGAAACAGCCTAAAATTCCAGTTTCAGGTGGAGCCTTTCACTCCTTGAATGGAATTTCTGTAATTTTGGGGTTTTTTTGCTTGTTGTCTGGTTAAAATGTGTTAAACTGTTCACAGTTGCTTGCATCCCTTCAATCCAGGATAGGCTCATCAATGGTGCTGATGTTCCACGTACTGAGAAACAATAAAACATCAAAGCACATATTTCTGTACTGTCTTCCCCAATGTGAGATTCATCTTGATGATGGATGCAGAGAAAGAAAAATTGTTAGAGAAAAGGAGAGTCCTACATAAATTTTTGCAATCCTATGCACTTTTTATTTCTTAAGACTAGATAAGAATAATCAGCATGGTTCTTGTGCTCCACTTTCATTCTCATGAGGAGATTTCACACTGAAGTTTCTCCAGTGCTTCACAATCTACTTGTTGCTTTGGATTTAAAGATACATGGCCTCTTAAGTGTTATGTACAGTTCTTGCATGTGTGTTTTTTCTCTGTGCTTTCTGCCCTTGACAGTACCAGTGGAACATGTGGTTACAGTTGTTGCTTTTGCTGTCTTCACAGCAAGTGCTGCTCCTTTTAAATGTTGTCCCTGAAAGGCCATGATTTGCTGTAAAGTGATTTAACACTGTTTTGTCCAAGATCCTCCATGAAGGTGCCACCAACTTCTCACTTGATGTATGAGAAATTTCCTGGTTTACCCTTATCAATTACAGCCTTAGTGGTGTGATTTAGTGAGCAATTTTAATAGAAAAACTGTCAATAGGCTTCGGGTCAGCTGAGATGCTTGTGTCCCTAGGTTTGTATGAGTAAGAACAAACCTAGGACAGCACAGCTGCAGACTGTGGAAATATCCTCCAGACCTTTTGGGAAGGTGTCAGCAGTGAAAATCAGGGTCCTTCTGGAAGCCTAATAATGGTTGTATTGTTTTGAGCTCTTTAAAAAACCTAAGTCTTGATAGGTCAATCTACTGTAATGACTATTCTTTCAAGTGCATGAAAGTGCACTTTCATGGACAAGGTGTCCTTGCTCTGTATAATACATTGCTTCTAGTGGACAGTAATGGAAATAGTATTGTGTATTTCCTACATTTTTCTATGAAAATTTTTATCCAACCTGCATTTATGGCACTTTATCAACTTTCCTGGAAGCAAAGAGTTAATGTGAAATAAAATGCAAATCACCAGCGTTGCTAACAAACAGGAAAACCAGGAAAAAAAAGGAAAGTTCATTGGCATGAGACTTTAGTATTTTGATAATTTTGAATTGTTTATGTGATTGTAATACATTCTTAGAACAACAAGCACTTCTAATGATTTGAAGTGTTTTTGAAAAGGAAGGGACTTTATGACACCAGTCACTATATGTAATTTAGTGACAAGAATAGAAATTTGGCAAATTATCAGCTTACTTGGCTTAAAATAAAACCCTACATTATAGCATGACGTACTTGTGTTCACTGTTTTCTAATCTATAATTTCTACAATCTTCTGAGTTGAAATTGCCTTAAAATTCAAGATGTTAAGAATGTCCTGAACTCTGTAGGAAACTGACACGTTAGTATTTTTGGTGCTGTGAGGAAAGAGGTTTTTTTGTCTTTTTTCTTTTTCCTTTCTTTTTTTAAAGGGAAATGTTAAAAAACACCACCGAGAAACCCTGTTTTCCCCTCCCATCCCAGGAACTGACCCCAAAACACCAGAAGATAGTTTTTAACGTTGGCTAGACCGCAGTTAGCAAGTTTTGAGCACTTATGTTGCAGGCACTCAGTGTCTGCAGCAGAAGCCAAAGGGACAGACCTGGCCCATCCCCTGGGAGCAGTGGATGGCTGAGAGGCACTGGAAGGGGCTGAGGTTCCAAGGGACTGCTCCATCTGGGAGATGTAAGAGGCAATCCAGAATTTGTGGATAATTAGGAGTGCTGTGACTGTGAGGTTAACAGATTGAAGTAGAAGACAGGTCCCATCTTTTGGGGAGGAAAGAGCAGTTTGGCAGCTGTCACGGCACATTAGATGATCCTGCGTGTGTGTGGAACGTGAAACAGAGAGACTTTCAGGAGGAACTAATGCACTTACTCATGGAAAATTGTATTATTTCCAAACCAGACAGAGCAGAGATAAGAAAATGGGCCACTGTAAAAAAATAAACTCCCGTTACTGTGCCTAATCTTCTACTTACAATTAAACTGGACTCAAATGTCTGAGATTAAATCTCAGTGTCTTTCCTGCCACTAAAATTAGTACTTGAACATGGCTGATAAGTTTGGCCTGTGTACATTTACACCCTTTAAAATCTAAACTATGTAATAACTATGTAATTCATTTGTAAATACGAAATAACCCCTACTTTTCTAATTTCTATTTTAGTTATTAAATTATTTCATTTCATGAAATTGCTGTGGTTTGGCAAAGATGTTTGCAATAGGTTTGTTCATATAAATGCATAGTTCTTTTTTTTTTTTTTTTTTGACTGCTTGGTGCTGCTTTTGATGACTATTTTCTGCTTTTCAAGAGAAAAAGCAAAAAGTAGTTGCAGAGCTGTGGTGGGAATCATGAAACCAGAACCGTGTAATGCCTTTAGTCTGCTGTCAATTAGTCACTGATACAAACCTGTGATGAATCCCATGGCACCATTTCCCTGTTGAGTCTAATAAAATTCATTTTCAGTTTGCAAGTCTGTAGATGCCCCTGCTGGTCTAAGGGGATAACAAAAGATGTCAAACTAAAACAGCGAGAAAGTGGAAAACGGAAAAGAAGCAACTTGTAAATGAAACCAAAAAGCCTTGAGAAAGATGTATTTCCAGTTGAATGTAACTGACTTAAGAGGCAGGAGTTATTTAATGAGCCCAAAGTTTAGTACAAGCTCGTCGTGGTAGACTATGTTTGCAGTTCATGTATCACACTAAGAGGTGTTGCTTCTTGTTGAGGAGAGAGAGGAAACAGCTTGGCAAGGCTGGGAAATAGTACTGAGCATTCGACATGAAAAATACCTTTTAACATAAGGTGAATCCTCGAGTCAGGCAAGCCTGGCTGTTTTGAAGAAGCTCTTGGGATCATAGGGGAAGTGGAGAACGTGTGTTTTCCAGGGGAGCTGCCTTAGGGACATGGTGCAGAGCAATGGGGAGCCACGGGAATTCCATGGAGTTGAGAACTCTTGGCCTGAGATGCTTCCTGGCTTTAGGTGGCACCACCGCAGATGCAGGAGTTCTGAGCAAGGAGGTAAACAAGACCAGGGTGCATAAGAGCACTCAGCTCTGGTAACATTAAAAGTCAATGCTATTTTTTCCCTCAAGACAATCTATGTGACTGTCCTCCTTCCCGAGTTTGTAATCAACGCAAACAAATAATTTGAAAAATGGGAATTTCTGTCAGGAGTCCTTTCCTTTCTCCTGTGACCACATATAAAATGTTCTGGGATGTCCTTGTTTACTGCTCTGCTCCAATTGTTTTAGGCTAAAGGAACACGTATTCTGCAGAATCCTTTCCTGATCACATTTTATTTTTTAGGGAGGTAGATATTTTAGATATTCACCTATACACAGAACTCTTATTGAAAATTACAAAGAAGAAAAGCTTGGATTCCTCTAAAGGATTTAAATGTGGAGGCAGTTTTAGTGAGCTGGGTTAAGTGTGGAAAGGTAGGCACAGGGTGAAAGGTAGGCATTTTGTATTTTTGACAATAAACAGTTGGGTATGTCATTACATCCTGATTTACATGATATAAAAGCTTAGAGGTAGACAGCTATCTATTTTTTTTCCTGAAAAAAGGGTCCAATAGTCATCAAGAGTCAAATTTACATTGCCATACCTCTGACTCTGTGGCAGGAGCTGGTTGACAGATGATACCGCAGCCTCGGCTACTCTGTCATTTGAGAAAATGCTAAGGGGGTATTGAGAGTCAGGAATACGATATGGCCACAAATCACTTCAGAAATGAAGCACTGACTCTGTTTTGAGGAAAATATGTTGAATGCTGGCGTCCTGCTTTCTCCCTCATTTGGCCAGAAATCCTGTGTTTACTGAGGGTGAAATTCATCTGTGTGCTGTGAACTATGTGCTCCAAAGAAAGCTTCAGCAAGTTTTTAATGTTGGATATTTCATATGCTGGCTTTCCTGCATAAGGATGAATTTCTCCTTGAAATGGAATGAAGACTGAGAGTAGATAAGGCAAAATAATGATTGGATAAAATAAAACTGGTCTATCAGAAGAAATAGCACAGAAATCCAATTTGGGAGAGTAAAATGGGCATGGATATTATTTTCCATTGTATGCTATTTCACACAAAGTATGGTTACAACAGGAAATCAATGGAAAATAAAAATTACATATAAGACAAACTGCTGAAAAGAGGCTCTACCTTCCTCTTCAAATTGAAAGGTAAATGCAGCAGAGGGATAACATATGGGTTTCATATCTTTAGATAGCGCAGCAGCAAATCTACAGCTATCTCCAGCTTAATTCTTGTGGTTGTTTTGGCAGTGTGTCCTTGTCCTCATTCTACGGTGAATGCAGACAAATGTTCATCATAAATATTTTTAAATGTTATTTCTGTCTGCTATTTCTTATTCCCTGAAGACATTTATGTTTCATGGCATCAGACCTTTTCCATAGCTGTTTCAACCTGATTCTTACACCATACCTGTACTTAATTGTGTCACCAGTGTTTGTCCTCTTTTCATTGCCCCACAGGTCATGGGGCTGCCCTTAAACCAATTTGTGCCCCTGTGTATGTTAAACTCCTCAGCTACAAATTAATAATTGCTGTGAAATAGCTGTAGAAATACAAATCTGCTTAGCGTATGAGATGTTCTCTTCTTCTCTTAATTTAAACAGAAATGCCCAAAGTACTTGAATTTTTTAAAAGAAAATATGGGGAGGTTTTTTTGCAAATTAGAAACTGGGTTTGGGTCATTGTTGGTATTTCCCATGAAAGGACAATAAGATTCAAATGTCAGTGGAGCTTTGCTGCTAAGCTCCAAAAGTCACTGTAGATAAAAAGATATTTTTGGTAATTTTTGCACAAAAGCACAAAAAAAAAAAAAAGTAGCAACTTTCAGGGAATTTAATCACATAAGAGAAAAACTAAAATTTGATTAATACCTAATACCTTCCTTCTGGCTCCAAGTACTCTTATGAAGAATCTCCATAGCTTTCCTTGCATTCTTTCCATCTATTTATTTGTATTTCTCATGCATTTACAGTTTAAAAAAACAAAGATTTTTTTTCCCACCTGCATTTCCTTTTCCCCCAGTTGGCTCTTTGAATCCCCAGTGGCCCATTACCTGTGGTGCAGTAGCTCTCTTTTGAGCTGCTGGCTCTGTTTAAGGAACTTTTGTTGTTACCTTTGAAATACTGGAAAGTAGGGGAAGTCAGTTAAATGTCTCAGTCTGAGTTACTGTGACTCCAGAGATCGTTCAGCCATCTGGAGATGAAGAACCACTGGAATTTGAATCAGTTCATGAATTGTTTCTCTTTTCCAGCTTTTCTATTTAAGTCAAAGGAAATTTTGACTAAACAAATACACAACAAAGGTACAAGCTTCATCCTGTTTTATTGAGACAATTGCCTTTACTAAGTAATAATTGAATTTTTAAGGTTTTGATTATAGTGATCAAGCTGTGCTTTTGAGATGATAATTATTCACTAAAAACCTTTCTGAGCTTTTAAGATGCATGAAATTCTCCAAGCTGTAAACAGCAACATTTATGTAGAATGCATGAAATGGAGATTTGTCATGGACTGTGACCCCTACAATTATTCTCTTGGTTTATTTTGTCTCAGGAGTGCTTGGACTTATTCAGAAAGCATGTAAGAGTGTTCGTTAGTCAGAAATTTGACTGACTAATGGAAAGACTTACTGAGAAGGTGCTCTTGTCAAGTCAGTTTCTGGCCTAGAATTTTTCACTTGGCTATAAAACTCTGCCTGTTTATATTCAGTGGTATTTCTTTGGTTGATTCAGTCACATTGTCTGCTTTGCTCTAGTGTTTCCACAAGCCTTGAGTCTCTCCTGGGATGGAGACCTGCCCATTTTTCACTCTGATTACCCTGCTATCAGCTGTGCTTGCTCAAGAAGCTGGACTTGAGTTTGGATGGTGTTGAGTTGGATTTTTGCATGTATGTACATAAATTGTTGACCAGTAACAAATATAAGCTGAAGAATCTCATGTGTGGGACCCAGAAATGCTTCTCAACTCCTATTTCCTAGTCTGTGCCTTGGAAATGTCTCAGCTCTAAGTTAAGACGCGGGGTACGGATCGTTCTGCTGCTTTCATGTGGAGGAAATACAAGTAGATGGATAAGAGGGACAGTAGGTGTGGCCTGGGCAGCATGAAGTGACTGTGCTATGCCTCACCTCGAGAGCACAGCTGTGCCAGCAGGCCTTCTGGAAATGCTTTTATTCTTATAGAGAAAAGTTGTGTTAAAGAGAAGTCCATTTTCTATAGCTGAGTGGGTTGCTCTGAGCTTTGGTACAGCTTTGCCAGTCTGGTTCTCCAGTTCCCAAAATGCAGTGTCCCCGTGGATCCAGAGAGAGCCAAATGATCGTGCTCTGCTCCACTGGGTTGCCATTGCTGCGTATTACCTGCTGCTCCAGGACCTGCTTGCCCTGCGAGATGAGGCTGTACCTCATCTGTGAGGATTTTTTTAGAAGTGTGAGTCGCCAGGATGTCTCAGTATTACACCTGCACTTGAAGCACTTCACAGCTGTTCCGATCAATAGAGGTGCAGCATCGATTGAATGGATTTGAAGCAAAGATTTTTTTCCTCCTCTGAGCACTTAGTGATATGATGTTCTTTTATCTGTCTTCCAAAACACTATTGGCCTTCTGCTGCTGACTTTCTGAGGATGGGCTGGGCACAGGCCCCATTATCAGCTGCTTTCTTTCTGCTGTAGTTTCTCCCTCCTCTCCCATTCAGTAGTTGTGATTCATGTTTAGTTATATTGGACAGGATTTTTCTTATGTTGTTGATTTTTTTAAAATCCATATTTGTGGTGCTATTAGCCCTTCACAGTGCTGGGTGACTCAAGCAGGGTTTTTCATCTGTTCCTACCCTCTCCAGGGAATTAAAGAATTTATGAAATGTAAGCAGTAATTAAGAGTCCTTGAGTTAGGATAGTTGTCTAGGGCTATAACTCAAACCATGCTGAGTCTGGAGGAGTACAGAGCCCTACTGAGCTGCTTTGGTATTCCACAGTCAGAAAGGACTTTTTCAAACGCAAGATGTTTCCTACACCTTGCAAGCAGCAGGTTTGATCTGACGTTGCAGCCCGTGACTGCAGAAAACACAATCTCCAGTACTGGCTATTGTGTGAGGGAGCAAGTCTATTAACACTGGGCCTGTCCTAGAAATATCTAGAGATTTGCTTTGTGGGACTTTCTTTCCTGTGAATGATGATCTATTTCTACTGTATTTTCTGAAAGAGATAATGTGCTTTCACACTGGATGTAGTAGTATTTTTTTTATTGTGAGGAATAAAAAGGAGAACTGATGTTAAGTATCTGATCCTGTTCTGTTGCTTGTTTTAATTTTTTTTTTTAAACACTTCTAATTTTATTTACCTTAAAGTTAACAGTGGTATTATTTCTTTAGGGTGGATTCTACTTTGCCAACAGCAGCAGAAATTCTTGTAAACAATTACTTAAGGCAGCAGTTAGTTATGGATGCTTACTGGCCTGAGTAATGGAAATCCTAATAATTCAGGTGTCTTGTACTTGCAGTTTCATGGAGTATTACTAAGCAGAATACCTTGTTCAGGAGATTTTTTTTCCTGGAACATATGGGAGATGTCATTATAATTGAATCCAGATTTGTACATCATTGGAAGGGGAAAAATATGTTTCATCTGTAGTGCATATGTGTCTCCGGCAGCACTTGCAGCTTAAAGTAGAAAATGTGCATTTGCGTGGGGAATAAGAGAAAATTTAATGGAAGTCTTTAGGTTTCCCTTCCTTATGGACATGACAGGTTTGGAGAAGCTCTTGCTCACTTACAGCACTGAAACACTGTGATCTCCACGCTTGTGAAGAGATGCTTGGGGATGGGAATCGAAGAGTTTTCTATTTCCTTATCCTTCTTAAGACTTCGTCCAATGACTGGTGAGAGACTGAAGGATTTTTCTTGAGCTCTGCTGAGAGCACTTAATGGACGTGTAGAAGCTGAGAGTTGAGCACTCCCATCTGTCACCCTTGCTATGACAAACTTTCACGTGCAGGTTGTTTCTGCCAGCTATTTGCTCTGCACAGGCTAAATTACTCCTTATGCTAAGAAAGGTGTGCTGCAATGTCATAAATACTTCTGAAAACTGTGTGTGCTCCTAAAAGACCACAACAACTGTGCAAGGTCACTGTAAATCTGTTCCCATCTGCTCTCTCAATAAGAGCTTCATTAGAACTTTTCCTACTTTAATGATCCTATCAAACAGGTTTGTTTTTTGTTGGCCTCGTGAGTAACCAAAGGTGATATTAATGTAGCTATTAACTGTGTCAGAGATGCCTCTGGTATCTCCCAGCAGGTATTTTCATGTCAATATCCCTTACTTTGAAGGGATTACAATTTGCTGAGGTCTTCTCCCATGGATTTTGCTAAAAGTCCTGTGTCTCATTTTCCTGCCTAGCACTTTTTGTCTATGCTATACATTTTTATGGTCACAAGGGTTCTACCCCTTTGCTTCATTTGTAGAAGTATCCTTTTCCTCACCCTCTTGATGTTTGGGGTGTCTGGGGCTTACCACTGAAAACCTGAACCTTCAACCAGTGTGGAAAGTGACACCAGTCAGTGGGAGAGAGGGAAGTCCTGCCTTGTCCCTCCAGTCACTCTCAGCAGCTGCCAGCAGCAGATGCTTTAGGGGAAGAGTGTGAGAATCAATCAAACCTGCAGCTCTGATTGTGCTCTTCCAGCGTCTGGCAATCTGCAGTTTAGGGACTTTCAGAGCTGGAGATTATATCCTATCTTTGCATTTAATAGCCCTTGATGGCCTTTTCTTCCATGGTAGGGCTTCCTACTACCGTTCTGGAGGAAAGCAGGGTGGTGATACAAATGCTGTGAACAGCTGACATGTCTAAAATGCATTTACATTTGCAGATGGGATTCAATCCCAGCACTACATTTCACTGCATTTTATTGTCAGTTTGTTAGAATAACACTGCAAAATACGTGATTTGGCAGTGTGTGTTCCCCTGTATTATCACCAATACTCAGAAATTGCTTCTGCTTGTTATTTCTGCCACTTTCTTTTTCTTTTCTGCAAAACCCTTGGGAGCTGAGAGTGGTGAAAACCATTGTGAATTGCAGCAGTTTGCTTCTCTGTCCTCTTGTCCTCTTTAGTTTCGAGACTGTATCTTTTCAAATGATGCATTTGTTAATTTTCTTCCTCTTGCAAGCCTGACCCCTTTCATACATTAAAAAGGAACTACAATGGCTGCATTTGATTCATAAGTGGGGGTAAATATGGATGTTTTCTTCGTCCTTGAGTTGATATCTAAACAGGATGTGATAGTTTGCTAGAAATTATGAATGAAGGTCCTAAATTATTTAAGAATTAAAAAATAAATAAACACTGCTCAGTAGAAAGTGTCTCGCCCATGTTTAATGTGGCATTTTGTCTTGATGTAGTTGAAAATAGAAACATTATTCGCCGTGCTTTTTGGGCCAGTTGTTAGTTTATTTATTTATTTCACCTTCCTCCCCCTCCTTTACCTTGCTGTACATAAAAGCAGGTTACCTCTCAGCAGGTGACGGGAAAATGTCTCACTGGTGGACAGGTGAGAGCAGCATCTCCCCCAGCACCACGGCAGGGAACGCTGCCCTCGGCTCTGTCAGCTCCTTCCCCCTGGTTTTGTACTCTTTGGCGTGAAAGTGGGGAAGGTTTATTCAGCTTAGATCTTAAGACAGGCAGGAGTTCATACATAGCAGACTGCAGCAGTACACTAGCAAATAATTTGGTTTTAAAGATATATCTGCCTGTCTCTTCGAGAAGTACAATATTGCTCTTGATATCCTCACAATTATTTCATTTTCCTGCAGATTTTTACAACTGTGTAGCTATGAAATCACAGGTTATTTTGATTCTTCTCTGTATCTGTGATAACAGTGCCCTGAGGAACATTCCTGAAACATCATAGATGCACACTTTTTCAAAGGACAGATAGTGGGTACATGAAGCTGTAGGGTCTTTCTGAGTTGTGATCCCATTGTGCAAATGCAGTGCCCATCCCAGGAGTGCAGGGTATTCCCTCCGATTCCTATCAGTGCCTCTGCTGGGCACTGATAACTTTTGCAGCACGCAAGACTAAATATAAATACCCTTTGTCATCTCTAGGAAGGGTATTGCAGAGAAGGATTGTATTTGGAGCCTTCTAGGGCAAACTGTGGATAATTCAGCTGTTGGGCCTGGGGGCTCTGCCTTGCTGGACTCTGAGCTGCTTGGGAGCGATTGAGAAGCTCAAGGAATGGAGGTGGCTGCTGCTTAATTGCAGTGGGCTTCAATCTGTTTCCATTTTGTTCCTAATAAAATTAAATGAAGTGCTCAGCACCCATAGACAGTATCCATGGCTTTTCTCAACAGGACAGCTTGTGGGACATCACAATAGAAGTGCAGAGCAAGGGCAAGGGCTCTGGCTACTTACAGGGGAGAAAATGCAGCTCTAATAATCATTGATTCAGAAAATCTTAAACTTTTATGCTGTCCAGCTGCTAACAGCTTCTTATTAAGCAGCAGCACTTGCTGTCTGTTTGCTCCTGCCAGAGTTTAGCTGAGTGCTGTCAATTTAAAGCCAGGGTCTCAGATGACATTTATTGGTTTAAATTGTGGGCAAGTCCCCTGCAGAGACAAAATTTGCACTGACACAATATCAAGATGGTTCCCAGTCAGCCTTGCCATTTGCAGCCTTTCCTGTGTGAGAAAGGGCTGTGACCCCCAAGGAAATTAAAGAAAAAAAAGTTAATTTCAGATTGGCCTCAGCCCTCCAGGCAGTGAGAGGGAAGAGCTACCTGTGATCTGTTATGCTGCACATCACTGAGGAGGGGGGGATTTGAAATTAATAGTGGTGAGCTCTTGGGTGAATAAATAAACTACCTCCCGAGGATATGGCAAGTCCTGGACATCAGTTTGCTAATTTTGCTTTGGATCAGATGGTAGAATTTCATTGCACTTGATAAGAGACTTGACATCTTCCATGGGCTGGTCTTGTCAAATGCAGAGTGCTGACTGCAGATGTGCACGAGCTTGGAGGGCAGAAGGTCACTGGTTTTGTGAGACACAGCTCAGATGCTTCGTGCTCTACTGACAGGGTTTGATCTTGATTCTAGTGAACACGTGAAAGGCATGTTGTAGGCTGGGTGTCAAAGGGACACTGTTTTCAAACCATGGGAGACAGGGATATTATTTTTGTTGGCAGGAATGAAAACCACTTATGAAAATACTTTCTTCCCTCTTGTTTCTTTAATTTAGGCCACTTACAGGCTGTGGATGAAATGAAACAGGTGTTCTTGTTTCATCATCACACCCTGTCAGGGGGAAACCACTTAGCAAATATTATACGAAAATACAGATGAGTTTCGGATCAGCTGGCTTCATTTCAGTAGACTAACACAAATAATTAATTTGAAGGAGCATTAAGATCCTTGACTTTAAGGAAAAACAAAACAAAATGGTTTTGTTTGGGTGCATCTCTTCTGGAGCTTCCATTGTAGTGAAAGATTAATTGTGCTGTCATTTTTTTATTCCACCCTTAAAAGAAAACTAACTGTACCTTATCGAGATTCTGAAGTGCACTTATGTTCCTCCCACCCAATGAACTCTGGTTTGAGTTCTGACACGTGGCTTGAATCTAGAGGCAGAGGACTGATTAAAGCAACATCACTGGAGCTTACTTTTCCGTATTAAAACCTTCCTGCTACCTCAAAGGCCTTTGTGCATACCTAAAGGAGATCTGTAGCTGAGAATCCCCAATACTTAAGAATATATATTACAGTGAAACTACTTGCTTCTAGATCTTAAATCACATCAGTACTATAATTCTGCTATTAGAAAAGTTGGACAGTAAGATGGGTCTATGTAACATGTGGAGTAAATTGGAGTGAAAACCAAACAACCCTAATAAAAAAGATTATTTCCTGATTTGGTTTTGGTTTTTTTGCAGTTGACTTATTACAGTGAGCAACTATATGATTATCCTTCCTCAACAGTTATCTGTTCTTCCTTAACAGCTGGCAGCCTATTCGAAGAAGCTGACATTTCGAACAGCTAAAGGGGGTGTGTGGGGACCGTGTGTTCCCACTCAGACTGTCCTGGAGTTGAGTGCTTGGCTGGGGGGCACAAGGACAGTGCAGGGGACTCTGGCTGAAATGTGCTGGCTGGAGCCACAGCTGGGTCGCTGTTGGGCTGAATCAGTAGAAGAATTTAATAGGTCATAGCTGTTTGCTATTTTACCAAATAGAACATTTCAAAACTGCTGACTTGACACAGCAGCTACAGTGGGTGGAACTTCCAGGGAGTGTTTTGCTTCTGAACATCCTAAAACTCCTCTGAAATGCTGTTGACCACAGCAATGAGTTTTGTATTGACATTAAAGATAGATTTATTGCTCTTCAAGTTTTTCTTCCTTCCAGCTTATGGGGTCTTTGAGAGCTGAGATCCAATAATTCCTTGTAAATGGCTACCTCGGCTTTTGATCAAACTTCTTAAATATGATATATTACTAGCCGTAAGTGCAGGCATATCCCTCCTGTTGTTTCAGAGAAGTGCTGTGTGGGTTATCTTGCTGACAGGAAATTGGCGAACCATAAAGGTATCAAAATTTAGTAAGATTATAGCCTGACTTAATGTTAAGTGTTGGAAATTCCCCTTTCCTTAATAGGGGATTATTCCATTGGGAGTGGAGATGTAGATCAGAAGCAATATTACTACAACACCTTTTTTAAGCTGCTATTGATGTAATAAAGCTGTTGTTAAATGCAGAAAGCTCTTTCCATGTCAAATTTGCTTACATGTTCAGCCTGGTTGTGGTAACAACTTGAAGCTCCCTGGCCATTTGCTCATACGTCCTTTGCTGTACTCCATGAGAGTATTCTTGTATTTTGTGCATGCAGCAGGCATCACCTTGTCCTGGATGCTATGATTGTTGTGATGTAAGTGTGTGCTGGTGGTCTTGTCCAGATTTGGTGAGTTTTGGTGTTCTGAGTTTCAGTTCAGGGCAGCCTGCTCCAGAGCACAGTAAAGATATTCTTCCTCATGTTCCGGTGGAATTATTCCTGAAAAATATTTCTCAAGGAATAGCTTCTGTGAAGCTGTGTGAAACTTGGAGAATAATTTTTGAAGGAAAAAAAGGGAAGAATCTATTTTGTTTTCATGTCAATGTTTTCAGCTCAGGGCTTTGAGAACACCATATCTATGGTTTCAGGACAGGCTGCCTTCCCTCCACAGACATTTCACTATCCCTTGTCATTTTTTCTGCAGAGAAAAGTAAGTTTCAAATGCTGACATGTAGGCCTATTAACTCATACAGGTAAAACCTACCATTTTATTGCCTCCTGTTTGCCACACTTCTTTCTTTTTTTCTCTCTTTCCCATAAATTTGGGGAATTTTTGTTTTTTCTTTCAGTCTCTAGCCATCAGTGTACCTTACTGCAGCCCAATCTCTGTTTCTCTTGACTGTGCTGTCTCAATCAAAGCTTCTTTTATGCATCTGAAGGTTTGAATTTTGTTCTGTTTCTGTCTTCTTAAGGTATAAAATTATTCGAGAAGATAAGAGGAAAGAAAGATTGCTGTTGTCTGTATGTTATTTTGTTATAAAGCAGGAAAAATATGGAAATGAAACCCTAGATAGTTGCAAGGCAAGTTTAAAGGGAATGTGCCCTTTTATTTTTAAATTCGTTTTGTTTTCACAGAAAAACTAGGTCTAGCCTGTGTGGACAATTATAGTAGATGTGTTTCCAGAAGCAGAGAAATCTTTTGTGTGCCTCCAGCCTTTTCCATTTTTCATTACAATCACTGCATTTTCTTCTTAAAATGCAAGCAAGTCAAGGGAGGCATGCCTGGCAAGATAAAATGATTATGGGGTAATTTGTGTTTTCCAGACCAAACAAAATCAATCATTATTGTTTAGGGAAGAGAAGCATTAGATAGCTGAGCGATGTTTCTGGACTTTTACAAAATGTTTTTATCAGGACAGATAAGGGAGAAGGCTGTTGAACACCCTGAGGTGGTGCTTGTAGTTTTCAAATTTAAACACTAATTTGAACAATATTTATAGATGAAGTCATATAGGCTGGGTTCGTGGTTAAAAAATAAAAAATCAAACCTGACAGTGTTGACATTCACTCTAGTTTACTACATAATCTTGTCAGACAAGAAGTCTTCACGCTTGCATGTATAAAATGTGAAGACTGTTTAATGGAAATATATATGTAGTAGCAAAAAGTTTCCACTCTGTTTCCTTTCCATGAAGAGGGGACTGGATTGAAACGGAGATCAGCTCATTTCACTGATTTACCGAGGCGTGTGTGGCGAGGCTGGGAGAAAGAAGCAGAAGTTGGGAAAATTGGGAATCTCTCGTGTGTGTCCTTAGGAACAAGGATTCAGTATGACAACTAATACTGAGACAATTGATTCTACCAAAATAAAAAAAGAAAGTAGTAATTTTTATTTTGAAAAGAGAGGATGGAAGAGTGTATGCTACCCATATTACTGAGGGCTGAGGTGTGATGAGGCACAGGTGGAGATTTCCAAGCTGACTAGTGAAACTGGCCAACTAGTGCTTTCAGGATTAGTATTCTTTTAAACACAAAATCCCTTTGATACATTTAATCTCAATGGGGACTGATTCCAAGCTTCACAGCTATGTGGAAATACTGTATTTTGCCAATCTGAAACAAAAAACACAAAACAACATTTCCTGAGACTGCAGTTTTCTGCCTTGGTGCATGGGGTTGATTTCTCCTCTTTCTGTTTCAGTTGTTATTTTTTCTTGCACTTGTAGCCTTGCTGACTGTGCACCCATCTTTTTTCCAAAAGCAGCTCCTGGGATCATTTTTATCCAAGATTCTTTTCAGATTAAAATCTATGTATATGAATGTGTACTAAAACAATTAAAGTGGATTTCTTTTCACCCCGAAGAACAATGACTCCAGATGATGATAATAAAAATTATTTAAAAGAAAAAAGGAAACCCACGCTTGAGCAAGTGTATACGTAACATTAGATGTTAACTTCTTTCTAGTTAAAAATGCTAATGTTGAATTCACTCAAAAGCATATTTACCTATGACCAGATTGACAGCTAGGCTTGCCAAAAAATCAGTCCTTCATGAATGGAATGCATTTGAATTTATGTCTTATGCAAAGCCAACAGGATATTTGTCTACAAAACAAGTGTAAGTTCTTTTAGGTGGGGAACAACAGTACAAGAGTTCATATTGCAAGAAGTGAAAAAAACATTTTGGACCTTGTTTTATTAGATCAGAACCTAAGGGTGCAGAAAACCGTGATTCAGAGGGGTTTGTCCCTACACTGCTCACCAGCTACTTCCACGCCTGCAAGGGACCTCCAATGTCCATGGCTCCTCTGCTCTTCCTCCACCCTTGATTACTGTTTCCCTTTTCAGCTATTTTTCTGTTATGCCTTTGAAAATCTGGTTCTACTTGTTATGGTAATAACTATTAAAAGCAATATTTTAATCTTTTTTTGCTCCTCCTGTAACTTGCCTGTGAAAAAAGCCCCAAATATAGTAGCAAAGGATTATATTCCTCTCTTTTGGTCATCTTCTCTCATGCATGCCTGTTTTCCATCCTGTGAAAATTTTGCAGGCTGTCCATGCTACCTTCTCCTCCCACAGCTAAAACATAGGACTTGGAGAACAGCAAGGCCACCAAAAGTTGCATTTTTCTTGAAGAATGGCAGGATGACACCAGGGTTTGCTTTGGTGGTTTAGCCTGAGTGTAGCCTTGAAAGATAAATTGGTGCCTTTGCCTGTTGCCACCCTGGGGATGTGCAAAATTTGAGGGGAGGTTATAGAAGAGAAACCAGAAAGATTAAGTGACTAGAGGGATCTGATTTATCAGGTAAAATTAAGAGTGCAATATATTTAGACTGGATATGCAAATAGAGCAGGGGACATGATAACTATCTTGAAATACTTGCTCAGTGAAGACTAATGATGGTGAAAAATTACTATGGAGAGGAACAGAGGGGTATAACAGAGAATAATGGGTTGAAATTAAGAAAAATAAAATGTGGGCTCAATTCCATGATAAAGCTTCATGACACTAAATTGAGAATGCAGGAGAGGAAGAAGTGGTGAAAGACCCATCACTTAAGACAGTTTAAAATTAGACATGAAAAAGCAGTGGAAAGAGTACTCTAGAGGGCAATCCTTCACTGGCATGGGGATAGAGTGGATGTTCTCTTCCATCCCTAATTTCTGCTACTCAGTAGTGCTGTGATTAGGTGATTAATTTTTTTTCCTTGTGCAGACCCAAGATGCTACTTAATATTTTAAGGGAGCTTTTAAAATAATCTGTAGTAGCACTGAGAGTTAGCTTTATGAAATAAATTGACATACAGCGTTATGAACCCTAGGTCCATCCCAGGGAACACTGAAGGATTTCAAATATAAAATAATAAGAAAAATTTTATGACAAAATACTTCACGTGGCTTCCTCCCAGGCATTCTGAAGAGTTGTGTCAGCTCTAAAGAAATGGGATAAGCTCTGTTGACATCTCTTCTTTTGTGAGCTCTGGTAAAGTTAACTGACTGCCCTTCATTCCTTCACCAGAGGAGCAAAATGTCAAAAATATGTTAAATGGAAACTTGAGCCCATACGGTTGCTCTCTCTCTTGTACATCGTTCAAAAGAGGCAAAGAAGAAAGTTGAACACATTTTAGAAATGGTCCTTTCTGACCTTTACAAAAGTACTGAATTTAATCCCTTTAGCCCAAAAGATCCTGCTGGTGAAAAGGATTAGTAAGAGAGAGGAATAAAAATTTCTGTGTGTCAGAATTGGTCAAGTTTTTGTGACCCAGCTCTTGCAGTGCATTTGTTCAGTCTCTTTTCTTCAGAGGGTTTCATTTTGTGATATGTTTTAGGCTGATATCTGAAAATTGCAGGTCACTGTTTTGTGTAAGAAGCAAAACCTTTTAAAGGGCTGGAGACAAAGAAAAAAGCCAACAAACCCAAACCATAAAACCATAACAAACTTCCCTCCACGGTCTGTCCCCATACTGGTCTGCCTGAATTTGAGCTGTGTGATTATCTAGGTGTGTATTAACAACCCTTTTCCTTGTTCTTTCTCAAGTGATTAAAGGCAAAAAGGCTAACGAGCTTCAGGGACCACTTGTCCATAGGAATCCAATGAAAACTAAAATGTTTTTGCAAAGGAGCAGATGTCAGGTGAAAACAAAATATTTCCACCTACAGTTGTCAACGACCAAATAGAAATTGTGCAACTGATCCAGTTCCCAGTGCTCTGCTCAGATTCATGTATCTCACTTTCATGGAGGCTAATTAGTGGATCTAAGGGCTAATGTTGCTATATCACTTTTGGTTCCAAAATTGGATTATTGGAACAATCTCAGACATCTCTATTTTTTGTAACATATCCTGAAAGAATGCATAGTGGTGTTTGAGATGAGTTGATAGTCTCTGTCATTTTTTTCTAGAGAAACACATTTTTATCCAGCTGGGGGCTGCAGACTGGAATTGCACTTAATTTGCACAGATTTACACCAAGTGCCACTCTGAGGGGAGGGAATAATGGTTAGATGCAATTGCAAGGATGCAAACTCATTTTGAGAGGTTGGAGAAGGCTGGAAATTCTGGTGGTGTTGTGTTCACTCAGACCATTAGCGTCACAAGTGGAATCGCCTTGGCACCTCTGAAGTCAATGAGGGTTTTGCCATTAATTTCCTTTTAGATAAATGTTACCCATAAGGAGTAACGTGTTCTTCTGGAGTCATTTGTTTATTTATGTTGAAAAGGCAGCATGGAGCATAGCGAGGTAGCAAAAGTGAGGGGAGGTGTGAGGGTAAATGAAAAAACAGGAGGGGAATAATAAGTTACGTTTGTTTGCATGTCTGTGGCAGCTGTGGAGATAGCACTGTGATTTAATAACCCTACAGTGAGCCATGTGTTGCTCCCCTATTGCACACTGATGTAATAATGCGACGGGAACTTGAATTATTTGCCATGTCATATATTGTAAGAGCTGCTCAGAAGTAAACAGCTGAAAAGTGTCTCAATAACAAATTGTGAGGTGAGAAAACAGGAAGGAAAAACAGCAGAAAGGAATGGCTGCTGTCCTGTTGTCTCTGGTGAGCTGATATACGTTATTCTGAGTAACTGCCTTCGAAACCCGGAGTCCCCAGTAATGACAGTGTGCGGTACAATGGTGACCTGTTATCTGCAATGGTTTGCTATAAACCATTACACCATCCTGCACTTCTAGGGAATGAACAGTGGGGTAATGTCATGTTCTCAGATTGTTTTAAATGGGTTTGGAATTATTCCGTTGAAGCTGCAAAGTGGCACAAATTTGTACAAGGGTTTTGCCTAATTTAAATGCAATTCAGGTTGTTTAAAATGCCCACAGTCCCCTTTATAATCTCTAATTTGTTTCCTACTGGGTCATCACTAAGTTTAGCCTGATCAAATCTATTTCACAGTGACATCTGCAGCTGCACAACCACCTGCCCCTCTGCATGTTTTCATTTATTTGTTCATGGTGGTGGCTGCAAATAAAAGAATTATAAGTTTGGGCATAGACATCTCATGTAGCCAGTGATGAGGGAACTGCAGGTTTCTAGAATCAGGATTTTTCTTGCTTTAGTTTCAGTCCTATTTATAGGATGAGATCATGTTAGCTTCTCATTTACTTTTGTCTCTGGTGGATAGGGTTGCCGCATGAGTTATACAAAAGAAAACCCCAACCAAACCCACGACTTGTTATAGCAACATTCACAATGCTGAGTGAGAAGGATGGAACCGAAGTACTGCAACTGGGTAAATTTTTAGGTAGGAGCTCCTGAGTCCACTCTGAAGCTTGGATACTTATTGCTTTTGAGATGCAAAGTGGTTTAGGATGAAAACCTATTGAGATATTCCAGGGAGGGAAGGAACTCAGCTGCAGGATATTTTATTGCATTTAAAAAAAGAAATCCTGAGTGCCCATGAAGTGGCTACTCGTGAGAGATGAAGTGGGTGTCCATTGATGCTGCAATAGGCGGCAGCAGTGTGTCTTCTGGGCAGCTTTGGAATGCATGTGGGTGTTCCCAGGACCTCATACGGAATATTTCTAAGTCTCCAAGCTGGAAGCTGAGTGACATATGTGCTTTATAATAGTTAACTTTTAATAGGAGTGATGTACAGTAGAAATGGGAAGATATGTTGTTGCCCTGGAAGTGGGAGGGAATGAATATTGGAAGGAGAGGCAGAAATCAGTGCCTGCCGGGGTGGGTGTGTTATAGGAAGCAGCAGTTATGCCCATTTGATAGGATGTGACTACTTCTGTATTTGTGCTTTACAACTCCTCTAGTAATACATTCAAATAATGTTCTACTATTTATTTTTCTAATGCTTTTATTTTTTAGTTTTATTTTTAATCTAGTGAAACTTCTTCAGTCCTATGTTTCCAGCAATATGACAGCCAAAGTCAGACACTGGTTTAATGTCAGTGTACCTGAAATCTAACTAAAAATTCTATATTTTTAAGGCTATTTTTATTCATTTTTAATAGAACTTCACAAGTCTACTTTTTCTCTGTTACTGAACATCAAATAGACATTTTAATTGGGTTGTCTGCAATGACATATGATCAAATTGTTCCTTTACTATACTTCTGTGCGTTGAGAAACCTCTGTCATTAGCATCATTTCAAGGAATACTTAATCAAGAAAGTAATTTCCTGGATCATGATTCTATTATGGATTTGATGAGTTTGATGTAATCCACTTGATGTGCATCACGATATCTGAGACTTCACCAGTCTCCTGGATCTGCTATTAGGAAAGCTTGTCAACTCACTGTACACATCCTCAGTTTTATAAAGCTGAATTTACTTGTCTTTTATTACTTCTGCAAGCTTAACTCACATCTCCAGTTTTTAAAGCAAGATTCCCCCACGGATTTTAAGTCAGGCAGTAATTTGCATGTCTTGTTTTCTCTTGAACCAATCAATATCTGATTCATTGATAAAATTTTACTTTTTATGTTTTGGACTTAATTTATTGTTGTCAGCCTATCCGTACTGCTCTGTGTCTTGGTGAGGTTAACAACTTCAAAATATCTATGCTTTTATATTCATCTCGTTTTGTGATGGCTGAAGATCATCTCACAAATGAAGTGTGGTGGTTGATGCATTTGATATTTGATGTTACAAAGGAATGATTGAATTCATTCTGAAATAGGCTGCGTTTTGCATGCCCATGAAAGTTGGGTTTATTAAATGTTATATAGGTTAGGTGCAGCTTTTCCCAGTATAATTTTCATGATTATCTTTTTGTGTAATGTATGTTTTAGCTGTCTCTAGAAGGCTGTGTCTGCAGTTGGTGTCAGCTTGGTTCAGACAAGAGCTGTGGGATGAAATGTGTCATTAAAACAAATCCAAACAAAGCCAAAAAAGCCAAAACCAGAAACTCCATGGCAAGAAGTAAGAGAGAAAATAAAGCAAGAGAGAAGTAAGGAGAAAATAAAGACAGTGAGGGCACACTGCACTGAGATCTCATAAAAGACTTAAAGAACAAGAAGCATTGACCCTAGATAGCAAGTTAGAAAAGACAAATGGCTCAGGCTCTTAAGAGAATAGATCTAGCTGACATAAAAAATGGAAATCAGGTTTGCCAGTTTTAATAGGATGATCAAACTGAGAACTGGTTAAAAGGTTGTCACAGAAGTGTTGATGAATGGTAGAGAACCCAATTTTTCAAGTATTGGTGCTGATAAATGAGGAAAACAAGCGGGGTAGATAGAAGAGCTATAGAAAACTCTATGACTGGATTATTTAACTGAATTGTTTCACTACCCTTGTTTTCATGCCAGCACTTCAGTACGGTCATTTTAAAACTTTAGAGCTGAGATAAATCAAAAATGTTAGGGTAACAGCAGCACAGTGAACACCTGGGCAGCTAGGACTTGTGCAAAGCTCAACAAGATGCAGCAAAGACAGTGGAGAACACTGACCAAATTTTTTTTTTTTTTTTTTTTAAAGAGAAATTCAAACATCTTCACCTTGTTCTACCTTTATAAAGCCAAAGAAATCAAAGCCCAAAATCACTGAAAAAATCTTAGTTCTCAAAGCAGGTAAGGTGAGGCTGCAGTAACTCTCAGATGTTGGGTGGAGCATGGACCACCTATGGCATCCAGGAGCACCAGGCAGCACTGAGTGTGTGACACTCAGGTTGTTCCTTACACACAGATCTTTGCCTACATTTGTGCAAGCCTTGATTATTTTTTTTTTCATTTTTTTTTAAATTTGAAATGCTTATTTTTATGGTGGTATCTTGCAGTGTGTGGTTATCTCTGTGTAGCCTGCCCTTGCATCTCCAGCCTTCCTTTGACTTGCTTCACATCAATCCATAGAATGGCTATAATTAAAGAGTCCACGAGGCTTTAAAGAGATAACACACAAGTTTAGATCTGCTTAGGGCTGAACAATAAACTAACTATGTGGCTGCCTGACCCACTTGTCAGGACAGCAATGGAGTCTAAACTTCATTCTCTAAGACTGCTTGAAAATGTCTCCACTCCATAGGTTGTGTGGCACTGGGTTTACCTTTTTTCCCCTTCTTAAGCTGTCTAGTTGTCCAAAAGAAATTGGAAATAAATCTCTATACAATAACAGTTAATGAATCATAAATTGGGGTGGAAATCTTGCTAACAGAGTCATTAGATGAAGCTAAAAGCTTGAGTTTTATAAACAAAGAGACAAAAAAGGATAGGATGCTAATAAAAGTGCTCTTAAAAAACCAAGTTTCTATGAAGCTCTTTGAGAGGTATGCCCATGACTTCATAACTATTTTTTTAATTTAATTTATGAGGAAAGATAATGTGCTTTGCTTTTCCTGTTGATGATCTTTCAGTAGCAGCTTGAAAGCTTTCAGAAAGTGGTTTTTCATTCCTTTATCAAAGAAGTTTTTCATGTCAGTAAAATATACTTTCCCACCAGTGAGAGGGTGAAGCTGCAAGAAAAAAAATTACAAAAGAAAAGACCATGTGGAAAAGAGATGGAAGTGTGCCCTTGAGTATATTTTGAGTGTATTCCCTTTCCTCATTCAGGAACAATCGATGACAGAGATGTCAATAGAAGAATGAGGATCTGTGTTGTATGTTTGAGCTGAACATTATCCACATAGATCTAAAACCTTCAGAACTATAGTTTTAATTTGGATGAAAAAATCTTTAGAAAAGCAATAATGTTTTGAGGTTTTAAAGAAACCTTGGTAATTAGGATAAATTGGGAAAAATGAATTGGGAAAAACAATCTTTTTTTTTTTTTTTTACTGCTAAAGGGCATTTTCTTTACTTAAAATGACAGAAAATTTTGGAAAGCAGAAAATCGAAATATCTGAGTTTGTTGATCTTGCTTAGTAGTAGATGTAACCAGAACATTAGAAGAGAAGAGTAAAAAATATCTAAGGACACTTAAAATTTTTGAGAAGTACCTGGAGGCCTGAATTGGTACCTACAAATACTGGTATAAAGAACTTTAAGCAGAAAATGATTAAAAGTGAAAATTAAAAGGAGGGTGGATTATACTGCAATTCTAATAAATTAAAAAATGCATTTTAAAATTTAATAATACAGAATTTATTTTAAAGTGAAAGAATGTAGACTCAAAGCAATTAGAAGGGAAGCAAAAACTTGTAAAATATTTTTTAAGTTGCATTAATGCGGAGCAGAGATAAATTGCACGGGACATTCCTTGTCTCTCTCTCAAGTGCACGTTCAGCCAAGAGTGCCCTTCTCTCTGCCCCTGCCACGTTACAAGGTCCCCCCTCTACTGCGTTCCCTGTCTATATGTATGGATTTGCTGCTTAAAGTGAGATATGGCCCTTTCACATCAATAGATTGAACAGTATGAGCACATATAAGAATTAATGGATGTCCATCATAAATCAGTGGGACTTATGTGCATATCATTTACTTGTGAAAGGTTTGACTCTATGTGCCATAGAATAATAATTGCAGAGATCGTAAATAATGGAACGCACTGGGAAATTGTACCAAGGTTTAACTTTTACATCACTGGCACAAAACACTGGTAAATACTAATTTTCAGGATGTTGAGTTAAGTTTGTGTGCACTTTTTTGGTACAGAAATCCAGGTGCTTTGTGACTTGGATAAAAAATTATATTTTTATAATCAATTCCCATAATTGGAATATTAAATAAGTTGCTTTTGTGAAAAGTAGTAAGGAGGTTGGCACAGCTGGATGCTGGGTAGCAGATTCATGGACAGGAAGCTGAAGAATTTGGGGCATGAAAGCCTGTTGGGTCTTATAAGGAAAATAAAAAACCCAAACAAATATAAAAAATGGGCCCCTAAATATATCTTTGAGTTCCTTGAATACCGCCTCTGACACGGCCTGGCAGAGAAGATTAAAACCTTTGCATTTGCTTTCTTAGTAGAAGATCAGTTCTCCTCTGTCTCTGGAGGACGTTTGAGTGTTATTGAGCTGGTTGTTACAGAGCTAAAAGCTGAGTGGAAAGTCTAGTCAGCAGGAGGAGAATGGAGCAGCAAGGCCAGATATGATGAGCTATTGACAAAAAGCCTGGACTTGGCTCCCAGCACACACTCCTGTGTTTATTTCAGTGAAGTTATTCTCAGTGTAGCCTCCATGAGGCACAATTTTTTTTCCTGGATGCACCAGGGTTGAATTTATCAAGAGGCACTTTGGGTTATAGCACGAGAGATCTTAATGTCCTCCTCCCTATGCCTTTCTACACCAGTCTGTGAATGACGTCTGTTACACTCTAACTGCCAGTTGTTATTGAGTTTGCTTTTTCTTTTTCCTTAAAACACTTTTTTTTTGAGTGGACATTTAATTTTCACTCAAGTTCTTTCTATTTGGATTACTTTTCCTTGTCTTTGCTGAACGTTCTCTCCACTCTTTGCTACCGTTATGCATTCCATTCTCTTGATGCTCTTCTCATTTGTAGCCTATCACTCCATTTTATTTCCTTTCAGCCTCCTGTTCATGTTGAGTAATGTGTTTTTCCTCTGTCTCTATAAGAAGAGGGTGCATGAGACTTCGTTTATGTGAAAATGAAATCCTCAGCTCAACTACCTCCATCTATCTCTGATTTCTTCTTCATTATCCAAGTACAGTGGCAAGTAATACCTCAAATATGATAGTCGGCCTCCGGAGACCCAGAGCGTGGTGCAAGCCATGTTTCTTATATTAGAACCAGTCCCCTTAATCCCTTACTTATATCAACCTTTTTAAGGAAATTAATTTCACATGATTATGCTAATATTTTCTTAATGAATTAGAAAAGAAACCTGTGCAGAACATTAATGAATCATTTTAACTATCCCTGCTGTGAGATTTCAAGATCATTCTTTCTGTAAAAGAGTATGAATATTAATATGCACTGGTAATTGGTACAAAGTTAATTACTGCAATTCTGCTGTAGTAGAAAAAATAAATCTATGTAATATGCAGTAATAGCTAGTTAAGATGGAAATCTTGAAGATAAAATACTGACCCATATATATGAAGTGAGGTTAAAAAACAATTTTGAGGTAATAATCAGATTTTTTAAAGAAAATATAATTTGGCTATTAATTTCATTCGGTTCATGCAAATAAATAGTCTACATAATTTAGCCATTATCTTTATTTCAGTGGAGTTTGCCTCAGATTTCAAATCGATAGGATTGAGATCTATTTCTTCTATTGTCTAGGGGAATATGTGTACACATGACATCATCTGACTGTGGAAATGAGAACTAGCAAATAAATCTATACTATTAAATTTTAATACAGGTTTGTTTGTTTGTTATCGTTTGGGTCTAGCTAGGGGATCTTAAATTGCCAGTGTTTCTGAAAAAAATGAGTAGTCAATGACGCTGGAGTAGGTTCTGTCTTAGTACTCATTCAAATGTGTACTTTGCTGATTTTTCTGTTCTTCCTAGAACAAGGATGACTTTTCATCTCAGTGGAACTGCAGTCCAAGAAGTCCTTTCTGTCTTCTATGCTATAGAAATTCACCCTCCTTTCCTGGAATGGATAGAGGAGAAACTGTTATCCTGATGTCCAAATTCTGTCAGCAACTTCAGGGCAGAACTGTGAAACCCCAGTCACCTGCTCTGGTTCTGTACCTGCTTTTTGGTGTCATGAGTTTAAGGTGTGCCTTCACTGCCCTTGCAAAAAACTGTATTTTTTAAGGATATTTTAAAGAGTGTTTTTATGTCAGATGGAAAGAAATGTGAAATGCTTTTACAACTGGCATTATAAACTTTAGCTCAGTAGTTCAGATTGCTGTTCTTAGGTGTATTAGTACTCGACATAATCTTTGTGTATCTCACAAAAAGCTGGATCCTTACAATGATATAACTCTATGCTCACTTCATTTTACTTCTAGCTAATAAAGTAACCTCCTTCTGGTGAAACAGGAGTAACATGCAGTCATACACACGTACAGAAATTATCTACAAAATTGTTACCCAGGCTCGTAAGTGGCTCATTTTTTTTTCCTAGTGCTTATTATGTTGCTGTCTAACCTAATATTGGTGCAGATCTTATATTAGAGTGGGAGTTTTTGTCTTGAGAATGCATTAAGATCTGTAATTATTAACCAGTCCAAATTGATGAAGATGCTTCCTTTTCATCTAAAGATTGTGTATTATCTACTTCCACTGTGGTAATACTTAGCCTTCGTTTACTGAAGGCTTTTTCATTGTGCCAAGTCTACAGTTTTCAGATTACCATATAGTCTGTAATTGAAAAGGAATAATCCTGTATTAATTTTCTATTACAGAAAAATCAACACATAAGAAAATCAACACAAAAGAATATGAATACCAATAGGGAAATAAAAGCTTTCTAAACACTCTATTCAGCATGCTGAGAATAAATTGGAATAATAACCCATAAGCAACTTAGTATTGAATTGTCAGGTAGTAATAAAGTGGTGGCTTAAGTGATTTAAAAATGTCATTTGGTAAAGATGGTTTTTTGCTATATAGTTATCACAGAAATAAAGTGGACAAATGTTATTTTCTTTCATGTGAGGAAAATATCTAGCTGAGTCCTAGAAATATGAATTAATGGAAATGTCTTTTTTTTTCTCCTAGTGACTGTATGCTATCTTCTAATACTGAACTTTTTGTAGTGTTTGTTTTCTTCTTGATCATCATTTACTTGTAAGGGTTTTAGATCTAATTAATAGAAAATCAGGAGAACCCATGATGAACTTAGGAAAGAGCTACCCTGGTTTATCAGGGTAATGTCAAGACTCCACCACTCTCAAAAGTCAACAAAGAGCAATGTGGTGATGGCTTTGATTCTCTAGCCTGAATAGCCAAATATTAATTCCATGTGTGACCTCTTGAAAGTGCAGACATTGGTCCAAATCCAGAGGGGAAATTCAAATTCATGCCTCTGTTTTCATAGAACCCTAATTTAATTTGCCCCAGTGCGTTTGCTTGGGAAGGAAGCAGGAGGTGTCAGGTCCTCCTTAAAATTGAATTGCTGATGTTCACCAGTGCCCAGAGCAATTTTCTATGTCCTTAGTGTATTTCCACACTGTGCTTTGATGGGGAACATGCAGCCCCGTCTAATGACACGATGGGGTCACTGATGCAGGCCGGGTGTCCCCTGCATTTTGCTCCTGGTGACCTTGGGCTCTGCAGGGAGCTGGTGCCATCGGTCTGGAGTTCAGAGCAGAAGGGTTGACAGTCCCCTGAACTCCTTGCCCCTCTTGCTGCTGTCAGGGAGAAGGCAATGCCTTCGGCATTTAATACTCTCTTGAATTGGTTTCTTTTGGAAAAACAACACCTATAAAAGCTGAATTTCCCCCTTCTCCATCCTGTGTTTTGAATGACTTCAAGTAGCAGAAAGACAAGGTGAATACGTGGACCACAACATCAAAATGAGAGACAACAGGAAAGCTCTTTAGTTGAATACTTTTGGCTTCTATTTAAAAAAAGCATTTTTTTTCCCAAAGCTTTACCTGAAATTACTCTACATTGAAGTTTCCATTTGCCTTTCCCAGTGTGTATATGGAAAAACTCAAAAGCTTCAGAATATGAATTCCTTTTGTGTGTTTTCTGTTGTGCCACTGCTCATCTTCAACAATTTCAGCTGTTTTCCAGGCAAGTTGTGCATCCTTCTGCAATTCTGTTCTGTAAATTTGTATTGGAACAGAGCCTCAAAGTTCAGTTTTTCACACCATGATCTTTGTTTTCCCTTCCACAGGATTTCTGGCTCTTCAAAACGAAGTAAGTGTGTCTCATGTCAGATACTGCTCTTTTGTTCTGGAAGGAACAAAAGAAATGTTTTTCACGTGTGTTTGTATCAACAGACTTAGAGATGAATAAATGTTAAGTTCTGAAGGCCAGACTGTGATCAGCACACAATGCCAAGCAATGACTATTGTACCAGCTCTCACAACCTTGTCCCTGGTAGGACATGGCCTCTCTCAAAGCAATCTGCTAGTGGTTTAAATATTTGAAGGGGTAGAGAACCTACAGTATATTTCTTGGAAATATATTTCTATAACTGCTCCAGTGGTTTAAAATCCATGCTGTATCTTCTGTCTGAATTCCAGCTTCTAATCATTCTCTCATGTTATGCTGTCTCGTAAGACAAGAAAAATGCTGGAAATTTCTCCTTTTCTCGACTGATTGAGTCTAACTCGTTCACTCTTTACATGCCCTCTTTGGGAAGCTCTTCCCATGCTCCACTTGTGAGTGAAACAGTAGATTTCTCTCTAGCCTAGGTGCATAAGAAATTGTAGCCACTTTCCCATACTGATGGAACTTTATCTCAAATTTCAAATTGCAAAAATCCAGGCATTGTTTAAATGTTAATATCTGCTTTAAGGAGCTATTGGTCTAATTGAAAGCTCAATATTTGAGTGTAACTGAGTTACCCTACCTTTGCATGAAACTTAATGGCTGTGGTTTTATGGTGAATCTCTGTGTCTGGGAAGGAACATAGATAAGATCAGACTGGACGAGGACAAAGGCAGCTTGAAGCCACAGCAGCCTGTGCTTCTTTCTGACGGTGAGGACTGAGAGCTGTTTTCTGTTGGAGAAGGAAAAAAAAATGTCACCTTTTGCCACAAGGTCTAGCAGCTGTATCTTATTTTCAGATGTGTGATTTCTTCCTTTTGGCTAGAACTGCTATTTGGGTTCTTAATACTTTAGCTGTTACCATAACTTGAGTGTTATGAAGACATTTAATGTAAAGCTTAGCTTTTATGAAGAGCAAATTGCTTAATTATGAAATATACTCATTTTAAGCTATGTGATAGAAATAAATCTTCCTGACTTTAGCAAACAATAATAAGATGTTAGCTGAGAAAAATGAAATTGGCTTGGCTGCGGGAACTGAAATGTGGATTAAAATCTTTCTGAAGATTCTAAGAGAAGGAAATGGCATATCTGTTTAATGCAGTCATTAATCATCCCGGAGGAAGAAAAGCAGTTCAATGACATGAATTACATATTAATCACATACTTGTTCAAGTGTTGAAAACAAAGGCGAGAGGTAGCACAGGATAGAAATAGAAATATGCATTTGAACTTTAAGATGAATTTGCCTTGGTTGCATTCCTGTAATCATGGAAGATACTTCCTATGACAGAGAGTGTGGAAACACTGCAAGATGAAGATTAGCAGAAATATAGAATTAATCTCAAAAACTGTAATATGCTCTGAAATAGAAAGAGAATCCTGAACCGTGAATTTTAATTTTGACATTCAAGTACACGATTCAGAATTTATTTTCATGGCTGGATGCATTGCTTTCAAGTTAGATGATGTTGAGTCTACCATACTGAAGAGTCTCAATAAAACAGTAGAACTGGTACAACATAACTTTTACCACTAACCAGCACAGCAGGGAATGTGCAACTTCTTCACTGAAATATTTGCTGGCAGCTTGTAAGTCCAATTAATTACTCTATGAAAAATTGTCAATATTTTTGAGTTATCCATTGGAGGCTTCTGCAATTTGTTCACAGGCAATTTGCAAACAGAAAAGGAGCTGAAATCCCATTGGTGCAATTTTTATTATAATTGATTCATTCAATCCTGGTGTAGATGAATAAATAACACAGGATACACAGAAGTGTTTTGAAATCCATGCGAGAAGCAATGCAAAGGTTCAGCAAAGAGAAACTGGTGCCAGGTTTCAGGATGAGGTGAGCAGGAGCTGAAAGGAGGCCACGCTGAGCCCCCACCTGACTTCCAGCCAACATCAGTGTCTCACCTGGGGCAAGTTCTCATTGATATGACCAGACAGAAAATGCTTAGGGCGACTTTTAAATTCAGAATACCCTTTCCCTATCTCTTTGAAGATCAGATCATGCACTAAATGTAACAGATATTAGGAAAAACATCATCTCTGGCTGTGTCTCCTTCTCTGCAGAAAATCTAAAGCAGAGCACAAGGCCATGTGAAAATTTGGTTTGTATGTAAACTGTGGTTTGTCTTGACATCAGACAGGTGTGGTTTGATGTCAAGATAATTCTCCTTTTGATCTTAAACTGTGGTTGTATCCAGCATATCACAACCACATCTTAGTAGTTTATCTGTCTGTGAAACACAGTGATACAATAAATTGTCACTCTGCCTGTTTTGGACATGTCTGCTCCGAGGCTCTGACAGACTTATTAAAAAACCCCAACAAAATAACCCAAAACCAGAACCCTAAAGGTGAATGTAAATCTTAGAGGAAATCAAATAAATATATCTCAAACTCTCAAAAGAGAGGCAGGCAGACAGAGCCAGGGAGCCTGGTAATAGGATCCATGGCAGAGCTAAGTAATCAGCTGAGGCAAATATTGTTGCAGACTGTCAGCTCATACAGAGATAGTTATGATTACTGTCTTGGATATTCCTTAGCACAGAGAATAACGTCAGACATAGGAATCTTCCCTGTCGTGGAGAGATGCTTTTCTTATGCTGAATTGACACTGGGGTTGCACAAGCACAATAATATTCCTATTTCCTATTTCTTCCAGATACACGGGAGTTCTGTTTTGTGTGGAAATAGATGTTTCTCAATACAATTGACTGTAAAAGACAAATAACATCTTCAGCTTAGATGAAATGGGTAGGAAATGTCTTGTATGGGTTGTAAAGTCCTGCGGCTTGAAATGTAATATACTTGTATTTTTCTGTTGGTGGGCAGGAAAAAGAGCATCTCTCTATGCAAAAAGACTTTCTAGAGGAGAAAGCCTTTCACCAGGATTCATTTAAAAGAGGGGAAAAAAACTCTGAGGAGGTCAAATGGGAAACAACTTTTATGTAGCTGGTTTAGAGTATTTCGAGTCCTTAAAAATCTGTTCTATTTGAAAAGACATGATCAAGAAAATTACATTATTTTGCCTACCAGAGTGGGTCATCCCATCCATCAAGGCAGGCTGAGGTGATGCAGTTTGTGTTTGTATTGGATGGTTGGGAAGATCTTGGCCTGTGGTTCCTATTTCCCAGGAGAAAGCACAGCCCCTGAAAGGGGATGACAAACATGAAATGAGGAATACACATAGGAAAGAGTTTTCTCTGCCAGGAGAACACCTTTCCGATATGTTTAGCATAAGCTCTAGAAATTTTACTGTAAAATTCAGCAAAAGGAAGATAAACCTCATACTGTGAATATTTGAAAATACCAGTAAATAGGCAGTGAGAAGTGTTATTTATGCTGACTTGAAACTAAATATATTAAATAATTCTAGTATGTATTGGGTTTGGAAATGTTTGTAGTACTACTGCATCATTATTATAAATATTCTTGATGTTCTTGGCTGCATTTTCTCCTCTTTCCTCCCTCTGTCTTTTTATCAAAATGTAACTAACAGTATTTGTCAACAGTCAGACAATTACATCCTGAATTTTTCTTGCTTTGGTCGTATTCCAAATTTTTACTCTTTCTCTGTATGTGGTATAGTAACCAGTCCTAACACACATGTCCTTTTTTCTTTTTAAGAAGGGATACTCTTAATGGAGCATATTAAGGGCCAAGAAAATCCTGAACTAGCAGAAATTGGTGCAGTTACTTTCAAAGCCAATGGAGTTCTGCCAGCTGATACCGTCCGATAATCTGACTTTCTTTCTTTCAACCTCTCTTCTTTTTTTTTTTTTTTTTTTTTTTTTTTTTACTGTTTATATAAATCTTTCATGTTAGGCTAGCTCAGCATTTTTATTTTCCCTCAGTAAGAAATCATCTTTTAAAGAATCTTTTAGATCCTTTAAATAGCTTTCACATTTGTGTTCTTCAGAGGCTGTGAGGTTTGGATGTCAGACGGTGCCAAGCCAGTGACAGTGTTGTGTCCAGGATGCCAAGTATCAGAGAGATGTGCTACTCTCCCACTGTTAAAAAACACAGTAACTTCAACAAAACTGCAACAGGATGTTTCCCTGCCAGTTGTTACATGGTCTCAACAAGACCTTTCAAACCCTTTTTGGGTAGGGTATGGGCAGATTGGTTGTTTGCTTCTAAATTAATTTGCACGGAACTGCATTCTCCTTCTGCTGAACCATTTACTGAGGCACTTACAATCTCTTTGGCTCTTAGGATGTTGTCTGTGGTGTTCAGTAGTTTGCGCAGATTTGGGATGAGCTCTCCAGCAGTGAGGTTTATGCCTTCCTACCTCCGCTTGTCGTGACAGCTTTAGTTTTCCATTGTTAACTTCAGTCAAACTTAGTTTCATATTTATAGAATATTGGAGGTCTTAGCACTAACTACTGTGAAACTAACACAAATCCTGTTATCCAGGTGGAGCCGTAGTGCAGTATTCACGCTGCTTAAATTTGAGATTAGTTTCCTACATTAGACAATTTGTCTCCCCTGCTTCTGGTAGTCAGAAAAGAGACAAAGTCTTTTTGGAATGCGCTTCTGAGTAAAACCTTTATAAAGCTCTTATCCAAGCCCTGTGTAGAAGCCTGTTTTTCTCCATTGGATGTATGTAGGGAATAGGGAGAGCAGCTTCCTCGTGCAGGTTGTGTGAGGCATTCTCTCCGACTCAGAGAAAGTGAGTTTGTAGGGAAGATGTATTCTGTAATTTATTGTCCCTCTTAAATCTTGGATGAAGAACCATCCATTGCACTGATGATGAGAGTGTATTTCAGACTACCGATTCTCTTGTCCCAATTACCCTGTGCAGTATCCTGATAGCCAGCCTGAATGTTTTCCTTCCGTGGCTCGAGCTGTTGCTTCTGTGTAATCTGTAATGAAGATGTAGAGCACACTCCTACAATGCTTTATTTTACAATGGCAAATCAGTGGCTGTTTCTCATCCGTGATTCGTCCTTTTCCAAAACACTGCGACGAAGCAGCAACTTCATATAGGTGCATATTTCTCTGAAGTAATGTGTGTTAAGTTTTTGGTGAAATGCGTGGTTTATTTTTGATCACTTCTCTGATATGTCAATTTTCCGGTTTTGCTCCTCTTCAGCCTTTCATGCTAACAATACATGTGAGTTTACGCCATTTCTTCAGTGTTTTAGCATTGACAAGGTGAGGCAGTGTTACTTTTTAAAAAATTATTATTACTTTCTAGACTTTTCAAGTGATTCTTGTACTTACTACTGTTCTTCTGAATTGCTAATGCATGAATTCCTGCTCTTGAGACATTGCCTGTCAAGCAAATTGTCCTAATTAAGCTGGTGGTTCCCAAATTGCTAAGCAATCTTAAACCATAGAATCTCATCAAGTACCCTTTGGAAATCTGAATATGCTTATATTTCCACTTAATTTCTCGTATCTAAGATGGTAGTAGTATAAAGCTTCAGCAGATTGGTTCATTAAGTATAACCTCCAGTGCTTTAAGCCACTCTCAGACTCTGTATTTATCAAGAAGCTCCAACAGATGGAATATAGTTATAGCACCAGCTCAGGACCTGGGAAACCTTAAATGACAGTTTCTTACTAAGACACTGAATTTTCTCTCATCTCGTGTCATTTAATTTCCTCATTTTCTAAATTCTCTCTTTGTAATTTGCGTTAAGAACACGTGTTCCTCTTTTTGTATTTGTTCTCCTCTGTTCCCATGACAAGGACTTTATTTTCTAAGGCACTTGAAAATGTGGGTAAAACAAAAAAGTCTCTCAAGCAGATTAAGTGTTTTTCTCAATTTAGATGTTTTCAGCTTTTTGAGTTACTAATTTTTCCTGTTCACTTAAATTATACTCACAAAAAGTTAGAGATATGCAGAAAAGATTCCTTGAAAAGCCTGTCTTGTCAGTCAACACCCCCAAGAAAAACCCAGAATTCTTATTGTTAGGACTACAGGGATAACAAACAGATGGACTGAAAGGAACAAAAATCCTAGAGTCTGATGGCTGTGAGCAGTTTTTGCCTTCAAAGTACCCAATCGTGGTTTCTGACATTGAAATAGGATGTTTTCAGCTGCTTTTAAATGAATTCCAAAATAGCCATGGAGATAGACTTTTTGCTGTGTGCTCAAGAGTTGTGTGGGTTTGGCTGTAATATCTGGTGTTTTGAAAGTAATGACCTTAACATCAGGGCTTCCAGTTAAGACTCAGTCTGTAACTCAGTTCCTTCTATTGAACAGAAGAAATCAATAATATTATGCTTTACAACTTATGTGATATAGGCACAAAATACATTTCTATGCAATGCTACATTTGAGTTTTCTCTGTGGGGATTCTATTGGAAAACTAGACTGAAAATGTACTTGTTTTAGCAAGCAGGTCTCATAGAAGTTTGAACTATGGAACTGAATGAATTTTTCTGGTGAAGCTGAGACTTCCAGTGATGATTATCAGATCTGAAATGCAAAGAGCAAGTGCCATGTTGGGTGCTTACTCACAGTGCATAGTAATTTTTCCTTGGGGAGTTCTCTTGGGATGTTTTACAATCCAGGACAGTATGTAAGAGCGTGCAGCTTCTCTCATCAGCTACTCTTTCTGCTTATAAATTCTATGTAGGCTGCCTAATCATAGGAAGATACCTTTATTAAAACAAGCTACTAGGTAAATAAAGTTTCCCAGTTCAAATCACAAATACATGTGTCATTAAACACACTGGAAAGGCTGAACACATTGCAGCTGTCTGTTGATGCATTCTGTGTAGTATTGACTTCTGTTAACAGAAACTTTCTGGTGTGAACACACCAGGCTGGACTATGCAATATCATGGTAATAAGTGGAGTCTTTTTCTAAACTCTGCACTTGGATCTGGATTCTGCCTTTAAAACAGCCAGAGGTGTTCTCTGGGCTCAGCTGGGTGATGTGAGTGACTGTGGTGAAAGCATTACTCTAGGAAGACCATGCTTGTTTTCTGTAGGGGTTGCCTGGAAAGTACTGTGTCCACTTTCAGCTGCTGTAACTGTTGTCTGGCTCTCAGACCTGACCTTTATACATCCTTGTGATTCCCTTCCAACTCAGGATATTCTACGATTCCGTGACTGATTCCATTTTGATCTAAGTGCCATACTTTAGAGACTGCATACTTTGTAGGAGTAGGCTTGGTTTCTGAAACTGTTCCCGTCTTGAGAGGATAATGTAAGGAAATAAAGAATCCGTTAGTTTTCACACCTTTCATTTGGCATAACTCTATGTCAGACCTGTGAATTAATATTTTGCCGTGTTTTTCTACCTTTGCTCACATCCAGCATTGTATTTTGTGGTCACTTGTCTCAAAACGAATCCAGATTTTGGTGCCAAGGTTAAACCTACTGCTTTAGCTGAGGAGGTGGCTGTATATACAGCTGACTAATACTCTGTTAGTTCATTTCAATGTCTGTTCCCAAGTGTAACTTGAAGTAACTCACACAAATTTTACACTACAAGGCACGAGTAACTTTTGCGAGGTTCTCAAACCAAAGCCCTGTGTTAGATGCTTTCTCCTGGATTGTGTAGGTAGGTGCTGGAGGAGATTCCCATCCTGTTCCCCAGCTGCATTTGCTACATCTGTGTCTCTTTTGGGAAGCTGCTGCTGGAAACACTGCTGCATATTCAACCCAGGCACTCCATAGTAATCACTAACCATAAAACAAGTAATGATGTCTTTAATATACACTTCCACCTCTATCACCCATTCTGCCCTTAAGCAGACTATAAAACAGGATTTTTAGCATTTCAGTCCCATCTGGCTTCACTAATGCTAATTATATGAAATTTCTTCCCACCGGTGAGTTTCCAAATCCTTTTCCTTTGTTTTGCAGATTCCCGTCATTAATACAGTGATAACTGAAGCGTTTCTTGTCTTTCTTTCCTAATTCAGCTGAGCTCTCACGAAACCTTGGACTTTTCTGTTCTTCATTTTTTCCTTTATTAGTTATTATTATATTATTTCCTTTATTATTTCCTTTATACTGTTAGTTTAAAATCTCTCTTGGTTCTTCAGTTAGTCCACAGCAGAGATTAACCCCTCTTCTGGTTGTTAAGAGCCCATCAGTCCTTTCCTTTGTCTGAAAAAGGGACTGATGTTCCAGGGTCAAAACTTCCAGCTTTTAGTCTCAGAAATCTCATAAGGTTTTATATGACTGTAGTGGAGACAGAGAAAAAGCAAAATAATGCTGTTTCACAATGTCCAATGTGGACTCATTTGCACACCTCAAAAAGTATTGGAGGTCCTATGACAGTGATAAGCCAGGTGTTTGATCTTAGAGATTAATAACTGTCCCAAAGCACTGCTTAAGTTCATTTAAACAAATTAATATGAGGCTGTGTAAAAAGGAATGATAAAAAAAAATATTAGTCTTCATTGCACATACTCCTGATAATTCAAAACTAGTATTTATTTTCCCTATGATTGCACTCTGTCACAGGTCAGCAAGTCTGATCTGTCTCTATAGTTGTAATTTTAGTTGCTGACCCTTTTATTAAAGAGGAATAGAACTCTTGATGGCACAGGTTATTTCCATAAATAAGCAATAATGGAGAGTGTATCAGAAAAAGACAAGATAAAAATCAGCACCATTGTAAGTTATGGGTGACAGTAAATAAATAGCCTGGCATTATAAATGTTGAATTTCATTGGAGTATAAATGTCATACTCTCTGCAGACATAAGTGTTCAAATCCTACTGAGTGTAATAGGAGTGATACAGAAATATTTCAGACCCAGGGGTGGACCTTCTGGAAGGATTTTGGAAAAGTTTTCATGAACAACTGATGGACTGTCGCTACATGTAAATTTTGAGTGACTTGATTAAAGAGATGTATATTCCAGTGCAAATTGAAAATGCACTTAATGAGCCATGTCCTCAGATTTTATTTTATTTTATTTTTTTTAAAGAGTTTCGAGTCAGCAGTTCTCATCCAGAATGAGCCTTGCTCAAGCACCAGGGCAGGCTTGACACGTCTCTGGCTGAACTCTGCAGGCACTGTTCACAGCCACCTCTCGTGACTGTGCCACATCTCTTTAATCAAATGTTGGGAGGACAGAGTAGGACTGAAATACCCACTCGTGTCCTGATAAATCTTCAGTCTCTCAAGGATCTCTACTCACTTCCAGGGCAACCTCAAGATTTATACTGCTGTATGCTGAGATTAGCAGCTGGATTTTTCATTATTTGCTGGGAGCTTGGCTTGCTGAAGGGGGCAAAAAGAGGGGAAAGTCTGTTGTGTTCCAGATCTTGGTTCCCTGCCGGATGTCAAGCCAACAAGGAAATCACATCAGCTTGTCCTGAATATTTAAAACACTGAATTGTTCAGATTTGTGGAAGCCATAAAGTTAATACAAGATCGTAAGAAACTCAAATTTTAGTGAAGAGTCTTTTAGCAATGACATTAACTTTACTATTATTATAAAAATGATCTGTTAGTATTTTTCTATTTCAGACTTCCATTTTTAATTTTCCTCCCTCCAAAGTAATATTTGGGATTTTTTGTTTATTATTAACTAGGACATTGTTTTAAAACACAGCAGCAACGAATTTTTTTTTTTTTTTGGTTTAGGTAAGTCTGTTTGAAATAGATCTGCTCTGCCAATTTACTGAAAGCAGGCAAAGATAAGCAAATGAAAAAAAAATATTTCTGGAGGACCCCTCCCCCCCAAATTTAAATCAACACTGTTAATATAAAAAAATCCCAAAGGTTAAATACTAAAGAGACAAATTTCTGATATATGTAAGAGGAATTTTGCTCACATGACCTGTCTCATTAAAGGCATTGAAGTGGAACCTCTCCTAAGAGGAAGGCTGCTCGAGTGTGTAATTATTTTCAGGGCAAACTCTGAGTCTGTACCACACTGGATTTTGTTAGCGTACTGTAAAAAGGCATAAGTATAAGCATACAATAATTCTGTAATTAGAATTACATCAGGCATAATGTTTTTTCATTAGACAGTACATTGGCTGGTTATAATAATGATTTGGAAGTCTGTGTTCCCAAGCTACCTAATGGATGTCGCCTAGCCTTGAACACAAAAGGAATCAAATATTCACTCCTAGGCATGACTTAAATTGTCGCATCATTTTTTTACAGTAATTAACATTTAATATAATTTTCAGCTCTGATCAGCCTCATTCTCATTCAAATCAAAACTTGTCTAGTTCCTACTTATCAGCAAACAGATTAGCAGATGATTCGATTCGCCCTGGAAATTTAAATGTCTGATAAGTATTGGCAGTGAATCAAAGTAGCAAATGAACTTTGGCAATTTATGAGCCTTATTAATTATCTAAAGAGAAAACTTGTTCATAGGCAGCTGATCAAGGCACAAGGAAGATCTCTAGTACGTCTTTAAAAATAAATAGTATTTATTATACGTGTGTGTACTTGTACATACATATCTCCTGCAAAGTAGAGTTCAGCTCTTGGACATAAGAATTGCAGATGTGGTGCTGTAGATTTTTTTTGGGGCTGATGTGGATCTGCTGCCCCAGGAAACAGCCTGTTCCGTGCTAGAGGTAATGTATGGCCTTAACCTGCTTCTTTAGCTCATGAATTCATCTTCCATTTTAGTTTTTCTAAAAGATTTTCAAGTAAAAGTTCTTGGTGTAGACTTTCCTGTCTACAAGCTCTAGGTTTGTACTTTTCTGCTGTAAGGATCTAAAAAACAAATAAAAAAAAGCATTGTAATTTTACCTGTGGAATATGCTGAGCAAAAAATATTTAAAAGTTGATTCCAGGAGAAATGTGCCAGGAGCACATATGATTTGAAATGTTCCAAAATTGTGTCTAAAAGGTGGAAGAGGCAAAAGGAATGAAGGAGCCAGGCAGGATATTAGTGAAACAGCAGAGAAGGCGAGTTAATTCTAAGTATAAAATAATACACTACTTATCAAGCTTTTTAATTATCTTATCAATACTGGTTACTGAATTTCAGGATGGTATGGATGTAAATGAAGTGAATTGAAATTATCTGTGTGTCTTAGTCCCAAATAGAAAATAGATCCTTGTTTAGAGAACTAACTTACTTTTCCCCCAGAACCTGGGTACTGTGTAGAAAAACGTGATTTACTCATGACCAGATCTGTTATTTCAGTTTAGTGTTACACTTCAGAACTGTTTCTTTCAAATAAAGTTGAAGCTGTCTGGGAGTGACAGAGGGAAATATCTGTCCATGTAAAAATGAAAAGAATTCTTGCTTTACACTGGTACCAGAAAGAGTAGTGAAATGGTTATAACAGGAGCAGGAAGGAGTTGCTCACCTGACCATAGAAATCTGCCCTTTATTTGCTGCCTACAGCATTATTGCTACCATGTGCATTGAGTGCACAATGCCCCTGTTTTTGCATTGTATTCCAGGAATAAAGCACTGGTTCCTGCTTCGGTGAGTTTGTGAAATGCATGCTATTAACATAACATTAATTACAGTAAATCGTGTTTTTACTGTGTCTCCTCTTCTCATCCTCGGTTGAGTTTCCATAATGCTGTAATTGTTTGATGATGCCAGTAAAGATTGGGTGTCTCAGGGGTAATGTCCATGAGATCTTATTTTCTACTGTAGTCCATTAAGAAGATGCTGGTATTAACCTGAGAGTCCGAGGTCAGTGTACAGACCGTGAATTTGTTCAAGCACACTTGTTTGTTGTACACATATATCTTTGTTTATGAAAGCCTTCACTGTGTTTCCTCACAGTGGCTCAACTTTACCAGATCTTGAATGTATGCACAGATTGCATCAAAACCAAGTAACATTGTAGCGTGTGCATTTCTTAAGCTTTTTGGAAAAAATTACAAATTTTATGATTAAAGTAAGCTAGGAAGATACAGAATGCAAATGCAGCTGAGAAATCAATAAAACTTTCAATACGTTTAATTATTGATGACAGTACAAAACGGTCAGCTTTGCATCAATTGCATCGAAAATATGAGAAAGGAAATTAAAATAGTGCCTCCACTGCGCTTTTTTTTTTTGTTGTTTGTAAAACTTTCTGCAATTTATTTTTGTAGTAAAATGGGAAACAAAGCTGTTCTATCCCTTCTGCTGGAAGCAACACAAGGCCATTGTACAAAGTAGGATCTGTTTCCTCATTCCCTCAGCCTCTTGAATAACAGCAATTAGAATTTCAAAATGCTGGTTGGCTGCTGAGGTCTTTGATTCAGCGGTTTCTGTCAAATCCCACCCAACAGAAGTAGAATTGTTCCACATACCTAAAGGTATTGGCACAAATTTACTCTTGGTGCAAATTCCTTGATCGAAGAGCCCTAAAATAAGGGATGAGCTTGGCTCAGTTCTGTTGACTGCAGTGAATCTGCACAGCTCAAAAGACACTGTTTGGATTTGTCCATGAGACTTCCTACTTTTAACTAAACATTTTGCTCTGTTTAAGCTCTGTCCAGGGAGGTGGTACATGGTGTAGAATCAGCACAAACAGTGAGAAACGAGCACATCACAGAGCTCTGGCTACCAGGTGTTCTGGCTACTAACTTGTTCCACTAAGTCAGTAACAGAAAGCCTGAAAGAGGTTTTGAAAGCAACTTCTGACACCTACTTGCTTCAAATGTTGTATTGCTGACTTAGTCGTTGCTGAAATTGTAGCTCCTATTCTATTCTGCCAGTAATGCTTCTGTGACTATTAATAGCACAGTCAATTTATGGGGGAATCACAACCTTGAACATGCCTTCATGGACAAACTCAGAATAAAATCTCACAATGGTATTTTCTGTATGTCTGTTCAGGTCACTTGGCAGCCCTTGATTTTATCAATGAGCCTGATTCTTTAAAGTACTTTTGCAGTTTAGTTGAGTGATTTTACTTAGCTTTGCAAGACCTATCTCAGAAGAAAAATTAATAATGTCATTCTTAAAGGACAGTTTCATCAGAAGTTGTATAGCGCCTTGTTGGAACTGATTTTGCCCTTCTTTACGATGACCAAATACACTCATTGTAATGTATCTTGGCTGAGTTTTAGACTCCATTTCTCATTGCTTTGTGTTTGATTTCTACTTTAGTCTGGACACAAAGAGTAGAAGTTGAAATACTATTTTTTTAAAAAAAGCACAGTGATATCAGGAGTGCTGTTTCTAAGCATAAGGTAATCTTAAGTTAAGGATGGATGTGGCCACACATTTGGCCTGCCTGGGCAGGGAAATGCTCCAGGAATGACCTTGTAACCCACTTGTCTGATTCAGTCCCTCTTGGTCCTCCTGGTCACTTGGTTAAAAAACACTGTGTAACTTGACTCAACTAAATACGTGTAACTTTCATGGAACTACTACACAAATTAGTTGTAGAGCAGAGGAAAAGCATGAACTGATTCATATATTTTTATGTATATATATGTGTGTGTGTGTGTATATATATATATATGTAAAATTTAAAAAAAACTACTTGGGGCTGATGGTTACCTACTGAGGTAGCAGCTTTTGGACTGTATAAGGATGGTTGTAAGTTATTAAACAGCTTCTAACACTGAAAGGAACTAAAGAATTGATGACTAAAGTCTCACTTTCTGCTTCTCTTCTTCATGTCAGCTTTTTTGGCAACTCATTCTGTAAGAACTTCAAGCACAAGATCCCATCTTGTGTTTGAAGCGTGCCTCGCTCATTAGAGCCCTGGTAGGGGATCTTATGTGATACCATAACAGAAAAAGTAATTGGATTTTGTTTGTTTTCATCCTGAGTGCTTAAAAATGGACAGTGATGAGGATGAATATTCCCCCATAAAAGCAGACTTGATTTTTGTTCTACTGAAAGAGAGCATTTTGAGCAGCCTGGTATCATTGTGGGATTATAATAATTGCAAGGTTTACCTTATGCTGCAATTCATGTGCTTTTTGCTCACTTTACTGACATTAGGCTCATTGCTAAAGATCTTTTTTGCCCCACTATGTTTTTGACTGAAGCTTTATAAAAGTCTTTCTTTCAACATCAGTCAGTTTACAACAACAAAAAAAAATTGTAAATTTCCCACTTACAAGAGCTCGGCTTTAGCAGTGCCAATTTACCCATCTGAATTTGTGTGCCCTCAGGACTTGACAATTGGTTCCTAAGGGTAGATTTCATATTGACCTCTTAAGAAATGGAATTCAAATTTTATATCAATGTAACTGAGGTCTTCTCAGGGAACTGGAGGAGCATTACTGTCCTGGGGCACTGTCAGATTGCCGTGGGGCATCTGCTTCCACTCCTTAACAGACAAGAGATCCAGAAGAATTGAAGGTGGCAGATACACAGATCTGAAAACAATTTTGAGGCATGGATTTGGAACTGGAAGGACCCAAAAGGAAATGCTTAAGTTACAGATGAAGGACCAACAATAGCTAGTAATTTTTTTTCTAGGAAAACTGATCGTTAAATTGTTAAGCTCGCTCTACCACAAAGTCTTCTGAAAGTCAAAATTAGTTATGTTCAAGAAGAGGTCTGCATAAATTCATGAGGGATAAGTCCATTAATGGTTATTTAAAATCATGAGTCTTATTTACATTTCTAATTCAGCAAATCAGTTAACTGGTTCTTGGCAAAGGAGATGAGGAGGTGCTGTTATTATTCGTGCTGTCTTGCTAATCACAGAATCGTGGAATGGTTTGGGTTAGAAGGGAACCTTAGAGATCATCTTGTTCCAAGCCCCCTGCCATGGGCTGGGGGCACCTTACACTGGAGCAGGTTGCTCAGGGCCCGGTCCAGCCTGGCCTTGGACTCTTTCCCTAAGCAGTTTGTGTTTGTTCCTTGTCAAAAGCAGGACTGTGGGTTCTGTTCACTTTGGTTGTATCCAGGACAGCAGTTCTTAGTGCCCTACAGGGCAAGAGCACACAGGAGGACTCTCTGGGTTTGCCCAGCCCCCTGTTAGGGAGTCTAACTTGCATCAGTCTTCACTGGTATGTCATTTTTTTGTAGCCTAATTTCTTGAGGTCCAGTACCTGCAGAACGTGTGCCTGTGCTGCTGCACCTTGTGCTACTCCATGCGAAAGCAGTGCAGTCTGTTTCGGCTCACAGAAAACAGCTGCCAAGCCCCCACAAGTCCCCCTCTCTATATGCACCTGCTCCACCGTGGCACTCTGGCTCCAGTGTCCCTGGTCACCCTGATCTTAGCATTTCTTTCCTACCCAGTTCTCATCTTTGCACTTTAGGTAGCTGTATTACATTTCCCCATTTTTCCATTGTCCTTGATGCATCAAAAATAAAGCAACTCAGTCTGATCTTGAAGATAAACAGCCGACTTGATTTATCAGCACTTCAGAAGTGATTTGGCCGTGGTAGAAGAAGGAAAAAAAATCTTGGCTCAGTCCAGTGCAGTGTTGAAACATGCAAACTCTTTGGCATGTTTAAAACAAAACAGCGCTCCTTCTGCTTTAATTTGTGCATGCAATTGGCTAACAATAATAATAATAATTTAAAAGATATGTTTGTCTTGTGTTTTAATGTGTATAAACAATCCATACCCATGAAGTAATGATGCTGATCTCATGTATTCTTCTTTGCGTGCAAAAACAGGAATAGCACAGGCACGAAAATTATCTTTGGTGAGGGGAGTCAGTCAGGGTCAAATTAATAACTGATTTAAAAATAAAACAGCTCTATCTCCTGTGGGACATGTCAGCCCATCCTGGAAGGAGCTGGTACCAGAAGCCAATAGACAGAAGGAGGAAAGGCAACCACAGCTGCTGTGAATGGTTTCTCAGGGGAAGAGAGCTGGCTTGGATTTCTAGGGAACTCAAAGGAGCTGTTGGCAGGGGGCGGCTACTTGTTGTCCTCCGAGGGCTGGAGAGGTCTCTGGTGAAGGATGAGTGGTGGGATTGACTGTCCTGGAGTCAGCAGGGGTTCCCTGCTGGGGCAGCCCGAGGTGGCCTGCTGGGTGTGGGAGTGCCATACTGGATTAGTTGACAAGGAAAAGTGTCTGTGCAGTTCAGGAAGCTACAGATAAAGGCAACCAAGGGGAAAAGAGAACAAAAGAAGAGTGGATCACTTTGTTGAACTCTCCAGAGGTGAATTGGTGACACAGAGTGAGACAGAGGCATTGAAGTGTCTTCTGCTAACTTCTCCTAGGTGGGAACAAGGAGGGAGAGGAGGACTCTCTGCAGAAGGAGCTGTCAGAAAGACCATGAAGGAATGTTTAGTGGGAAGGGCCAGCAGCGAAAGGCAACAGACCTAGAACTGCTTCTGTTGAGAGTTTTGAGAATTATGTGTGTGAAAGAACACTTTTATTGGTTCGCAGCTCTGCTAAGCAGTTTTCCAAATGAGATGCTTTAATTCTTATTGTCACATATTAACTTCAGGGGTTTTAATGTTCTCCTTTTGCAGGCTAGAAAAACAGAAAAATATATCAACAATGTCTGGAAAGCTGTTTCTCAGTGAGTATTTTGCAGTAATATTTTTTAAAAGAAATCATAAATAAACCTTTATGTGTATCCACCTTTATAGTCTACATACATCTCTTAATGCATTAATTGCTTGAAGTCCAGATTTGCCTCTTAATGCAGTAATTGCAATTCCAAAATATCGGCTGAAAGTCTACTTCTAAAGCTGTTTCGGACTGGAATAAAGAAATAAAATTGCTCCATTTTAATGTCAGAAGCTAATGTATGCTTTTAATCCAGCTTCACCCAATATTAAAAGCACTTTGTTTTTAATAAACTTGAGAGTGAATGAGAAATCATTTTGGTGCTGTGACTAATATGGAAATGGGTTTCTGTCCTATGAAATGTATAGTCTATGCACAAAGGAAAATGAATTTTCAACTTGGAAACAGCTTTATTGATGTTTTGAAATGAAGTGAGAATGACATAGTTCCTTAAATTGAACCTGGAGAAACAAAGATGCACTATTAGTTTTATAAGTAATTTCATTGTCGGTAACCTCATAATTACTGTAAATTGTACATGTAACAATAATCCCTGAGTGTTACTCATTACAAGCAGATAATCAATGATGGGATAAGGCAAAAGCATAAGGTGATCAGGAAGGTGGTTAATTACAGTAATGACTGATTTTCCACGAAGTATGGTATTGTAATTTATATGCTCTGCACCAGTTAGAATTACAACAACACTGCAAATGCTGCCTGCATCCAATGGCTCTTTCCCTAATGGAAAGCAACTGCTATGCACAAATCCAGAATGTTACACTGGAATATTTGGAATAAAACTTATCTTGAAACCATCAATGTGTATGAATAAATAAAACCTATCCATTAACAAGAATGCAATGCAATGACGCTACTGAATTCATTAGTCACTCAAAAATAACTTCTTGGTCTGCACAGCATATTCTGGAGTTTCCCACTATAGCTGACGTGTCAGGGATACGGCTTGGACCTGCACGGACGCAAACTCAAAAGTTGGTTGGATTTGCTTTTGTATTTTTATGAGTCTTAGGTGCTCTTTCAAATATTTCCTTTGACTTCCATCAGTTTTTTAGCACATGAGTGTCCTAGGTATGCATATCTGCTGTGCTACAGAACCACTTGAGTTGTGAATTGAGTGCCATGTGCAATGTTCTTTCTGCATTGTTTTTGTTGATTGCACTCTGTGATTGTGGTAAATCCCAGTCACTCTGCTGCCTGGCAGGATTTAGTTCAGTTTTCCTCTACAGGGCTTAAATTAGCAGCAGAAAGAGATTCTGTCTAATTCTCCACTATGGTGAGCCAGGGCTATTGCTGTCCATGCCAGATGACTGGAAAGCAAAAGCAGGTCACCACTGAATCTGATTGTCACAAGACCTTTTAAAATAACCGTATAAACATCTAAGAGAATCAGCTTATTTCTTTAAGGTGGCTGCTCTTGTAGGCAGCAGCATGTGTGGGGAAAACAGGTCTGAGATGGGGACAGTGGTGTCAGGATCTGTAGCCCAGGTCCTGGGGCTGTGTGAGCCCATTGCATCGGCTTCAGCAGAGCAGAGCAGACCTTGGAGCTGTGTCCTTCTGGATTTGCATCACCAAGAGTGCAAAATGCCAGAAGGAAGGGCTGCCAGAAGTTCTCACAGCACTGGTAACTGGTCAGTAGCGTGGTGATGTAAAATGCATGTTCACTTAGCTGGAGTTGTTAGCATTTTATCTGCACAGTGGAGGAGGTTACAGATTGATTTTGGCTTATCTTGGATCTGATTTGTTTCTGCTCAGTGACATGTGCCACAGCTGGCTCAGTAGGAGCTTTGGATACAGGGCTGTACTCGGGAATGGGCAAATATCAGTGTCTCAGTGACACACAGCAGCCTGTGACACCCTCCTGGAGAGGGGTTTTGGTCCCATATCCCAGGCACACTAAATACGTGGAATTATATATGCAGGGAATTGTAATTATAGTGCAGGAACAGATCCCTTTCATCCTTCTGTCTCCTGCAAAACCCTTTTTCAGTCACTTGCCAAACCTATGCAGGAAAAACGGGAGAACAGGATTAATACCTCTCAGCTCTCTTGGGCCAATTGTTAAACACCCACAAACTCCCAGCCTAGCCCAGGCTTTCTCATTTAATGGTTTAACTAGGTGTAATTAAATTTAGTATTATATGTAGAAGCTACTGGCTCCTGTCTGAACTTTGTCTAAAGATTTCTCTCGGTAATAAGATTATACTAATAACCGCATTGAGTTTGTCTTAGCTCGAAATGTTTTTGCTAATCAGAACACTGTTTGCCAACTTGGTGAGTTATCTTCTACTTGTATTAAATGGAAAAACTATGTAAACTGAAAGCACAGGGTAATAACTGTAAAGAACAATCATTTCAATGACTTGAACAGAGATGGCCGATTACTTAATAACCTCTTCATATGAAGAGAGATCCTTTTGCTAGGGTTCTGTTCGTGCTCGCAGATTTAAACAGCTTAAATTCTGTCTTCTTCAAACTCAACATAGCAAATGAAGGAGATTATTATGACTAAATGAGAGTAGCATATACAGGAAAGACTATATGTAATAACTCTCTGAAATGGAAAACTTAGAACTGATACTTAGCTAAAGCTGTCTTTGTCTTGGCAATAATCCATAATGTGTGTTTAATCAAGCAAGTGGAAACACTGGGGTTTGTTTTGGTTTTTTTTTTTTTTTTTAAACACCTGTTTTCATCAAAATGGAGAACTTTACAGAAGTTTGATTTCAGCAGGGTTGTTTAATGAAGACACCGATCTTTTTCTAGCAAGAGTTAGATGGAGGGTAATATTTTCAAATGTGCCCAAGTGACTTAAAGAACTAAATTGAATTTCTGAAACTAGCACAGACATTTCACATGTTTCCAAAGAAGCAGGTTTCTAAAGCACCTGAGTAATTTTTCATTTCAAAAAAACACCCACACATTCATTTTTATATTGAACAGCAACGTATCAGAAAAAAATTCTTAGATCAGATACTTAACCTAATCTTATATTCATTGCCAGTCACAAAATTTAAATTTTTAAAGAACAAACATAAAGAAAAATAGCTTCCACCTTTTTCTAAAGCTAGGTTGAATTGTTAATTTAAAATAAGAATGTGATAAATCTGAAAAGGCCAGATACATTATTTAAATCCTGGTATCACAGATATTATGAGGTCCTTCAGGCTCCTGGGAGAGGGGCTCTGTCTTCTGCCCGGTCCGGAGGTTGTGATGTGCAGGTAAGGGTTATATCCTGACCTCCTGATTTTCAGTCTGGCTGTTCTTACAGTATCTGCACTGCGATGGACCAACCCATGGTGCTTTTAGCTGTTACTAAACAACGTGGTGAAACTGCTGTGTTTGACCCTGTAGATCATCACCACTAAAGGGTTTCTCCCACTCCTGAACAGTTTCACTGAGTCACTCAGGACTGAGAAGTTTTATCCTCCCTACTTCAGGGTGTGTGGGTTTCTGCATCCATCAAACTGTGTTTGCCTCAAGAATTCCCTGAAATAACTGTTNCAATAACCCTGCACAAGAATTTCTCAAGGCAGTCAGGATTTATATAGCCATGGAAAAATATGCTAGTTACTTATTTCTTTCTCTCTGCTTCAGTGTGAAAGTGGAAAGGAGTAATAACACACAGTTATCATCGTGTTTTGTTGGCATGTGACCTTTAGGCAAAGAACACTACTGACAGTGGAATAAAGAACAAACATTTGTGCATGCAAACATAGCCACAGGCACTATTAGCTGTTCTAAGAGAAAATAAATTAACTTTGCTGTTAAGAACTTTCTTAGGAAACTGTTTTAGACATGTTAGATAACTTCAGCTGCTTCCCTCAGCCTGAAATAATGTTTTCCTTCTCACAAAAATAATGAAATTATTGTTTCCATTCTAGTAGTGATCTGTATGTGATGAAGCCCATAAATTTTGTGAGAAGAAGGAAAAAAAGCAAAAAGGGACATGAAGCAGCTACAAGACTGGGCATGTGGTAAAGTGGAGTCTCTAAAAGTCCTTGAAAAAGACAGCCAGTTGCCTCCTTTCCCAATTATAAAATGTTTGCAGGATTTGAGTTCTGGCTTCCTACATGTGAAATGTCTCAATTTTGTATTGTGTTGAGAACATTTCCCTTTAGTTCTTTCCAGGGCTAATTGTGCACCAATTGGTGAAAGATAGCACTGCTAGATCATCTACCTGTTGCATGCAGGAGAAATTTTAGAGCAAATCTAACTTTTTAGAGGAAGATGATGACTCCTGTAACTTTTAGTATCTTTTTATTAACTGTGAAAAATTATGTGCTGCATTTGGGTACTGATGGCATCCTTCATGTTCCCGAGGATCAGACTTTAGCAGCCTGGTGCCTGCTGAGATACCGCCTGTGGTATTTTACATTCAGAGGTGGAACAGGGTGGATTAGGATAGGGCACAAAATCAGTGAGTCTCTAAATAATGTATCAGAGGAAGAACTTGTGGAGGAAGGAGGAGGGGCAGAAGCAAGAAATATTATTGGTGTTAGGTCAGGCAAACATTCAAGCGTGTCTTTAGTAGGATGTTGTGGTAGTGAAGTTAGAGGAAAAGTAGACATTTTAACAGTAAGCCAGAAACAAGATAAGATGTCTAGACATCAATAGCATTTACTGCATGAAAGATCTATCAAAGGAATACAGCAGACTAACAATAAAAGGTAAAGATGTTTTTAGTTGTGGGATGTTTTTTCCCCTTAGCTTGCACAGTTTGTACTCAGTGACCTTCTGTCTCATCTCTGTGTGTGGTAGGAATCTCATCTGAAAAAGAAATTTAGTTTAAACTTGCAGCTTCCATTTGTGATTCAAAGAATTTCTGCAGAATAACTAGCAGTGGCCTTTAAAGAAAGGCTTAAAAATTAGATCAGTTACTGAAGAGGAGTTACTGAAATTTAGATCATGATTCTAATGACTAAAAAATGAAAATGTATTAAATTGTAGTGCCACCCACATGCGATGTCGTAATGATTATTGCAATTAAATGTAATATTGCTAATGCATAGTATAATTATTAAATGTTAGAATGTTAATTAATATACCTTTTAGTATAATGCATACCTAGGAATTAATCAGCTCTGCATATGAGAAGGGTGAAGTAGTTTTCGGAAGAGAACCTCTAATTAACACTATAACATTAAGCAATTAACACTGTGGTGTTAGACAAACACAACAAGCAATAGCATTCCATAAAACACAAAAAGGAAATGAGAAAACACAACGTTGTGGGTCAGATTTTCAGTGAGAGTTCCTCTGTGGATGGTAAAACCCCTGCAAAGCCTGACAATGTGTTATTTTTCCTCTGATCAAGCACTTGCAAAACATGGCTGAATAGGCACTCTTCAGAGGGATTCCCTTTCCCAGAAGTGTTTTTTTGGTTGATTTGGGAAATGGTTCATTGCAAATGATCTTCAATTAGGGTGTCAGTATAGCAAGTAATCATGTTTGACCGTATTCCTCCATCCTGTCCTTGGTTATAGGAATTAATTCCTGTGATCCCCATCCTTTGCATTAGTCTGTATCTGCTTCCCACTGTGGATAGAGAAATAGGAGTTTGGAATTCAATGAAGAGCCACTATGTGAAAGAATGATAAACCATCTTCATAGCAGAAAATCTTGAGCAGAATTTTAACTCAGTAAGTTAAAAGCACAGTCCAGGTGTGCAGCTGAACATTCTCGGAGCTACGAGGACATTGCATTGTAATTAAACTCTTACTGCTTGTGCATCCCTAAGGAAAATCAGCAGCTGTGTATTGAAGGTGATTTTTCTCCCCTTAGCCGCAGTGTTCTGCAGTCTTCACCACTCATACAAGTGTCAGGGCCAGAGCTGAGCTTGCACAGATCCCAGTGCTCAGATGAAGCCACGCCATGCAAATATTCTGTTGTGCAGACCTTTTGTATGGGGCCATTGTCACAATGGCAGCCTTGAGCAATTGCACATTGAATTTTGCAAGAGGTCAGGTTGCATAAATGCACAAGAGTAAATAGTGTTGATTTCTTGGTGATACAGTATTTTATTATATGGACCAAGGAGCAATGGATTTCCAGGCAAGACTTACAAGCTTCAGACAGCTGTTGAGATAAATACGATAACAGAGGGCACCAGTCATATTTAAGACTGTTTTAGGTATGTGTTTGTGAAGCAATTAGGATAAAATCACCATTCCTTGTATCCACAGTGCATATTGATTTTTAAAGCTGCATTTATTTTATATTTATTTGTCTTGTTCACACATGAAATATTCCTGATCATTAGAAAAATGGGCCCAAGCACCCACCCTGAGGAGTCCAGAGGTGAAAATCACACAGCTGCTACATGAGCTGGGAGGGGTGTGGTGGTACCTGAGCTGGCAGCAGCATTTAATTGTAACAGAACTTCATACTGTCTTCTGCTTTTTACAGCTTGTGGGCTCATATGATTAGTCTAGTTCTGCTAATACAGCAGAAGAGGAAGGTTTCTTCTGCCTAAACCTTATAAAAGTATAGTATTACCTGGTTAATTATTTCTTTTCCTATTTCTATGTTTATATTCGTGTACTAGGAAGTTTCTTTTCAGCACTGCCCTGCAAGAATTGAGCCTGAGATAAAGTTGTCCTTAGTAGTCGGTGATAGTAGTCAAAGTATTGCTTAGAATGTGCTAAAAAGTGCCCATTTTGGAGAAGCGGCAGAACTGAAGCTGCAGGCAGGGATTTTTCACTGGCATACTCTGTTATTATCTGAACATTTACACCAAATTGCTCCTCAGCAGGAGCCTGAAACAGAAGAGTTGTGATCAGCCTCAGCTATTTCAGTTGCAAAATGAATAGATGAAAAGATTCTTGGGCTGTTAAAATCTGAAAAATGAGGTTTTCTCGTGTCAAAGACAGGAGGTGGGCTGCAAAAATTTCTGCTAAGTAGATAGGGATACTCTACCCCACACCATTTTACTTTTCTTTTATTTACTTCCCTTTATAATCTAATTTTGTTTTGGGCTGTTTTTGCTGACAGTTGTCAGGTTTTGCTTCTTACTTAGCAGGTGCTGTTCCTGAAGGAGTAAGCTCTGGGGAAGGGATTCAGTTCAATCTGGTGGTCCAGAATTCTTAACCAAATAAGATTTAAGAGCTTTGTTGATACTTATGTTAAAAAAAAAAAAAGAAAAAAAAAAGAAAAAGTATTATGTATCTAAATATTTGCATCAAATACTTTGTCTCACATTCATATAATATCGACTCCAGTTCCAAGAAAAAACAGAAATAACAATTGTGTAATTCCTTTGGAGCACCTAACAGTGTCTGTTTAATGTAAAAAAAATTCAAGCTGAAATGGGAATATAGAGAGTCCATAGCTTGCTGAAGATGCAGAACTGGTTTTTTATGAATGAGCAGGAGCCATTGTGGCTGGCCATGAACTAAAGATTTACCTACTTTGAAACAATGTGCTGTTTCATACCACGCGTGGGTAGTTCTCAGTAAATTCATGTTTCACATGAAGTTCTAAAGAAACATGAAATTCTTTTTGCATTTGCAGAAATTTTTAAGTTACATAAAAATAACCAGTTTATTATGACATCTTGTCATGGTTAAAATGCTAAACTTTCCCCAACTGTTTAGAAATATTTTGAATGTTATGGAAGGAACATGTTCTTTGTGCCTGACTTTAGCTTGCTAGCATGTGCTTGCAAAAAAAAAGAAAGAAAGCAAAAGAAAAATCAAATCCTGGCATAATGCTACTGAAATACTTTAAAGGCAATGTTAGGAATGGATTAAATACTTACAGGTATCTTTGGAAATTCAAACTGAATGTCAGGATGGTGAAATAACCAGAGGTCTGCAGCTGCTGTAGGTAGGCAAAGCGTGTGAGACAGGTGGGTGCCACTGCTGGGTCGGTCATGGCCCATGTGGGAGGCCTGGGAAAGCTTTCCTAGCTCACTGTGTCTGCCCTTGGCCTCCCACCCTCGTTTGCACAGTTCCTTCTGCAGAATCCTGGCCTCAGTCTGAGGGCATCAGAGGCATAAAAGCCGTGATTCAGCTGAGCCGGCACACGGGTGCCCTTGGCGTCTCACGCTCACCTTTCCCATTTCTTGTAGTATTAATCTCAGAGACAACTTTGACACAACATCATTTGTTTTTCTTGAACTTGCCGTGATAAGTTTAATGTTCACGGAAGGAGCCTGATTGACAGACCTGGAGAATAAAATTATTCATGAGCCAGGCAGTTAGAGTTTAGGCAGGGATCAATCTTGTAGTTGCCACACTCTTGACTTGGAGGACTTCTCTTAATGGGATTTCTGACTGAATGGTACCACTGAAAACCAATCTGATTCTTTATACTTGTCCATAAATGAAAAAAATCAGAAATTTGAAGATGCATCAAAGACAAAATACTAGTCTGTCATCTGCAAGGAGAGCACATGAGACAGTCACTGCCCACGTGTGAGGCCAATAGCAGCTACTTGCCCTTGGCCTGGAAAAGAGCATCCCAAGAGCTGTTTTGCCTCAAAATGTGCTTAAAAACACCTATGGAGAGGTCAAATTGTGGCTTAAATACTGGAGACACCTGGGAATCCTGAATGTGCTAAAACCTTCCCTTGGCTGCACTTACCTTTTTACTCTACTGGCAGCAAGGTGAAGGAGTGCTCCAAAACAACCTGACCCCTCTCTTTACCTTTGTTGGGGAATTTTAACACAATTATTCTCTTCCTGGCTGGTCAAGCTCTTTTAAGGAACAGATTAAACACAGAAAGATCTCATGGTAACTGTGCTGCACCAGAAAAACACATGTCCTGGGTGGCTCATCTCTATATCAAAGCCAGATACCTCGATGCTGAAAGAGACTGAGGGAAGAGTTCATGTTTCTGGTCTGCTTTCATTGCTGTCATTTTCACTTGAGATGCTAATAAGAATTTATGATCTCATAAACTAAAACGACTTCTGGAAGTGCTGCTTCTCAATGAGAGTGTTTCTGGTGTGACTGTGGTGGTGTTTCTATTATTATTATTATTATTATTATTATTATTATTTTAAGCTGTTGGAACTTTTCTGATCTGACTTATGCAGGCGCAAGGTCAAACTAACTTCACAGTAAGTGAATGCATTGAATTCAAATGTGTCTACACATGATGTGGTGTAACTCATGCCTTTGTTTTGCTTATGAAATAGTCTGGAGAGTGTAGAAAGACAAATTAAATTAGAACCTGAGTCAGTTTCCATCACAGAGCCTGAGCTTGGCCATTCTCAGCACATAAATTTGTAAAAGAGTTAGTTCAGTGGCTGATCAGGAAGCATATTTGTGCTTTACCAGCTCAGGGCATGCAGCTTGCCACAGCCATCTGCACACATTCCACCTCCTTTTTAGTGTAGCCAATCTGAGGCTAAAATATTGATAAACAATCTCTGCTGCTAAATTAAGGCTCAAACAGTAAAGAGGAGAATGGATGTGGGCTTTAAATTCTCCAGACATTCGTGCTGCATGTGCTGCCGTTAAAATTATGGTGATAAGGAACACGAAAGATCTGACCTGTGATAATTGTTTTCAAGTAATTTTATCTGGGCTAGCAGTAGAGACAATGAAAAGAGACTCCCAAACAGCTCACCGGTGTCCACAGACAGTTTAGTCATGCTGGCTCATGCACCTGGGACACCACAAAGAGCTTCTGAACTTAAAATACAAGACAGGGCAGTGAGAGATGAGAAAAATAAGATTTGGAGAAGGCCAGAGCATTAATTTAAGTATTTAAAGAGAGAGTGGGGAGAGGGAAAGAAGGGTGGGACTCTACCTCCAGATTTTTTTTTTTTGAGAAACTTATATTTACAATATGATAAACATCCCTTTCCATAATGCTTCTCTGGCTCAGCAGAATGACTTGGGAATTTTTGCTGCTTTACCCCTTAAATCCAGAAGCTGTCAGGTTCAGAAGCCTTCAGAAACATCTTTTAGAGAGAATGAGATCTGTGATAAGATGTGTCAGAAAAAGAGAGGACTTTTCTGCAGTTATTTCCTTGTAAATATAAAGTGGCACTGAAGGAACACAGGTGCACTAGAAGTAAATGAAGAGATGTTTTTTTGGAGAGATCACTTCTGAGGAAAGCACTTGCAATCACAGCCACAGTAATAAAAGGATTTGTAAAAGCCATTTTACTCCCTGCTTCTAAAAATGTCAGCTGCCTTGCCTGCTTGTGCTGTGGTTTCCAGGCTCCTGGAGGCTGCTCCCCAAGCTTCCAGTGCCTGCCCAGACTGTCTGCTGTTTCTCCCCAGTATAACAAGAATATGGTAGATCCCTTGTTCATCTGCTGTGTGGTCATAAATCAGTGGAAACTGCACTTCTAGCATATGTCTGAGCCACTGCAAGGCCCTCTCCCAGGTCAGTGGCTACACAGTGCTGTGACCTCGATTTGGATAATTTTTCAAGCTCTCTTATCTGCCTCATATTCTCCGCTTCTTCCATGTTCAGCCATCTGAGGATCTCCAATGGTTTTGAGTAGTCTGACTTTCAGGAAAGTTAATTAAACCCCCAACCTTAATTCTACCTTAATATTTGCTGGTTTAATTTGATTTTTATGCATGTAGTTTTCTCCATCAAAGTGCCAAAGTGTGCGTGATTTAAACATAGTAGTGTCTGATGCTTAGATTACCAAATGACTGCAGCATCTTAGATGCTACAATTTCCCATAAAAACAAGAAATGTTTTGGTCCTTGACTCATGTAAACAGTGTTTCATAAACCTGTGAAGGCAGGGAATTGCATCTTTTCACCACAAATGAAGATATATAGCAAATCTAGGAGCAAACAAAATATCCTTTTGTCCAGTCATGGGTTGTACTTTTATTTGGAGGTCTCAAAACACTGCTCTGAGATTGATGATATATAATGAGTGCTGATCTGAGATCCTTGTGCATTCTATAGGGTTATGGAGATAGAAAATTGTATTTTTCATGTCTTACTTGCAGTGAAACACCTAATTGGAAAATGTAAAATGTGTCTGTAGCATTTTTGCTCTCTGCCTGGCTGTGGGTTTTGTCTTTATTTAAATGCTGTTTCAGCATATTCCTGGCTAATAAGTTTAGGTGTTTTACATCATTATAGCAAAGTGGAACATTGGACTTATATGACTGAAAATCTATGTTGCCATTTTTCATTTTTATTATTACTTTTTCATAATTAGGCAATAAATATAAGCTATGCTGGTCTGTATGATTATGGCAAGCTTTCATGCATACTGAAAAGAATGAGGGAGTAGGTGGAAAAGGATTCCAGCTATGCTTGGAAAAAAGCATACGTTTTAGTATGTTGCCTGCTGTTGTTTTACATCAGGAGTGTGTGTGGGGCATGTGGCAGAAAAAAAAAAAAGCTGCTTGTCCCCAAGTCATATGTCTGTAGACTTTTCTGGAAAGTTAGAGTTGGACATAGCTCTTTGGCATTTTTTGAGGGCAAAGTGCATCTACTCACCCTTTCAGAGTCACTGCAATGAGGAGCAGATGTGATATGTTTGAATTCAGTTGCCTGCAAAGATCTGGTCTCCGTTTAATGAATGCAGTTGCAGATATTTTTCCAAGAAACAGGGAAGAAAATACATCCTTTTACCTTCTGTGTATAGTTTTTTTGAAATTTGATAAAAAGAACAGACAAAATCCCATGAGCAGGTCTCTGCCATCTGTGAGTCAGGCAAGGTAATAAGAAAGCACATTGAGAGCTGTGTGTGGAAGTGAGGTGGCAGAGTTATTTATCGCATTAACTGTGCACTCTCTGCAGCATTGTTCATGATTACAGATGTAAATTGTTGTCAGAGCTGCAGAAGGACTTTGCTCCTCCCTCACAGGTTCTCTGTGCCCGCTTTCTGTTCACCCTCTGTGTGACTAGGTGACAAATCTTCCCATCACTATTTAAATAAAAAATCTGCTACCACGTTGTAGCATTGCAATCACACTTTTATGTATTTATCTTTTTGTTTTGCGTTACTACCATAACTTCTCATATAATAATAATGTCAGCATAATTATGTAACTGTACAAATAGCTGTCTATAAGTGTCCTTAAGTTCAGAAGATGAATGTTGAGGAAAAAAACCCACTCATGTTGCACTGTGAGGGTAAAGCAGCCCCTTTTAACAGTTTTGTGGCTCTCTCTAAAGTTCTAGTTACAAGTTACATTGTAACTCCTTACGTTTTGATTAGTAGGATTCAGAGCACATTTTAATTGAGAAATTGCATTTCAAATTATATCTTTTTTCCTTCAGTCTGTTTAGGTGAATCTTTTCCTTCAAAGCTAACTTACATTTGGCTTTTAACTTAATTTGCTGACCTGTTAAGGTCTTTGATCTTTCAGACTGTTGAACTGTTTTATTGAAACTCCCAAAAGGGACCAGCGGCTCTCCTGATAATCGTGATGTTTCTAATAAGTCTGGCAGTAACTGAATTAACTCTGCGTTCTTGCCAGTAATAAAGATGGATTCAAAAGTGTTACTTTTGAAGATCCATTGTTAAAGCTTTCCCACAATTTTTTTCCAGATGAAAAAAATTAATTATGAAGATAACGCTCTTAATGTATTAGGGTTTACAATGGCTGTACTAATTCTGTGCTGGAGTTTCTTGTAGTATGTCCAGGTACATCATGTTCAGAGATAAAAACAAAACCACAAACCCTAACTTCGGTGGAAAAAAAAAAAAACCCAATACCATCTGGTTTTGGTGGTTTTTTTAAATTTTTTTTCCCCTGGTGTTCTGGAAATGAATGAGTCTAAGCCCAGTGTTCCTAAATGGGTGTGTGTGTGTGTGTGTGTGTGTGTGTGTGTGTATGGGGTTGCAAACGCTTGATCTTATTTTTTCTTCTTGATATAAAAATAAATCCATTTTCTCTCATAGAACCAAACATAGTCCACTTAAATTTCTTTACATGTTGGCTGATTGGTATCCTGTCAGGAGGAAAAGGCCAGCGCAGAACATTATAAAGGGTTGGTTTCCTTAGAGACTCTGCTGTGGACTTGTGGCAGTGTGTTTATTGAGCAGTGTTGTGCAGAGCACAATGTCTGCTTTATAAAACCTCTGATAAATGAGATGGGGAGGTTCTGGGTCCAGGTTCTTAAAGGTGGTGCTCCATTGTCAAAATACAGAGAGTGGGGATGGCAGCAAGGTAACTGTTTTTTCACGATGATGTGACTTTCCCAAAAATTCTATCCTTGTCCCAGTTCACTACCTAAAATATAGAACTCAATATAATTCCATGAAATATTAAGGCGTTGTCAAATTCACCATCTTCTGGTGAAAAGCTCTTTAAACTGAAACACTTGTGAAATACTCCAAATGCCACAGCATTTCCTGAATCTATGCTATTGCTATTGCTTTTTTTTTCGTGTTTGCTGATAGAGACAAAAGCACTTGGTGAAATATTGAATTTGTTTGTAGATAATTACAGTCAAATAATCTATTTCTCACCCTGTAAGACTTTTCCATTGCTTTTGGAAATCCTCTGGGAGATGTGATTCACTATTTCTTTCTCTCGGAATGTGGTAATTCCCAAGTTCCTTTCCTGACTGGGGACTAAGTTACTGCCAGCAATGTTTTGTCTCTCAGCATATTATATATGTAATTAATTTAATACATCATGCACATTTTGAGTCAGATAGTACATTTTCAAGTTTTTAGTCTGATCTTTATACTCACTCTTTTTTATGACTTTGAAACCTTCTTAAAAGTAACCGAAAAACATTCCTGGTGTTTCGTTTGACAAATAGAGGCTGCTCCAAAGGAGCAGACCTTTAACTGCGATGCTGAAATGTCAGGCAGCAGTTGGCTATCCTCAGTCCCAGCCTTTCATTTAGCTCAGCTTTGTTCGCCTTGTTCAGATAGATGAGATAACAGCTTGAGACCACAAGAGTTTTGTTACAGTCCATTTTGCTCTCTCTTATTTATCTGAAAGGTGTTTAAAGCCTTGAACAGCACGCTGTATCATATGTGCAGAAATTTATGCTTTGGATTTGGATATAAAACATCCCATCATTCCATTGCATAGTTTTATTATTTTGCATACTGTGCTGTAGGTTTAGGCCTGGGACTGTGAGTTCAAGCAGAAGGTGTTGCTCAAGTTCATCCATACCTGTTATATGGGCTGTAAACCTGCCAGTTTCACCTCAGCTGTGGAAACTGTGGAATTTGCAGCGTGGGTATGACTCCACTGGCTAACTGGCTACAGCTTCCCAAATCAACTGATCCCAAGGGTTCTGTGTCCCAGTTGGAAATTGTAGCTAATGGCTGTTTGCATTCAATCAGAGGAATTGCAGACATGTTGCAAAGTCACTATGGACATGGCTAGTTATACACGAGTAAACTCCTGGTAAACAATAACTCCTGTTCAGAGCCCCTCGGCCCCTGGACAAACCACAGTGTTGAAAAGTCTGGAGAAGGCCAAAGAGGGAATCTCTTAATGGGGCTTCTTGCTGCATGTTTCCACCCACATATGAAACGCTCTACAGATTTGCAGAAACTTTTAATAGTGTCTCTATGGTGAGGGTTTTTGGTCCTTTGATCACTTGTGAATGTCAGAAGAGCAGTGGTGAACCTGCAGATGAGTGTCCCTAGGTAAATGTGCTTGCTGAAGCAGAGGGATTTAATCCAAAAGCATCTTTAAGGACCCAAGAGGAACGAAGGTGAAAGGAACTGCCTTTAAACTATTCCTGTGTGTGTAGAGAAAGCCTCAAGTAGAGCTTGCTCCATTGCTCAGACACCGCTGATCCAGAAGGGAAGATTTTTGTCACCCAGGCCTGAAGAACAAATAACTTTGTTCAAACACTTGCCATGCTCGGGCTGACCCTCGGGCAGGGTGAGACACAGCACGCTGTGTTACTGTGCCCTCTGAGGCTGACCCTGGAACTGAGCACCCCCCAGCTTTTCTGCTTCTGAGCCATTCCAGGGACTTACACTGCCTCTGCTGGCTTTGAACTTGGGAACCCACGATCAGCTATCTCGCTTGCTTCTCCCTGACTTCTGGCCCTTCTGCTCTGTACTGTTACACTGAAGCCCATAAGAGGGAAAAGAAAGTGGTCTGCACACTGATTTCTTCAAGGGTTTTGTGCCACAAAGCAATGTGTGCCTTGTGACAGGAGCCACGTCTGTGTCACACCGAGGAGTGAGTGCGTGCGTGTGGCTGAAGAGGAGGCTCTATATTTTATATCATAACATTATATTGCAAAAAGGGAGGAGAGGTTTAAGCGGTTTAGACTAATTTAAGGCAACATCCTGGCCAGCTTTTACTGTGGATGAACATAAATGTTTCGTTATAAACAAAGACTAAGCTTGTATTTTCCCTTCTGTTTCCTAGCCTTGTTTTTAGCACACTTATTCAATAGACGACAATGCACATATTTTTATTTTTTTATCTTATGACTTCATTCCTTGGGTCTAAAGTCTTAGCAAACACTGAGCTGTTATAATAATTCTGTTTATTCAGCTTCTACTTTGAAAACAAACCAAAGCAGTCCTTCCGTGTCTACTGAGCTCAGAAATGTACTCTCAGTGTTCCTCCCACTCTTTGAATGTAACAAGCATAAGATGGCTTCCTTAGGGATGTTTTCACCCACTCCTGTTGCAAGCAGTATTTGTGAAGTGCCATTGGACATGTATTGTTTCTCCTTCTGACTCAGCTTTGAATTCACCTGGTCACAGAGATTCTACAGCTCCTGCTGCTGTTCCAGCATGAAATAATATGGTTTTTAAGAGAAAAAAATAAGGCCAGAACAATTTCAAGGAAATGCCCTATTCCTGTGAAAATTTGTCTATTTGTCAACACACTTGTGAACCTGAGTGATGTGGTGCTACTGCAGTGTATGTCCTGCCCTTAAGTAAATTAATTTTGGAAAGCTGATGAATTTCATCCTTTCCTTCAGCCTCACAAATATCCCTTTGGTGCGGTCTATTAAGGATGCCTCATTTTGGCTTCTCAGTATCATCCATACACCAGGGAGTAGGATTCAACCCTACATGACTTTAGATATCATTTGGACTCTAGGTAATTGGAAAATAAATAGGCAATTAGAAAAATAAGCACTTTTGATTCCTTCCCAGAGAAGGAGAACCCACAGCACTGAAGAACCTATTTCTCTCCATTATGTATAAGGGAGATGCTTAAATGCAGCTATCTGCACTGCTGATATCTAAATCAGGTGATTGCACCTCGGTCCTTTTTTCAGCTTTTATCCAACTTCATTAATGGCTCCCTGATTTGTAATCAGGTAATTTGAGGCTACAGTTTTCCTTTTCCCCAGTGTCATCACTTTAATTTCTTCTTTTTGAGTTATCAGGTTTTTCATTGGAAGTGCACTGTTTTCACACAGAAATTCCCCACACAGCAGGAAGGAAGCACAGTATAAAATGAATTGGATATTGTTATTCACAAAAAAACCCCAATGGTTTAATTCTCTCCATCAACAAGTGGCCTTTTTCCTCGAATTGATGTATTTCCTGAGTTGTCTGTGACCTTAAAGGACAAACAGCAAAACCAGCCAGTGCAGAAATAAATGAGCAGCTGCAATTACACTTGAGATTGCAGGGGGTTTAATGTGAGTTCCCTATTTCATGGTCAGATCAGGATAGTTTAGTACAGAAAATGTCACTGGGAGTTTTGAAATGAATGGCCAAAGGCAAGTGCCAAGAATCCCCAGCCCCATCATTAGAGCTCTGCATGTTCTTAAGTCCCTGCAGTTTATCGGTAGCCCTGAAGAGTTTATTACACGCATAAGAACTGGCTTATTTAAACCCTGGATCCAATTGCAGAGAAGGTTGGAGGGCTTGGAGCTGTGCAATGAACAGGACTAAAACCCTTTCATTCCAAGCTGTCATTTAACACTTGCAAACCAGCATCTTTAGGGACTTCAGCCCTGCGCTGTGACTCAGTCACCGCTGCAGCTACTTGAGTGTGAGCTTTCATGCAGGGGATGATTCAGCTGGTAAAATTATGTTTCCCTGAAATTAGTTTGGTACTTAGCATTTAATATTCTTCTCTTTTGCTCTGCAATTAGCTTTTACTAATGCAATTTAATCTATCTGTAACATTTCTTGAAAATCATAGTAGACATGATTTGAAATGAAGTTAAATCTCTTGAACTTTTCCTTACGTTAATTTGAAATGCCAACAGGGCACCAACTGCTGTGAAAATTAATGAATGAGCTACACCAGACTGTCTTTCATTTCACTGGAATGACTTCACACTCAGAGAGCATATGTGCCAAACAAACTATTCTCCAACACTGCAGATGATGCTGGAGGGAGAAGGATTTTGTTGCTGGTAGGGCTGAAGGGTCTGATTTGTGGGTCCCAATTTCTTTGTAGGTACTTAATGGAGCATAGGTCATGGAAGAGGCAACTCTCCTCAAAAGGATCTTCTTTTCTTTTAAAGAAAATTTATTTAAATTGTGTGAAATATTGCTACACTAAGAACATAGAACACTGTGGTAGCATTTTTCTGTGAGTGTTTTGCTCCTCATTTGAAAATTCCCGAACTGGGCACTCAGCTTTCTTAAACGTGAGGGCAATTTTTCTGTGTTATTTATTAGACATTAAGCTGCAAAAAACATGTAAAGCTACCGTAGAACTAGAAGTAAGTTAATTTATACCATGCCCAGTAATTTTGTTGAGAACTGCAGATTGCACTTTTTCCTTATCCTGAAGAGCTGGGGATGTGGTTGGTCTTAACAGTTAAAGCAGAACTCCTGTGCAGCAAAATGGATATCAGGAGAAAATAAGATAAAAAATCTTAACTTAGAAGTGCTTGTGAGCCAAAAGAAAATAAACACATGCAGATAATTTTTTTTTAGGTAATGTTTGTCATCTTGTATTCATTAAATTCCACTTGCAGAATCTTGATAATTTTATTATGGTGATCACAAGTGCTGTACTGAGGGCTTGAACAACAACTCTGCCATCATTCTCTGCTAAAATTCCCTTTGGGATTCTGGATTTTGGCTTTTTTTTTCTCTTCAGACACCACAGTAGTTATTTATTGTGTTCCTGCTGACAAAATTTTAATGTCCTTCTATTTAAACACATGTATATATTCCAGTATAGCCTTGAGTCCACATACATATTGTCTCACTCGGGGTGGTTTGTCAGCTCAGGTGGGAAATTCAGTTCTTAACTGGAAGTTGTAAATATACTTTTTTTGTTCCACTGTTTGCAGACTCTAATAACAAACGAAGATAAAATCAAACTGTGTGATCAGTAAAACTGTGACATGACATTCTCTCCTAGATAAACGATCAAATAAGCAATTTTACTTACACTCAGATTAAATAAACGACACCAAACGCAATCAATTCTGTTTTTATACTCTGCATTGCAGTGATATAACGAAAAGACTAATTGGATTTGGACTTGGAAAAATGCCACTTCTGTGCTCCAAAAATTAAAACATTGAGTAAACTGTGAAATAAAACAAAAGTGTGGGGCACATGTGTTCTGGTTTTTGTAATGCAAAGCATTCACCATTTCTTCTCTGGCTTGAGCTTGATATTTAATGAGCATAATGGCAGTGTGTTGTGGATAAATACAAGCTGCTCACTCTGCTTGATGGAAATAAAATAAAAGAATGTTTAAAGACATCTTTTAGAAAAGGGACATGAAGAGACTTGTCAACAGCGAGCTCGCGACAGAGTGGGAATTGGTGATGGACTCGGCTGCACATGGGGTTTCTCTGCCTTGGTCAAGCCAGGGCAGATCCATTCCCTTTGCCTCAGGCAGGGCAGCATCTCTGAGCACGTCTGTGCCGCCTTCAAGGACAGAGCAAGGTCGTCTTTTGTGTCACTTTTCATCACTTTCCTGCTTACGCGTCATCCTTCCTCTCCGCTTGTTGTCAGACACCGAGGTGGTTTCAGACATAATTTATGGGTCTGATTTCCACATCAAAACACCTGTCCGAGTGAATGCTTGAAGAGCAAATTTCCTGAGCCTGGAGAGGGACGTTGTGAAGTGGTTTAGAGCACACGTTGTGAAGTGGTTTAAAGCACAAGTTGTGAAGTGGTTTAGAGCACACGTTGTGAAGTGGTTTAGGGACTTGAGGTGTTGGTTCGCGGAGGTTCCAAAGTGGCTCCTGGTTTGTGCCTCCTGGAAGCAGCAGCTGTGCAAGGATGGCACAGGGCACCCTCGGGGGGCTGGGGTGCAGCAGCCAAGGTTCCCCAGCTCGAGGGAACTGTGGGGGACTTTATCTGTCAAATCTGCGCTAGGAATTGCTTCGATTGCTTAAAAGTGGCTCTCTGTAGGGCACAGGGGTTGCCAATTCCCACATCATGTATACCTAATATTCCCAGATAAATTAGTGGATAATTAGATATCTTAAGAAATTACTGTGAATTAGATTTTATAAGATGTTCATAATGGAAATTGTTAGGCCAAAAGTGGGAAGGGATTGAAGAACAGGTTAGATGATTTCATTGTTTTGGGGTTTTTTTGAAACATCCTGGTCTATTTTTATTTCATCTGGCTCTGGAAAGTCTTTGATCTTGGGTCACCAGATCCTTCATATGAATGCTGTGGTTAGGGTCATTACATTCATGTTCTGTTTCACATGTTTTTCTTTCAATGTCTGCAATCTGTCACTAATCTTCTTATCAATGCTGTGGCTTTCCACACGAATTGTTTTGGACTGATATAATTTTTTTAGAAAATATTTTCCCCCAATAAAAATGAATTTTTAATTTTACATTTTTAAGATAAAAATTAAACTATTTTCTCTGAAAATATAAGAATGAAATAATATAACCTGGCTTCTGAAGACTTTTTTTCAGTTGCATGCCTTGGACAGTTTCTCTCTGAAATTCCTGAATGACATATTTGATCCAAAACTGAATTTATATGCAATCAATCTATATCTATCACAATAATATTTTCTTTTCTATAATGCTTAAGAAGAATCTAAACTGAGAAATATTCCTGGTACACCAGCAGTATTTCAGTACTGTCTGTACTGAAATTTATTTTATAGTGCCCTGTATAAAAAGACAGAAGAGCTACTAGGAAGGCAATTGTCACCTCTTCCTTTGGTCAAGAGGTGGGAGTTGTGGAGACAGGGCTGGCCACACACGACATTTCAATTGGTATTGTAGCATTTTGTAGGTAGGGACCTGTCAACACTTCCTTTATTAACTTTGGTGTGCAGGCAGACACCATTACCAGGCTGAAATTTCATTCACAACCAGTGCTTGTTCTTTAAGTTCTCTAAGCTTACAAAAATAGTTTAAGCCAGTTTGTTTCCAGTTTTGGAGCAGCAGAGGAACAGGAGGGAATAAAAGGTTTCTGGCTGCTACACACACTGCTTTGTACTCCTGCTCCCAATTTATTTATCTGCTATTTTATATAACATTCTTTTCCATCTGTTATGTTGAACGCACGATATTTTGCATGAGAGAAGGGGCTGTTGTGTTGCTTTTAATTCTGAGATTATCAGGGCACTCGGAAATGCTGTTAACAGTTTTTCATATTGATTGATATGTTAAGTCACATTCTCTGCTTTGTGTCTGTGCGAGACCCAAATGAACCTAAGTAAGAACAGCACAAACATCTCTGTTGTAAGAGAGAGATTGTCTCTTCATCTTTGAGTTATGAATCCAGAAGACTGGAGCGAGGAATTATTTTGGTCTTGCACAGTATGAATAATGCATGTAGCACCATTATACACATCCTGCATGTTGTGGAACCAGAATGCGCCGTTATGTTAATAAACATTCATGATGTTCACCATAACCATGCTGAATGCTTTATTGCCAAAAGAAATTGTGATCCCAGGGACATTCAGCGATGTCAGCCTTATTACAATAGCCAATTACTAAACTTACAGCTGTATTATTCTGTCTCTCTGTTTGATATGGGCAATTAGTCAAAAATCTCTGGGTCTTGTAGTTCGTTTCTGTTACGTTGGTAAGGGAGTTGGGTGTTTCTCACGTACAACCTCGTTTAATTAAAAAAATAACACGAAACCTTCTGGTTTTCTGAACACAAGGAGAGTAATGCATGAAATATATAAATCCCTTGTATTTCTAGACTGCTTTCAAGCTGTGTTGGGCACTAAATTTTTCTCTGTCATGTCAGCTGGTTTCTAAGGCTGTGGAAGCTGCTTCCAAGCTGTTGTCTTCATTCTCTTTCTCTCTGCTCCTGCAGTTCCTCTCATTCTCACCCAAAAAAGTACCTGCTTTCAACCTAGGTTCTGGCTGTATCAATATTTAGGAAAAGAAGCCTCAAGGTTGCAACAAATATTTTCATCGGTGGGAAAAATGGAAATTATTAACTACCCCAGTTACTGTAACAACACATGTGAGAATTTTGTGTGTTTGCTTTAAAACATTAGTTTTGGGGCATTTATTTTTAACTGCCTAATTGTTATCAGGAAGGGGGTTGAAATGAAAAAAAGCCTTCTGTGTTTATTCAAGGCTTAGTTTAGACAATAAGTCTCCTTGCTTTGGTAAGTATAAAAAGTGGAAAAGCAGCCTTTTATCCTCATCAGTGTAGAAAAGTTATGTTTTCCTTTCATTCCATTGCTTCAGAAATTATTCTTAGTGTGGAACCATAGACTTTAAGCAGAAACTGGGATATTTGATTGCTTACCCTGACACTGTGTAGTAAAGGCCATGGAACTTTATCTTATGTTGAAACTGTTTACTTCAGCTCCATCATGATGTGAAGTCTGATTTGAAGCCAACTAGACATGATAAATTCATAGCTTTTTATGGTAGCATGCTCCAGAAATTACATTCATGTAAATACAAGTGTGTGTCTTATTTCTCAAATTTATTTATGCTAATCTCCAGACTGTAGTCCCCAGTTTTACTCATTAATGAGGCAGTTCTACACATTTCTGTTGGATCCATCTTCTACCAGAGCTCTCCTGAGAGGGTGTTTGCATGGAGGGTTGCTGAGGTTGCAGTACACCCCTGACAGTGAGCTGTAACTGAGGGTTCAGCATTAATTTTCTTTATGGTTACGTGTAATTGTTTACCAAGGAACTTGTCACCCTTGAAGGGCAGTGTCATTAACTTCAGTGGAGATACAAATCCTGACCAAGTTTTAGCCAGAAAGCTCATCTTAACATGACATTATGAACATGCTCTTGGGTGAAATTAAAACTAAGCAGTCTCCTAAGTTCTCTCTCTCTTTTTTTTTTATTTCTCTTGAATGAGACTGTGGTTTTGGTTCTTGCCTGAATATCAGTTTTCAGAAATAATAAGGAGTTTTTTAGACTGTTTTATTTGCTGTTTAATTTTTTTTTTTTTGGGGGGGGGAAGGTGTTTGGTGGTGGCTTCTGAAATTTTTTAGGGTTTTCTTTGTCATGTGTATGACAGCAGTGCTTGTTGGTGAAGTCTGTCAGACCAAGTCTATTCCTGGCAAATGGCTTGTTAAAACTTTCACTTCTGATGGTGTTACTTTTTCTTTACAGCTTAAAGTTTTTCTTTTAGTCCTTAAAATGAAGAAATAGAAACTTGTACAGTTTCACCTTTGGCTACACCTTGTCTGTTGTGGTTGCTGCTGAGCATTAACATTGGCTCATACATCATCTCCCCCACCATTTCCTTTCCACATAACTCCATATAATTCAAAACTAACAAGGCTCTAATTAGAAAAATAAATTTAATCCTCTCTGTAAACTGAATTCTTCTAGCCAGGAAACAAATGCCTTCTCTCCTCCCTTCAGCTCTTTACTGTTCTTCCTTATTTCTGCTGTTTGAGAGGTTTTGTTAAATATTTGTGTTTCTATTTCACTGGCAATTCAGAGCTATTAATGATGGACATGAACTAGTGGTGAGTCCCATGCTCACTGATGATGTCAAAAGTCTTCACATGCCATTTTCCAGTGAAAGCCTATTTATTGGTGTCATTATTAGGAAACACGATATTACTGGCAAGTAAAAGAGAAAAATGTGCCTCATTTTCCTGTGTCCTGACCTGTCTTTAGATCAATTTCTCCTGCACTGCATCCTATAATTCATTCTCTTTATTCTCCTTGTTCCAGGAAATTATTGTTCAAAGGTGGTGCTGAAAGGGTGTCCAAGTAGCTGCTACTTCAAATGGAGAATCAGCAAAGCCTTGTCTTCTAATCTCTCCGTTCTTTCCTGGTTTAGGGATGAAAATAGAAAACTTGCAACAAAAAGCACACGAGAAATCACTGGTTTGCCTTTTTGTGTCTTTGCAGAATGGAATGGCCTTTCTTGAAAAATTAAAATATTTTGTTTTCTTGGTTTCTATACTTCCCAGCAAGATTCCTAACAGCATGTCAACCAGCAAAATGGAAGGAGCAGGTGATGAGCAGAGTATTTATTCTGAATTTACTGCTGTTGGTTGCAATGCTAGCTGTTGATGAAAGTTAACACTGGTATTTGTGTGAAGAGAAACAATTCAGTAAGCTGTATTTAATGATTTATGGTATTTTGTGAAGGTGCAGAAGTCTTTTGCCACATGTTCAAGGCTGCTTCATACCTTTGCATAGAGATTGAAGTGGGAAAAAAATGACCAAAAGAAAAAACTCTCTCTACAAAGAATTAAACTAGAATTTACAGGATATGAGGGCTGGTTGTCTTCACAGTGTTGCCATCCTTAGTGCATAAGTGAACTGAGATTTCTTAGTGAAAAAACCAGTAGGGCAGCATCTTAAAAGAGCAAGAAAAAATGGTGGCTAATCATAAAAACCTACTTGCATACTTCTTGATCAGAGTCAAAATACTGTGTTACCAATTAACAAATTCTCTGTTTATATGTTTTGGGCTTGGTCTTAGAGGCAGCAGGTGGAGTTTACAGTAAAGTCACTGATTTCCAAATTCTGTCATCACTTATTCAAATGCAGGAGACACAAATTTTCTTCCTTATTCGCTGAACTGAATCTCATCCTTAGGCCATTCTTCTGGTCCTCAGTTTGAAAGAATGCTAATTACTTTCTAATTGCAGCAAGCTGGCATCAAATCAATCTCTACTCAGACAAAAGTTTCATGCCTGTCAGACAATAAAAGACTTGTATGTTGATAAGCTCCTTTGATTCTGCTTAGAAGTTACACATTCAAATCTCCTTTAAAATATGGTTTCCATTTGAGGAGAAATAAATATATTTTGTAAACCTATCTAATTATACTTGGATAGCAATCTCTAAAAGAAAACTAATTTCTTTTCTCATCAAAAGAGTAGCTCTGGGAAAAGCTTTCTCTTTAAAGTTTGTGTTTACGTGACAACCGAAACAAGGCTGAGAAAAGAAATATTTGAGCCTAAAAAATTGTTTTGGATTTTTCAATCTTATTACTGGGTCTTTTTTAAAGGACAATAAAGGTGAGAAATCAGAATGGTACACAAGCTAAGATCAGGGTGCTATTATGCCTACCTTGTACTTCCAGCCCTTCACCCCCATGTAGCCAGAGGTCCGAGAGGGTCCGTGCCACAAGGGTGCTGCTGTGGAGCACAAACCTCTCTCTGCCTTTTGATTTTCCTGAGTTTGTTCACTCATTGCCAGTCCTTATCATCCTCATTCCTAAATTCTCTCTACTTGCATTTTTCTGAACCTCCCTCTGTTTTCCTTGGTATAAAACATGGAAGATCTGGGAGAGCTCTTTGGGAGCATCGATATTGTTTGTGTGCTTTACATTAAGCTCTTAACTTTGTCTTGCTTCCTTGCACATTTCCCAAAAGAATTTTTTAAAGTGTGAAAGGCTGTCTGGAGAGCCTGCCCTTGTATCTTTGAGTAATTGCAATATTTATAATTGTGTAGGATGTGGAGTCATACAGTGTGGTCTAGTGCACAATTAACATCTGTTGGGTAGTTTATTCCTCTGGCATGTTTCCAGCTCGTGCTGAGAGTGAGAGTGCAGAATAAGTCAAACAATTTGTCCAAGTTCTTCAACCAGGTAATGGTAGTTCATGAAGTACTTGAGCAATTATAAACATTTATGCACCGGGTGTTAACAAGTGACGGGTAAAATAAGCATTTGGTGACTACTGCAGAGTGTTTCTGTAAGTGTTTCCTAGTAGGTTTATGTGTTGAAATTACTGGATGCTGGGATGTTTACATTTGTCAGAGTGCCTAGTTCATTAGCAGGAAAGAAAAATCAATACCTGAAGAGGAGAGGGAGAAGGAGAACTGCATAATGATAACATAGATACAACTGCTAATTTAAAAATGAGGAAGAATTTGCTGGGTTTAGTTTTCCCTGTTTTAAAAAACAATTTTTTTCTATTTTCTTTCCACTCATTCAGCTTCACACAAAGCTATTAGATGAACTTTTTCTGTTCCACCTACACCTGAAAAAATGCATGTTTTATTAGATAATAGGTGTAAAAACTATTCAGCATTCTATAGAGACGTTTGAGCTGTCCCAGTTGCTGCAGTATCTAACTGTGAGCGATAACATTCTGCACAGTGGTCATGGAATGAGTTTCTATTGCAGTTTTTTTTGATTGCCTCGAAGAGTTTGGAACTGAGTGTTTTGAAACTGTAGAAAGAAACAACAATTGTGCTGCTAAGCATCAATTCAGGTGCCAGAGTTGCTGCATTACTTCAGTCCTTAAAAATATTTACTGTGTTAGTGTCTGTAATATCACTGGGATTAGGTAGAGTGGTCTGGAGGATTGCTGTAAAATTCAGTCAGATAGGTTATTTTTGGGTTTATTTTTGGGTTGGTTTTGTTTGTTTTAGGTTTCTTTTCTTTACCTTATCACAGTCAGAATATGACCACAGCTGTGCAGTGCCACGATACGGCAACAGATATCTGTGTTGTAAAATGCTGCCTCAACAGTTAAAAGATCAGATTTTCAAACAGTCTAATTCTTAATTGCTCCATTTCCATTCACTTTGGGTCGAACTCCAGTTTTTGATACACTCAGAAGCATGAAGCAACCCCTTTAGCTTTGTAAATCCATCCCCAGCAATTCCGAAATGGCCACTTGGCTGCACCCAACCCTGTAGGCATCTGACTCTGCTGGGTACCCTGTTCTCCAGTACCACAGCAGCTTGAAGACCCACAAAACTCCTGTTATTCCAGCAAAATAGCACTACTTGATATGAAGTGAGGGCATCAGAAATCTTGTCCTTGAATTTCTCTATTTACTATGACCAGAAGCACCACTTTGGAGCTTCCTGTGCATGGGCAGGGGAAGCAAGAGAGGCTCCATTTACTGCTGGCAGGTCCAACGTTCGGGGATAATTTGGGTCAAGGCACGGTCTGGCTCAAATCCCTGCTCTGGGCTTACTGGGGAGCTGGAGACCACGGGCTGCTCTCACTTGCCCTCTAAAAGGACAGTGCAGTGATGGTAATTATGGACATCGTCAGGATTATTCAGAATTTATGGTTCTCAGTAACTTTGATTATCTTTGAACTGGGCCCTTGGAGAGATACTTTACATTTGGGCAGAAATAGAAGTCTTAAGAGCATCACACTGGTATCTTTAAAGGATTTAAAATAGACAATTTTTCTGGCTTAATCCTTTGATCATCTCTCCCTTTTTGCAGCTCTTCAGTCACTTTTCATCAAATGGGTTACCTATATTTTTCTTTAAGGCTTTCATAGGCTACCTTCAGACTACCAATGATTTCTGACTTGGTATTGCTTTTTATCTTCAGGGAACTTACCAATAGTGCTGCCAGCTGTCATAGTTTTAATCTGATGAATGCACTGGGTGTGTGGTTTTTTTTATTGTTGATAGAGATATTTCGTTTAAACTATAAATCCTACTCCAAATAATACTTTGCTTCTTGCATGTTTATATGCAGTCTTGAGGTTGTAACTTCCAATTTCTTTTTGTAATCCCTAAACCAGTTTGAAATTAAAATATGTTAGTACATATGTGCTTCATTACAAAATGGACTTTCAGGATTTCATTAGCATCTGGTGTGTTGCTTAATGTCTTCTTGTAAAGCTAATTAAGTATTATGCTGTAACGCATAATTGTATTTTATTTTTTCTTAGCAGTATAGCAGGCTGCTGCAGGAAAGAAATAAGTGAATGATCAACAGCAGCATTCTGTGTTTTATTTAGATTTTCTGCACTCTCTTTTAATAACAACAATAATCACCACAGTGCCCAGACATGTAAATGTCTAATTTACAGATGCAGTGAGCTTATTATAACTCCAGAAGAATTCAGTGGTATCTGCAGCTGCTCTGCATGTTGGGGCTCAGATCTGTAATGACTACTATTTCTTAATTTTAAAACAAGCCTAGTGCATCAGCTGTTGTTTTTAAGATGTGCTGTCTAGCTCAACCAGAGTCTATCTGAATTACCCACCCACAGCAGTGGTCCCCATCTTTGATCTTTTTTCAGTCATAAAAGGCTGCAGGGCTCGAGCCTGGCTTTACCCACCCCAGTGACTACTCTAGCAGGCTGTGCTGAGTTTAGAAGGGTGACTTTGGGATGTGTAGAGCTCTCACGGAGACCATCCTTGATGGGTCACATCACCTAGATCTGGACTCAGATAACTCTGAAGGCTCAGGAGGGGTTTCCAGCTTACATCACTGAGCCCATCCCGAGGTCAGTATGCTCACCCTTGCACAAAAGTAAACACAACTTCAACATCACCCTAGACCACTGTGTCCTTGTTCTCTCTTTAAAAGCCTTTAGGATTCAGGCAGTCTCTTCCAGTACTTCATTCTTCTTAATGTTTGAGTTCATACGTACAACCAAATCTCTTTCTAAGCTTAAGCAACCTCCATTTTATTGATGTTTCTTCAAAAGGTTCACGTAACCTGGACTTCCAATTTTTCTGCTTGATGTCTCAGAATAGTCCCACCTGAAGCTTTTGAATTCATCTGTTTAGCCTTAACACATTGATCTGCCTATACCCTGTATTATTCACAAATGTTGAAATGGAGGTAATAGTGTTACCCTGCAGTCAAGGTCTTTTGAACATCCTTTCATAAAAGATTATGAATCTCTCTAATAATAAGAGGCTTGTAAACACCTAAAACAGTCAGAATGGCACACAACCATGAAAAAATCTGCTCTGCAAAGGTACAGATCTGGGTTTAAAATTGAGGATAAATGTAATTTTTTTTTGTGAAATGCAAGAAATATTCGTGAATTGAGCACAAGTGTTACCCATGCTACGTGAGGTCTCCTCAAATAGTCTCACTTATGTCAGTCTTCAGCTTTTATCTGTTGTTGCATTCAGCGAAACACCACGTTTTCTTGTTTAACTGAGCAGAGTGGACTAATTAAGTATTTTAGCAAATATTGCCTTTCTGGTGGTAAACACTGGACCTTCCTTTTGAAATCTGTCAAAGCCTCCAGTGGCTCAAAGGAACGGTAGTGTGCTGAACCATGTAATGCCCTGTTGGAATGTCAGGTCCAGAACAGGATGAAACACCTACAATATTGTTGAGTGGTTGCTCTGTGCTAAGGATTTGATCCAAGGCCATTGGATTAAACGCCTTTAGACTAGCCTGCTGTTTTGTGTAGACCTTATTCTGTGATTTGTAGCTTGCATTTGTATGTTGCAATCCAGGCTGCATTGTCTGGCCATTCTTCTATGGCATCAAGGAACCAAAGAAGCAACAGATGAACTAGGACAAAGAGGAATAATTTACAGTCTGCAGAAGTTGCTTGCTGACTGATTGTGTGTCCTTTACAAAATGCCATCCTCGCTGGCACCTGAAGAACCAGCACCACAGTCCAGTGCCCTTCTGGCAAGACAGTAAAAGAGCAAGAGTGAAACAAGAGAACATCAGTGTATTCAATCCTGTTTGTTCCTTACCAATACCACAAAGTTATTCCTTGCCCAAAAAGACACAGAATAAATGACTGCAACACAACAATGGCTCTGGTTTAAAAGTCCTGCACTCCCTGCGTGTGATAGAGCACATTTGTGGTGCTCTGTAATCAGAGAATCATAGAAACACAGAATATGGTGGGTTGGAAGGGACTCACAAGGATCACTGAGTCCATCTCCTGGCCCTGCACAGGACATCCCAATAGTCACACCATGTGCCTGAGAGCAATGGCCAAATGCTCCTTGAGCTCTGTCAGACTGTGACCATTGCCCTGGAGAGCCTGTTTCAGTGCTTAGCCACCCTCTGGGTGAAAAACCTTTTCTAATATCCAACTTAAATCTCCCCTGACTCAACTTCAGGCCATTCCTTAGGGTCCTGTCACTGATGCTTCTCTGTAATCAACACTTGTAAGATCCTTGCAGGACTCCTGAGCTGCAGTGCCACTCTCAGCACTAAGGAATCGTGCTGGGCACTTGCTGTGGTGTAAAATGGGACAATCTTCTTCCACTTAGCTGCATTAGGAATCTTTTCTTAACATTTGAACACATCTCAGCATAAAATATTCCTTAGTAGCTAGGGTTTAACATGTATTGTCAAACAGCTATGTTAAATGTAACTTAGCAGCTATTTGTAGGTTGGTTTATTTGTGTTCAGCAAAAAGAATGTTTGCAGACTTGGTGGAGGCAGAGGCAATGGGCAAGCAAAATATGGAGGCACTTCATATTCTTTTAAATAGTTTTTAAAAAAATCTTTATAGTTTGCCTCAAAATATCAAGAAAAAAGCTGACAGCTGATAAACAGACTGAACAGATGAGATTACATTTATTTGTAGTTAGTCTGTGATAAAAACCCGGATACACTACTGCAATGAAAGTGTTGGAAGAATCTCTTCCTAGGCTTTCAGATAAACTCCCCCCCACACCTCTTCAGTGTCAACAGTTCCTAGTTAATGATGTATTCTGATTTGTCAGATAACAGGTACCTTTTGTGATTAATTCTGAGAATCCAGAAGAAAAGTGTTCAGACATGGAATTTCTCCCTTCAGTTGCTGTGGTTTGCTGCAGTTGAAGATAAAGTTATGCTTGGGATAAATAGTTGTATTTCTTTGTCAGTTTTTCTGCTTAGCCTTCCTGAAGGCTCTTGTTGATCAGTGCTTTCTGAAACAGATGAGTTTTGAGCCAAAGATTCTGAGCTGATTAAATCTTTTGCCTTTCTGCTGGTTTCTGGAGTTATTTCTCATTTACAGGAAATTAGTGTTTGACCGAGAGAGCAGCTTTTCTACCAGCATTTCCTCTGTCTCTGCAGTTCCTCAACCTTTCCCTTTGCCAGCCGTCTCAGGAAGTGAGGTGATCCCAGAGGTAGAACTGGCAGGCAGGTCGTATTTAACAACTTCTCACAATTTCCCTCAAGGCAGATTTTCTGCAGTAGTTGCAGAGGCAATTGTCTGATTTCAGCTTCATGCTCTATAGGAACACAGAGTTTACATATCCTTTTCTGGTTCAAATCCAGTTTGGACTCTCATATTTTCATACCTCTACCCAGACAAACTACAATGTTCCTGTTAATTTCTGCATACAGAACTGAACTTAGGCTTGAGAGCCAGCTGCTTGCTTTGCCTGCTGACATTTCCAAGCAAGCAAATCCCTAAAGAAAAAACTGAGCTTTCTGTATGGGATGCCAGACTCTCTTTGCCCTTGAGTGCAAATGGCATCACGTTGCAGAAGCAAGTAACCTCAGAGGTTTTAGAAACTTGCTGCTCGGGCATCTACTGTGGAAACTCATCTCTAAGCTCTTCCTCTGTCACTGGAAGTGTGGTGACAATGCAACACATGGGAAAAGAGTAGGACAGCAGATTTGTGTGGCACCCCCACAGCCCACTGTTTGTCCACAGTGTTGAATGTCTTCAATTAGCATCATAATTAGCATCGATGTGCCCAATAGGAACATTGTGTTGTCTGGGGCTGTTGGAGCTTCCTGATGTCACAGGGATAAAGGAGAGTCAGGCTTTGATGAGTCTCAACAGATGTCTTAGTCCATTAGCCACTATTGGAGGTAACTGCACTACAAAATTAACCTCTCTAGACTGTTTCTGTGGGCAATGGGGAGAGACAGGTGACTCGAAACCACTCCATTGGGCTCCCAATCTGAACTGTTCTCTGGACAAGCTCACCTCACCCCACCAGCCGAGCAGGAAGGGTGCCTTGGCTCACTGCGCTGAAGTTGGCTCCTGTTCCTGCTGCTGGGCTCCCTCCTAAGCTCCTGCCTGCCCCAGCCTGGGTCTTCCCCTGCTGAGCAGCCCCAGTCCGTGCCCTGCTCTGTGAAATGATCTGCAGGAAAATGTTGTGTTTTGCTCTACAAAATGGATGCAGTTAATTTGTCTTAATTTTGTGTGGGTACACTTATTTCACTAATAACAAATGGAAGCATTCTAGTACATGCCAAGCAGATACACTTTAGCAAAACAAGCTGACAGCCCAAGAATAGGCTTTTCAAGATATGTGATGATGCGCATGTGAGACATTATGATTATAAATGAGCATCTGAAGTGAAAATTAGCAAGGTGGTCTAATTTATTAAACCTGCATTTTGATTTTACATACACACCTGGTGCTGGATCATTTCTTGCTAAGCTATGTTCACTGTACTATAAATTCAGTATATTGAATAATTCCAGTTGTTTGATGTAATATGAAGCTTTTTTGTAACATCTAGAGCGCAGCTTAGCCAGTTGTGATCTCCTGTTAGTTACTATATATCTATTGCTACAATTTTACTTGTAGTTTAAGAACAAACTGCAGTTAGGAAAGAATACTCATCTTCATTTCCAAGTCATTTTGAAAATAATCAAGTTCAAAAAGAATATCAATTACTTAGCACTGACTGAAGAAATTAATATTTTCCATTTAAGAGTATTTGATTTGTAATCGATTTGGTTTGCATCCTTTTTATTTTTTTAGCTCTCACTTTTCTTTCAGTCTAGCTCAGACTTATAAGAGAAGTTTGTTTCATAATTACTTTTTGCATCTTTTCCCAAAACATAGTCGTTGGTGTTACCATTTATGTAATTTTAGTTGGCAATTTTGTGATGTAGCCCCAAAATAAAGTTGCACTAGTGAGCAATACTTCAGTTTTATGTGGACTCGACAATATTTTAGTTAGAAGCACTGCAAACCATAAATCAATAAATAGAGATGCAAAAAGGTCTAGCACTGTTTCTATAAAGAGATATCTGCAATGCAATGTCTGTGGGTGATCATCTTCCAGGGGCTCTGAGGAAACCACAATCTCAAGAGTAAAAATAGGAGTGCTTTTGCTGGAATGGAAAACTCCGGAAAGGAATTGAATTGGTGCTAACTTAGAAAATTAGTAAGTACCCATCAAGTTGGGCTTTAGTAAGTAAAGTAAAATCAGCTTCTTAGAACTAAATTTGACCATGCAGATGGTTCTGAGTGAATCTGTATGTTCAGTTCAGCATTCACCTTCCCCATCATTTCGAGCATCTTAGGTAGTGCAGTGTTATGAAAAACAATGAAGGCAAATGAGAGGGCTCCTGGGTTGTTCAACAGTCATGGTGTCTCACAGCTGAGTAGTAAATACAGCATTTTCCCCTAGAATACTGAGAGGTTTTCGATAGGACTGACAAGTCTGAAAATTGGAAATATTTTCCTGGAGTAGAGGATTTCAGAGTGAAAAAAAACATAACTGAAAATGCTCAGATTTCTAATTTTCTGTATGTTTGATTGGGTTATTGCTGTCACCGCCATGATAATCACAGCACCAGGAAGTCAGCAAGCATTTAAGAATTGTGTGTAATTTACAAAAGGCTCATTTGGAAGGGATGTACAATTCTCCCACTGCCTGCTTTTTTCCCTCTAACTGCAGTGGTGGATGGGAGGGAGCATCTGGTGGTTTCTCTGCAAATACATTTAATATCTTGTCTGTGTGAATGTGATGGGAACTTATGGGGCTTGGAATAAAACCCATGTATTTATTCTCTCCTGGCAAATATGGGACTTTCTGTATAATTCTTTTTCTTGAGTTGCAATTCAAATAAATCCTTTCCTTTTGGTATTTCATAGCATTAATTTCTTATTATTCTTTCATGATTCTTCAATGCTATTTACAGAAGTTATGCTGTGTACAAACTGGTAGTCAAGGCTTCAGGGCCAGAGGAGCAGTGTGTAAAAGAGATAAAACCCACTTAATGTACAGAGCCTGCTAGTTTAAGGAAGAGATCAGGGCTTCAGGGCTGCAGGGTGGATGAGAAAATTTTAATCCTGGTCTCCTCTGCCCATTGGGAGGGTATTCCAGACATGAAACTAATGCAGCAGAGCACTTCTACTTGTGGCTGTTGTGGGTTCAGTCGCTGTTTGTAGATATCTCCTTCCCTGCTGGCCCTCAGTGACTCTGTCCAAGTTCTAGATTGCAGCACTTAACTTGTGAGCACCTTATTAGACCTGTCTGTGAGAGGTGCCCTGAGTCACACGGGGAGTCTGTGACAGAAGCAAACAGAGTCCTGATCTCCAAGCACTCAAACCAGTGAAAGGTTGTGATGTTTGGTAGAGCTGGAAGCAGATAATCCTACCAACTATTTTTATTCAAATTCAGGTTTCACTGAAAAAAAAAGTTTTTAAATTCTTTCAATTTTTACTGAAATAATCTGAACTGAATAGCAGTTTAACACATGTGACCTCTGCAGGTCTCTCCTAATGTGGATAATCCTCCCATTCATAGACATGGAAGGATCAGTGTCACATAGATTTGAATCCATCAACACCTTGACAAAAGCCTGAAAATTATTTTATTTTAAAACCTAATTTAATGATGGAAGAGGAATAAGGGTATTAGCCTGAGGCAATGAATAGGTACATTTTGCATAAACTCTTCTTCTCTAGCCAAACGAAAATAAGCTTATAAATCCTGTGTCAAATTCACATTGGTGATGGTAGGAATTGATGGTTCTGCAGGTCGTCTGCTTCTGCAGCAAGAGGTTCTCAGTAATTTCCTGCTATTATTATTATTGCATTTCTTGTGATTTTAACAAGAAAGTTTTCCATAACAGAGCAGTGAATTCAAGACTTCTCTGGCGCTGTCTTTCCTTTTTCCTATGGCTCCTTGATTTCTTTTCTCTCTTAAATCGACTCCATCATTAATCCTCTGTCTCACACATTCCCAGTAAAGTGCCTTTTATGCTACGCCTACACAGGGCAACGTGCACTGTGTAAAGATACTCCTGGTAGCTCTGAATGAACTGACTCAAATAATGGGGCGCAGCCCTGCACTTACTGGGTGCCATCTCATTAGGACTCAGACAGAGCCAGCTCTGCTCATTTTGATTGAGGCAGTACTGAGCCAGCTAGAAATCCTCCTAGGAGCATTGTGCAAGTAAGATGCAGCAATGTGAGGATGTACAAATATATAGGAAGACATATCCCTAAAAAGCCCCAAACTTTTTTCTCCCACTTTAGAACTATGTTACTTAGAGAAGAAATTAAAAAGGCTAAGGGTACAAGTAACCTGATGGAGTTTGCAAAGTGGACAAAGCTATATTTAAAACCATATTGAAATGCTGTCATAGCCATAAAATATCCACGTCTGACTGAAGCTAGAAAAGATAGTTAATGAGGAAGAGAATATAGCTTAAAATAAATGTGAAGTGGATATAACCATGGGGTGGTATGACATAAATTGAAGCAGGCTGAACTGACTAACAGAGCTGAGTTGCTAACAGCAGATGAACATGATTTGCTGGGCTGCACTTGAGAGTGTCATAATGAGGACAGGAGCTGGGAGAGGAAGGATAGTCCTTCCATTAGTCCTTTGAAAAATGTGCATCAGCTGTAAAGATTGAAACTGGGATAAATTTTGAAAGAACAAGATATCTTTTAGATTTCAGCTAGACTTTACAGTATTGTGGTTTTACTTAGCGTGGTGTAATCTCTGGCCTTCAGCTTTAGTTTACAAGACTGCCTGACCAGCATGTGATTTTTCTCGCTGAATACGGACTAGAGGAAGATGCTCTCTGTTCAGCTGTACTGTGCCAGTGTTAATTGATGTTTGCTGGTTCCTGGCTGTGGATGAGCTCAGTTATACATCCCCCGAGGAGGACAGTGCTTGTTGAACCCCTGATGTGTCTGCTGCAGCATCCCTCTCCTCACGAGCTGGGCGGGTCCCCTCTCTCTGCCTGCATCAGGGCCATGGCTGAGCAGCAGCCAGGTAAGGTGTTCTCTGGTGGAGCTGCACCTGGAGTTTGTGACTCTCCAGTAGCTTCTGATCTGCAAAAAGAGCCGAGTGTGGGCATCAGTGCTATTGCAGACACCTTCACTGCTCTCAGGCCTCGCCTGCCCCGCCAGTGGTTACTGGCTGTGACACACAAACTTTTCCCTTTTATTGCAGCATATTTTTGATGGCAAATGCTTGTGTACTCCCTCCCTTGCCATAAAATCGATGTGTTTTGTTCCAACAACTGCTAGGGAAAAAAAGCAGAAAAAACATGGCAATTTCTGCTATCACCTGTTCTGGTTGCAGATCGTTATCTGCCGTAGCATGTCCTAGCTCCTCTCCACTCACACTGTCTGATTTACCTGACGAGATAACTGGGGCTGGTGTGGTTATGCAGCAGCACAGCAAACTATTTCTGCTACGAGCACTGAGGGATCCTGGTTTCTACCGGATGCTCCCAGCAGATTTAGTCTGAGTGAATTGGGCCGTCCCTTCCCGCGCGTGTCCACCCGTGCCAGCCAGCTGGTGCAGGGGAGCACCCTGCACGTGTTGGCATTGTTGTCCGTATTTTGTCTGAGTGTCAAGGCACAGAGATCTCACCATAGTTTAAATTGGTTTACTACAGTCAGTGCATTTTATTGTCTCGCTTGTAAGGGCCAGTGATGTGGAACACGTTAATTGGCACTTGTTGGGATGCAGGGTGCTTCTCAAGTGTTGAAGGTTTAAAAAATAATGCCCTGACCTACAGGTTTTTTTTCAAACCATCAATGAGCTTTAAAAGTGGCCATTCCAAGTATAAAGTAATTTTGGGAGAGGAGGGAAAAAAGATGTTAAAAAAAAGGATGAAAATTGTTTTTCAGTTCTGTTCATTGCACAGTTACCAAAATCAATGTGTCTGCAAATGTAACTTGTCTCATAAATCATTAGGTCACAAACCTGCACAATGTCAATGTGTTGTCACTATCCTATTAAATTAAATTACTAACCAAGATAATACTTAACAGCACATTTCACATGGAGCAATGTTTTAATGTATTGAGGATGCCTGTTAAACACAGCAGTCAGCTAGTATGGCTTGAAATCTTTTTGGTGGAAGAAATACTAGAAGGAGATAAAGACAGAGTGGGGAAAAAAGCCATCTAGTCACTAGAGACATAACACACTGAAATACTGAGCTGCCATAATGACAGATGTTCTTCTAAATCCCTACCCAGTAATTATCAAAGATGGGTTGCATGGGTTATATTTGGATTTGGCACCTTCAGACACAAGGGGATTGGTAGACTTATAGATAACTGTCTCTGTGTTGAGCTTTGGGGAAAACTAAAAGGTAAACTCTGAACCTTATTTTTACTCAACATTTCCTGCAACTGTATTTATAAAAGGCAGAGGGAGGCTGTCATCTCCTGAAGGAAACAGTGAATTATCCCGGTTTACACCTATTCCAACCCACAGAAATTTTAAGATGAGAGCACTCGGGTTCTTACCCTGTGCATTAAAGCCTAAAGATGACACTTGCAGTCCCACATTATGTTTGGCATAAGGAAATGAAAGCCCAGCACTACTTGCCAAAATTCAGCCAAATAATGGTGTAAAAGCATTGTACAATCAGTACATCAGCCATGATCATTGCCACATTTTTTGCCCTTCAGGCTGAATTTCTGTGGCTGTGTTTATCTCCCCCAAGGACAACATGCAAGTCAAATGGCAAAATTTGATCCCTCTCAAGCTGCAGGGAAAAGAACGTGGCAGGTGGCAAAGGCAGTGAAAGAAAAGATTATTTTTGATTAACAGCAGCTCACGTGTTACCAACTTTAGTTGTCCGGGAGAGGAAAGGCACCATGAGAAGGAGTTGGTGTGTGGTCACAGCCTGAGATCTGATGGAGAATTAGTTAGCTGAAACAGATATGCAATTGAATGTAGAATACTTTGTACACATGAAATACATCTTTTTATTTATTTGTTTAATGCACAATCCAAAATATTATCTAGCAATAGAATTCCCAGTGTATGCTCCATTTTTTTGGTGTGTTTTGAATGTAAGAGTATATGCAAATTTTTGAAATGTGGATAACTTCTCTTTTTATAGGAGACTATAATCTTATTCTCTAACACTTATACTATTATATAATGCTAATGACTGTGATTAGGCTCTGAATCTTACAACTTGAGATTGTCTTTATTTTTATGAGGTATTTTATGGTCATTTTAAATTATGGCATAAAACATTTAGTGTTTTGTAAAGAAAAAGGAAGTGTCTATCTGAAAGACATTAATTATATGGAAGTTCAAGCCACTTCTTGTTAGGATATATTTTACAATTTGTTTTGCTAAGTGTAGTGGTGATGGAGCATTTTTTTCCCAGCACAATCACCAGGCAAAACCATGTTCATGGAGTACCTGTTCTTTGGCTAAGAACAGGACAAAAATATTCTATAAAATAGAAGCAAACATGGTAAGGTTTTGGTAAATGTGTTTAGTCTGCATAGTCAGGTAAAATTCTAGCACTAGCAAGGTATACAGGAATTTTGTGGTAAGCTTAAAAAAAAAGGACAATCTAACAAAACTCATCATATGCTGATTTTATTTATTGTGATGGTTCCAGTAGAAATCAATTAATGCCTGTTTGCTGCTTTATTCTTATGGTGAAGATTCTTTGTTCAGCCCATGTGTTTGGGAGTCTTATTTCACATTTCCCTTCATTGCCACTTCAAAGATGATTGTATTTTTTCACATTTTTCTGTCTTCCTGTTTGCCAGCTGCATCGATTTTCATAGTCAAGACATATTTCCTACTTTATAATAGATTCCTGTCCACTTCTCCCACCTCTAAATCAATGTTTTTAATACTTTGAGAAGTTCTTCAGTAAGAATGGCTGTAAAATTTAGTCACTTCATTGACAGTTGATTCTTGTTTGATGCTGAAAGCCATTTCCACTCAAAGTTTCTGTCAGATAATGTAAATTTTTTTTTTTACTGGAATTCAATGAGGTCTGTCTAAGGCAATTTAATTTCTGTAATTTCACTTGAAAACTTGTAAAACTGCTAACTAACTTAAAGGCATTAAAATACTTGTTTGGAAAGATGTGTACTTAGTTCATTGTTGCAAAATACATTCACAATTTCACTGATCGTGGGACAAGAGCCTCATGATTTGAAAGTGGGTACCACTCCTCTATCTCTGTCAGCCACTGACACTGTATTTCCAGCATTGTTTATTATGTTTTTAAAATTCAGCAGTATGAAAGCTGTAGGTTTAGGCAGAAAACAATTATTTTGGGCTGTTTTAGTAGAGCTCGAGAAGTCAGACATTTAGATGTCCTTAAGCAGTCTCAGGCACTGCCTTTATCTTGAAGGGATCACAGCAGAGATGAGATATGGTCTGTTGTCTGCCAAGTAGGTAACACTGGATTGCAAGTAAAAATTCTGAGATCAGTTGAAAAGCTGAATTCAATGTTTAGAGTGTTTTATTGCAGCTCTTTCCACGTAGCACTTGTGTTACTTATAGGCATAGATCAATTCAGTCTGGATGGTTTAATTTTTTTTTTAATAGGAAGACAGGAAGAATTTCATCATCAGTTAAACAGCTGAATATATCACAGTTTTCATTCATGTGCGAGGTAAACATTCATTGCCTTGTCTAGCATGTGTGGCTTATTGTAATCATAATAAGAACAGCATGTAACATTATAATATGCTTATGCTCTAATTTAATATACTTCCATTATGTTGTAATTGCATATTACTATGTGTAATTTAATTATGCTTGTTAAAATTTGTTATAATTCTTTGTCCTAATCTGTATACCTTGGGGAAGCTCTGGGAAGGTTGAAATGAGACTGGAAAAGTGTTGCCCTGCTCAGCAACAGAAGTAGGAGAGTAGTTCTGAATCTACATTTCTGACCAGTGGAAGAGGCAAATGGAGTCTAGTTTGTTGGCCTTTGCAATTGAATTCTGAGATGGCAGGAAAATCTCCTTCTGTCTTCATTGGAGTCAAAGCTGGGCATGCTTTTGGAAAGTGACACGTGGAGGGTCTCAGCTTTGGGCTGGTGGTTGTTTCCAGGACCAGCCCTGAGGATATGAGCGGAGCTGTGTTGATTTGCATGGACAAGCTGTGCCTGCCAGTGGGATTCTTTCAGGCTGACCCTTACCGGTTGCTGCTCCTTTGGCTGGGTCTGGCCTTGGGACCAATTTTTTTGTGAAGTAAAATATATCCATTTTAATCAGAAAATAAAGGGCCACCTCTGGTGACCTCAGGGTTGTTTGTTGATGAGAGTGCCTACCATAGATTGTTTTGAGAGTCCATTATTGGCAGAGGTGTTTAGAACAATTTCTAGGCTATTGTCCCACCCTAAACACAGGCAATACATTGCTAATCCATACGAGGAACATCTTCTGCCTTACTGGTGCAAATGGGCAGAATGAGGTGTTAACAGAAATTTCACTTTCACAGGCAACACAAACAATAAATGTCACCTTCCAGCCATACTGGAAATTTGTTTCAGAGACAGAGATATCCAGCAAATGAGTTGGTATGGATTTCAAAAACAAATATGAGGTTTTATGGAAGGATGGTTACAAGGACTGCTCCTGCCCCTAAAGAAAAGCAGTGTGGTACACTGGAATGGTGGTCCTTTCGTTCAGCTCTGATGAGCCTTTCTTCCAGTATGAAGCACAGTCTTTTCCAGGAACTATTCTATCTCACTGACACATTGCACTTATAAATAGTGTTAGACTGGGTGTACGAACTAATCTTTGTTCTGGACTTCATTTGCAGGCCGTGGCTTCTATTATATTTAAGTACTTCTCCTTGAAGCCCTAAATCAAGGGCAGCCTTGAAAGTGGGCAGCTTGTATTAAATGTAATTACTTTAATCTGAAGCTTATGCTAAAGGTGAGACTTCTAAACAAGGGTAGCCACTAAATTAGAGTAGCTGCAGTTAAGAGCATGAATAGTAAAAGTACCTCTATTAAATAAGGGGTAGTAACTAATCAATGAGGGATTATAAATGAAGCTATGTGAGGGCTGTGTATTATGCTGTTCCCAAAACCAGAAATCACCTCTCCATATTTCCTCTCTTGTAAATGACCAAAAAGATACATAATATCTGTATTTGAACCAGGGTTCAAAGCCTAGTGAGGTTCAGTGCAATCCTGTTACTTGTTTATGTGCCCTTACTTCTCATTGAGCATGAAAAGCTTTTAAAAGAGAATGATTAGGATTTTCAGTGGCGACGTTGAACTCAGGAGCACAAAGCCAAGAATTACTTTTGTAATTACGTTTTGAAATGTAGAACCATTTATTTTTCTTCCTAACCATATTTTTTACTCTGTGGTCAGTTCAATTAGCATGTCCTCCCAATATTCAGGGGGCAACTTATAATTCTTCAAAGTTACCTTTGCCTCTTGGGTTCTCTCTGTTATGCCAGATTTCCTAACCTGCTCCGTGCTGTGGTGCCTTACCAGAACTGATCATTCACTGACTTTCGTTCCCTCCAAATGCTTCTGGGGCTTTATTTTACTTGTTAAATTCCAATCTTTCTGTTCCTGATTTGGAATAGGAATGGGTGTAGTACTTATTGACTCCTTTCTATCAGATGACAGAAGTTTTCACCCAGCATTGCAGACAATATTCAGGCAACCCTCCCCACCAGATTCCAGACATGAACTGCAGATGCAGGAACTAGAGGATATTAATGCCTTGTCTAGTGCATCATTGAAGAAAACAAGGTTTCCAAAAGGCTGGATAAATAAACTATCTCTTTTAATGGAATGCTCACTTGTTAGTAGGCATGATGGGAAAGTAGAATGTGTTCTTGCTGGGATAGAATATCACCAGAAAATAGAGAACCCAACTCTGTTTTCTTTGTTGACAGTTAAAACTAACATCAGCTGAAAAAAATAGTTGAAATAGGCTGAGTTTTCTTTGTGTGGTTAAAAGAGGCAGATAAGAACAGCTTCATGCAGGGAACAGATGAGGTAACTACCATCTTTACAGTATTTATGCTTTTTGAGTAACTGGAGCAATTTTCCTTTCAGTTTTTAAGAAACCATTTTCAGGTCTAATACTGACTCAATCACCTCTGTGAAATATTTTTCAGCATTCAGAAGTCATCTAAAGTGGCTTATTTTCTTCTCTGTTGTTTCCCTCATCTCACACATCAGCTCTTCTCTGTCACAGCTTTTCAAAGACAGTCTGTCAGCATGCAGACTGCTGTATCAGAGGCTTGATTTCTACAACTTTTGTGTGGGAGAGACTGAGCAAAGGGAAGAGAGCTGTTTGGACTCTTTCTCAGTTATTAGTGTTCATTTTAAGAATTTTACTTCAAAGCCCAGCACGGTGTCAACAATTTTTGAGCAATTCCTTACTCTCATTTTCGTTATAAATAAAGCATCGCGTGCAAAGTAAGTGTTGTAAAAGAAAACAAAACCCCTCTTAATAGCCACTTTTAAATTCAGCTTAAAATATGATGACATAACCAATAGTGGTGCTCATCCACATTTTTAATTTCTAATGCATTGGAATATGTAAGGACCATAAGATCTGTGTGTCAATTCTAACCCCACTGCTAAAACTGAAGACAACCTTTAAACCCAGAATTGCAATCTTAACTTTACCATAAAATTACTACTTTAAATTTTCCATGGCAGTATGTACCCAACTCTCTAATGANTTTTTTTTTTTTTTCTGATGCATTGCTTTTCTTACAGAAGTAATAAAATGTATCAGCTAACCAGCCAGCTGGTCTGTTATTCTGTAAAATACTTACTTTCACAATGGTTATTCAGAGGATGTTGTAGAGGCTGAAGCCAGGAATTTATTCTTGCATGCCAGTTTAGAGAAGCACAATTTGCACAGAATGCTCGAGTACAATTATTTGTCGACTGGTTCTTTTTCTTTGGCAGGAAGTTGATATCTTGTATTCCAGCAGTTCTTCTTTCCAAGATTTATGAACCCTCCCCGGTTTTCAAAGAGTTTTGCTTTGCATTAAATAACAAAGTAACTGCTTCACCAGAAAAGCAGTGACAGAAATAACAATAAGAAAATGAACAGCACTTACAAAAGCTAGAAAATGAAGAGTTAAAGTTAACCTTGCTTAGCAAATTTGGAGGTGAGGGCAATGTCCAGAAAGCCAGCATTTAGATGGAATTATGGATCTTCAAATGAGAATGGGCTCCAAGAAGTCTTTTTTTCCAGCAGCTGTAAAAATCAGGAATTTACATTTCGAGTAATAGTTTTTCTTAGATGTTTGTGTTTCACTGCAGTGCATGCTCACAGGCACTCTGGGAATCTCGCTGCCATTTCAGATCCATTACAGCTGGACCATGGACTAATTCCAGCCACTTGCTGAATCTGCAGTAGGTATGGTTTGTGAGTGTGAATGGATTCATTGTAGATACAATTTTTAATGCTTTCCTTCAGACAGAGTGAAAATCTCCAAATCAACACTTATTACATGATGATGACAATAGACAGTACCTGTTTGAAACACTTATCACAGTCATTAGTAGGTTTACTGTAATTAAGGTTTTTCCTATCATTTTGACACCTATTGCAGGGCCAATCTGATCATATATGCACAGATATGTGCAGTACATGCACAGGATTGTGCACTCATTGCACTTCCAGGGTGCACATGGAGGGCTGCAACCTGTGATGGATGCCTTTGGATGCACCATGCTGACATGTTTGGAGTCTTGGTCCAAAGCAGGAGCATTTGATTGGAATATGGTTAATCCCATCTGCCTGAACTTATGTATGGGATGCTCAAACTGGCCTAAGAACTCGAGGCACTGTCTTGTAAGTTCTGAAGTAATGATTTTAAGTTGGTGTTGAGACCATGTTGTCGAGCCTCTCTTAGATTTTTACTGAAAGGAAGCAGGAAGCAAGATAATTCTCTCCGAAAATTTACTTTGCCATTAGCTGAAATCTCACCTCTTCAATGGGAAAACTTAGATTAATAAGGAGTGTGCAATGTCAGATTAAGAATGCTATTAAATGACTGATTCCTTAATGTGGGGATGTTGTCTCAGCATGAGATGAGCCAGAACTCCCAGGGCAGCTCCTGGGGTCCTGTCACCCTCTGCTGTGACTGATGGCCATTTGCAGGATGGATCTGCACCTGTCTCTGCACTCTTACTTAAAAATTAACTTTGTCAACAAGAAACAAGATCCACTAAAGTGGATGAGAGGGAAGGATCCCTTCTTTGTCTTTTTGCAGGTTTTCTAGTTCATAGCAATAAAAGAAGTCCTTCAGATTGCACCTTCTTCAGCTCCTGAAGGAGAGCTGAAACAACAGGCCTGTCTTTAATTCAAATGTTGCTAGCAGTTACATGATCCACACTAGAGGTGAATTGTGAAATTTTCTCAAGGCATGTCGCAGGGTGAAATCCAAGGAAATAAGCCTGGAGCTGCATGCAAGCTTGCCTTCCTAGCTGTACTCTTTTAACTGTAATCAGAACAATTCTGGCCATGGGAATAAGACGGAATCTGAAATCTAGAGCTATCACTATAATTTATTAGGAGAATTTTTTTTTTTAATTTGAAGCTACATATCTGGGTCTCCGTCCTTTATTTTCATGCACTCCTGACTTCTCTGTGCCTTGGGTGCAGTACTGGGACAGCCTGTGGGGGTGGTTATGTCACCTGAGATCCCACAGTGGGCTCTGCTCAGTTTTCTGCAGCTCCGTGTAATGCTAGATGATAGCCTCAGCACTGGAATGTGATGGAAAAGCAATCTCTAAACAGTACCTACTGCATTGCATTTTGTAGAGGAAAATGAAATCTCTCTTGAAATGAGTAACAGGTTTTGTCTCTTTACTCTTGTACTTCCTTACCCTGCAAATTAAATTCCTTTGGCTTTTCTGAATTTTGGCTTATTAAAAGATAAAAAGACACTGCACATTTTCCTGTGCTCTATTTCATGTTCTTTAAGGACAAATATAATTACTATTAAAAAGAGGAATTCCTCAAGCTGCCATTACCCAAAATAATTTCATTCAAGTTCAGTAGCTTAGCCTCGTCTAAGAAATACTTTGTAGGAATTTTTTGCTTCTGTTTAGTAAGATAAGAAAAATGGCAATAAAACATCCAGTGCTAAAAAGAGGTGAGGAGAAGGATCCAGCTGATAACTGTCTGAATTAATTGAATTATTCCTCTGAGAACTATTTCAATGTAGGTCATCACAAGGAGTGAGGCTGCAGCTTCCCTCTGAAGCCCTGATGCAAGGCCAGTTGACACCAGGGACTAGATTCCTGTTTGTTTTAAACAGGAGTTAAACCTGAGCTGCTGCTGCTGCTGCAGGCTGTACAGGCTGACACCCACAAAGGCACTTTGACTCAGTAACACCCAGCTCTAAAACACCCCAGCATCTGCAGGTGGCCCAGCAGAGCTGAATCCACAAGGCTGGAGGCAGCCATTCTGTGCGTTCCTAACAAAGTCACTTTGGGGCTATTAGGCACAAAGCTGCACATTCAAAGACATTCGGGGGCCTCAGGGGTTGTCTGGGTCCTCTGTGGTCTCCTGTTAACACTCAGGTAATTGAAAAACATGCAGGTACCTTTGAAGAGTTTAAGCCTCCAGCCTTCACCTGCCAGCCTTAATAGAACGAATATTTTACCAGCCACTAAAACAAGACTGAGACCTTTCGGTGGTGTAGGTTGTATTCTCCTGCTTGATCACCGGGATGAAAGATCATCCTCCAATTTCAGACGTGTTAATTGCCTTTGGAGCCTGCAATTATAAAGCAACTTATAGTGGGAGATTTCCATGCCTGTGACCTGAAGGATATGACTTGTCTCTTATCAGTGAAATTGAATAACCATGTATTTCAAGTCATGCTATTGCACATTCTCCTCCCAGTCTGGAGGTGTGTAAGAGTAGAATCCTCCATCCAAATTTTACTGAAATGCTTATGTTTGAGAGGCCTGGAACACCAATGATCCCTGAAATGGTTCACATATTAGTATTTTATATTGTTAATATTTTAATGTTTGCATTCTTTGTAATTTTTTTTTGCATATTTTTGGGGCATTGACTTTCTGAGGAAAAGTTGGGGTTTGACGGTTGAGAAATAATTAAAAGAAACCCCTCGTGCTGAGTTCCAGAATTAGAAAACTTAATTAAAAAAACCCCACAATTACATTTCAAGGTGATTCTTACTATGAGAAAGATGTCTCTTACAAAAAGACTAGACCAAAGGTTTGTTGGAAAATGGATCCTGCTTCTCCTCCTGGAGTATCACTGCACTGTTACCAAGATGTGTGCCTGCCCTTGTGTTTGCTGCCTCATACATCAGTGCCATCTCTTTAGAGTTCTTGCTTCATTGCAAATCTTGTATAATCACCAAAACCTGCAACAGCATTTCAGATGAAAGCTTCAGGGTTAATAACTCACTGTAAAGGAATGTCATAAAATGTTAGTTTTTGAAAGATGTGTCATCTCTGGAGACGAGGAGGCTCTGGGAAGCTTTATGGTGACCTTTCAATATGTTTTAAGGGTTTATAAGAAAGACTGAAAAAGACTTTTTGCCAGTAGCGATAGGGCAAGGGGCAATGGTTTTAAACTCCAAAGTGGGTAGACTTAGATTAGATTTTAGAAAAAAATTCTTTACTGTGAACGTGGTGAGGCACTGGGACAGGTTTCCTAGAGAAGCTGTGGGTGCTCCATCCCTGGAAATGTTCAAGGCCAGGTTGGATGGGGCTCTGGTCTAATGGAAGGTGTCCCTGCCCATGGCAGCGGTTGGACAAGTAGAACTTTAAAAGTCACTTTCAACTCAAAATATTTTATGATTCTATGGTAAGTGTCCACATCCTGATAAAAGTCTCCAGCTGTGCCAGTGTCCCTTATTTGTGGCCAGTGTCCCAGTTTCACGGGGAAAAGAGTTTTACTGAGTCACACTTGGACACACCTGAGTCTGTTATTGACAGTGGTTCTCAGGTTGAATGTACTGAAAGCTGGAGCCAGGGATGTTTTCTCTTGTAGATCAGTCTGTGGGAAAGGTCACTGGGAAAAGAGGAAAATGAGCTGTCTTTATAGCTGTATTATTTATACTTCTCATTGAAACAGGATGAACATTAACAAAGGTAAACAAACATCTTTTTCTTTCAAAACTTCAGAAAGAAGAAAGACCTTTGGCTTTGAAAACAACTACTCAGTAGCAGAAGGTTTAGCTGTGAATTTACTTGCCTTAGGTTTTAATGGAATTTTTCCTGAAGTAAATGTGTTACAAGAAACAGGACTGGAATCAGGATCCAAATCAAAACTCCTCAGTCAGGGAAAGAATAACTTCAGCATATTGGGGTTTATATCATGGTTCTCAAAAATTCCCAGGTTACTTAGGACTGTTTGGCTTCACTAGAAAGGGCATTCCTAACTCAGCAGATGCTTCTAAAAAAACAATGGCAACTTTAATTTTTCAAACTTTTAACTGCTGAAAGAAAAAAAAATTGTGGCATATAAACATCAGCCGTACATAATTTTTTTTTAAGTAAAGAACTTTACTGATACAGTTACTGCTTTTATTGCTTGTATTTTCTTTTTGAAATGTTTTTTAATTGCAAATTATCTACTGTTTTCATGTCAAATGTAGAGATCACATTTCTATTCCTCCAATGATCAGTTCACATAATTCAACATATCCAAAGTAAAGCTATATGGAAAATATTGCATTTTTCTTAATTTTTCTTTACTTCTTCCTACTGTTAGAAATTATAGCCTAATGATTTCAGTATTTATATGATGTGAATACCTAGGAACATCACTGCCTATTTTTGACACGTATGTCTCAATGTTTTTCGTGATTCCTAATTTAAAATCATGATTTTTGATGAGAGAGAGGATGTTTAGTGTAGCTGATTTGCCACAGGATGTTTAAGTGATCAAAATACCCATCAAATCTATCTTATAATAAGATAAATAAGGCAAATCAGACAGTCCTCCACATTTCTTTCCCCTTTTTGCAGAACCTCTTTAGTTTTGGCATCTCTGACTCTGGGACCTGTGTACTGCTGGCACAAAGCAAACTTGGACTTGTATTGACAGGCATGTTGTGTTTTGCCAGTCAAAACTTGTTAAAATTGTGTGATGCTTCACGCAGCTGCCTTCTCGTTTCTCTTTTGGACACAGATATGTATTCTGAAATAAATAAGAAGCAATGAATCATAAAAATCTGTCTGTATTTAATCTCTCTAGTGGTGTTATGCTAACTCCAGGTTGCTGGAAGAAACAGACCCCCCTCCTCTTGGCAAACAAGTTTTATAAATGAGGTTGTGTTTCTTAGTCTCATTATTTCCTTACTGGAGCAAAATAAAGGCATAAATTAGGGTACTGGGGGATATTGAATTGATTTATTATGATTTATCTTGCGCTTTTGGGTCTCTTGTTTTTTTTGGCAGGTGGACAGAAACGGATTGAGCAGCAGACCCAGTAAGGAAAATAGGCTTACTGGGGGAAAAGGCTGGAGTTACTCTTTGGGCTGTCTTGGTTCTTTCTCACAGCAGAATTCTCAGTCACGGAGTGGCTGGGGCTGGAGGGAACCTCTGGAGGTGCACTAGGTCCAAACCTCCTGCTAATGTAGGTTGCATAGGATTGCATCCAGGTGGGTGTGAGTATCTCCAGGAAACCAGACTCCACACACTCTCTGGGTAACTCAGCGTCTGCGCAAAGATGTTTTGTAGATTATTCAGCACAAAAGAGCCTTGTGCATTTGTTGGATTCATTCCTTCGCCTAATGGTTGCTGGGAAGTGGCAAAAAGCAGTAGAAGTTATCTCTCCTTCTACCACCTATTCTGCAGAGCATGGCTGGCTTGGATCATCCCAAACCTGTGCAGGGAAATGCTGTGGGGTCCCCTTGGCTCTGCTCAGTGCTCTTCCTGGCAGTCCTGACCCACCTCCACACTAAATGGCCTGAATTTGTGTGCCAAGCCCCACAGCCACTCACTCATACCATGTTTGAGCCCTGCTGAGCAGTGGGGAAGCAGGATACCAGGAGACTTGCTAGGACTGCGCCAGCTCCTGTCCTCCCAGGACACCTCACTTGGCATAAATCCCAACCTGCAAAGCAGCCCCAGCTCCATGGGGACTCCTGTGCTGCTGTGTCAATCACCACTTGTAGCAGTTGGCTCATCTGGGGTGATGTCGGTGAGCTTTGGTTACCTCGTGTCTCACTGCTGATTAGCCCGGTGCTGAAGTTTGAAACAGTACCCTTCATCAGGGCAAAAAAATACTCCTTTTGGTAAAAAATAGGTTTTTTTTTAAAAAAGCTACTTTAATATTAATCACTCTAAAGATGAACTCCAGGTATGAACTGAAGGTTCTCACAGCAATCTCCAGGCTGCTGTGAGATGTGAGTGTGTGTGGGCCCAGGAGGGAGCTTATCCATGTGTGGGCAGATTGCTGCACACCCGCTGGGATGTAGGGGCTGGTGAGCGCCCTGTTCCCGGGGAGTTTGTGAGGACTTGGGTTTGCTCCGAGCACAGCGAGACTGCTCATTGCTGCACGTTGCTGGCAGCAGCCCCCTCTTTGTCCGAGTTATTCCCCCACATCATGGGATACAAGTGTGTTCTTGTTTTTATCTTCTATTATTCACAGGAGGTTTAGCACAATACAAAACAGATAAGAAGAAGCTGAGAGGAAGAGTTTGACTCCTGTTAGTGGCTTATAGACCTCTTGTTCTCCTAATTTTGTTCGGATTTAATTTTGAAATGTGAGAATTTACCTTGTAGTTGCACGAAACAAAAGGATGAAATCAGCCCTGATAGTTCTGCTAAACTGCCTTTCTGAAGTCTGCTGTGTCTTTATTAGAAGGATGTAGAGAAGAATGAGACAGAAGGTTAAAATTTGATCTTTTCGCTGGGTGCATTGCTGTTTCCTGTGAAAATTACTCCTTCCGCCTAATTTCACCAGAAAAAAAAAGGAGAAAGCTTTCTTGCTCTACAGTACTTTGTTAAAAGACCGACTTTTCCAAACAACTTAAAAATAATTCGAATGCTAGATGAAATTGTAAGGCTAACATAGCCATTTTGCTACTTCAGTTGAATTTTGTATCTTAGACACCAAAGCTGCACTTGCTTTGATTTTTCGCTGTCCCTTGGTAGCTGCTTTGGTCGCCTGCAGTCTTGTACAGGCTTTGCATAATGCCAGAGGAACAAGCTATTTCAAGAAAATATCACTCTGTTTCCTGAATCCCATTTGTTTTCCCCATGTGCCTAAAGCCCCAAAGGCAAAGCAACTAATGCCATTCTGGTAGGCAACAGGAAAAGCTCTGGCTATGAACTCTGAATCCCTTATGCAACATATGGAATTAGGAAAAAGGGGGTTTCTAAAAATAAAGCCACCCCTTTATGTTTTAGGATTGCTTGCATGCTTTCATGTCTGTTCCTCCAACACAGTACAACAAATTTCTCATCATCTGGGTAATTTGGCTGTTATTTTAAGCCTATCAGCTTCCTGGCTTCAGGGATTTGCAGGTGTGAATGTGGTCACTCGCAGCCCATGCTAACTGGCTGGTTAGCAAAGTCATGACCCTGCTACACAGATGAGACATCCCAGCTCCTGGGCGTTGGTCCTGGATCTGCAGTGCTCTGGTGCACCTAATTCTGATGGAAGAGGTGCTTTGGGTAGGACATTGCTCTTTTAAGCAGTGCACCATCTATCATATAAACATGTTTAATTCTAATTTAATCCCTTAGGATTTAATTAGTTAATTAATTAATTAATTTACACCCCTTTAGGGTGTAAAGAAGCCTTGTGGGTTAATAAAGGCAGAGAAGCTGGGGAAAAAGGAGGAAAAAAGCTGACCATTGGCATAACTGTGGTGCTCGTTTGGAAGTCCTTAGGCAGATGAGTACACTTTGAAAGTGATTTTGCCCCGAAATTCATTATTAGCCCTGTGCATCTTGGTTATGTGAGAGCAGAGGACTGCATGTATCCACATGTGATTCCAGGAAAGAAACAGTTTTGTCTTTTGCAGAGGGCAGCAGTCTTCCAGCAGGATCATGATTTCCCCCCAGTTTACTCAGATCACCTGTATCACTGCCAAAGGTGAGATGTGATATGCCATGTTTAATACCTCCTCTCTTTGGAAGTCCTTTCCCCCTTTGCATAGTCAAATAAAAGCTGGCTGAATTTTGAACCCATCTCTTCTTTTTGGACAGTCCCATCTCGATCAGTGCATCACCAGGGGCTTTCATTTGGGTGGTGCATTGTCTCAACCTGTTTGGAGATACAATTCCTGCAGAGACAGACAGCAAAGGCGGCGCTGCCAACTGCCAGGGAGGGCTTTTGTGATTCTCATTGACTGTTGCACCATTATTTAAGGGCAATGAATTATTTTTTGAAAGCCTGAGTACTGGGTTTAGAAAGGGAAAAATCGACTGCATGCACAGCAAAGCTGCTGAGAGCAAACCCAGCCTGTATGTTTAGAGTTTTAAATGATTGATGGAAACTTTCTGTCCTTATTTTCATGAGTGAACAAGCATCTGCTGTTGCAACTGCTGGTTAACAGGCTCTTTTCTCCATATGAAGTGGATCCAATTATATGCTCTAGGCCATCCCAAGAGAAGCACAGAAGCAGCTCAAAGCAGGACTATTCAATAAAGGAGAGGCATAGGATTATGGAGAGTATAATCTTTGCCGTACCTAAATAGGCTGCACTGAAAGGGAATTTGCCTTTCTTTCTCTTCTGAAAACAGCTGTTGTAAGGGCAGAGAAAAAGTAACCCAGTGAATTAAATTTTCCCCTATCTTTGTTCTTATAATTCTCTGTTGAATTTTATTTAGTCTACATTAAAATATGTACAGGGTTTATTTTTGTTTCATCCAAATCCCTATGAAAAAAATGCTGCTCTTCCCACTAACTTTGCTGACCTTTGGATCAAACTGCTAGTGCTGTTTCTATGACAGTTTTGGCAATAAATTCAAAGATGTTGCAGACAAAACAAAGTTTTCTTGACATTTATAAAAAGTGACAAATTACCTTTAAAAACTTCTGGAGGAAAAGCTGCACACTATAAAGGCATTTCTTGGTGTTCCAATTTATTTAATTACATTTTGGTGTTGTACTTTTGTCGTCCTGGAGATCTGTGTTCCCTGCTTAAACTCAGTTTGCAGTATTAGATAAGACTGTATTTTTCAGTGGTTATTTCTCCCACCATCCCTCTCTGCTCTGCTGTTCTCAGCCACCCCACTCTCTTCCATCCAATGCACTTTTTCCAGTTCAAGGACAGACTGCCTGCCAGTGGCAACTGGGAAAATGCAGTGTAACAGTTGTTTACGACAGATTGTAATTTGGTGCCCTGTCATTTCCTAACATTTCCATCAACAGCCCAAATAAATTTTCTTTCCCTACCTTTCCCACCACCTGTGAAATCTGCCCTTTCTTTGCCATCCTTGTAAAAAACACTTCTGCAATCAGACAGGTTTAGGTTATGCCGTCTAGCGCTGTCTCTTCTAGCTGCCTCCTGTTCGACTTAAAAACTCACAAAGGAAACGTTTTCTTACTCTCTACTAGATCAGCCACAATGTTTCTTAATTGGCCTCAGCCTTCTGATGTTGTTTCTTGCTCTTCAGTGATATCCATGAAGTGTTTTGCTGTTTCTTGCTCTTCAGTGATATCCATGAAGTGTTTTGCTGAGCACCAGGCAACGAGCGTTGCAGAGGATGAGCAGCTTGGGTGGCTTCTGTGGGCTGAAGGCTCAGCACTGAGCTCTTGTGCAGCCAGAGGTCAAACGTTGCTGCCTGCGACTTGGTAGGAAGGGAAAGTGATGGAAATACTTATGTTGATAAACACTTGCAGAAGTATTCCTGCTGGAAGCATCAGAAACATTCTCTGTAATACAGCTCGTGGTGGGTACTCACTTTTTCTTTCAAAACTTTCTGTGTTGTACTGCTGTTTCTGGCTTTGGCACTTTGCTTGCTTTCTAGCAGACTTTTCTGAATCTTGTCTCTTTGTAAACTCTTGGTGACTCTCCAGGGCTGATTCTCTTAGTCAGGCTGGATCATTCCGGGTCGCTGAATAGGGAGCTGCAACTTCACCTGGACAGGGGCATGAGTTGAACAACTGTTTTCTAACCTGAAGAATTCTGAACAAGCATATTTGCATGAGTACTGTGGATGTTTACAGCTTGAGTATTTATGTAAATACATTTCCATGCAGAATTCAAGCATTTCTTGAGAATCTGAAATGTACATTTTGCCTTATTTTTGTTCAAAATGTTTCCTTTTCTATCCTAAATATTACAGAAATGAGAGTTAGCCGATGATCCTCTTTAGTTTTTCCCCAATTTTTCTTTTTTTTCTCTTCACTGAGGGGACTTTCATGTTTTCATTCATGAAAATGATTCACTCTTCATTTATTCCAGTATGTTCTTGCTGAGACTCTGCAGGTCACTTTATAGCCCACTGTGCAAGCAGTTAACTGAAGTTCTTTGGATTCTTTTTCTAAACCAACTATTTCCTCCAAATTGATGGTGTAATCTCGTGTAGTTTAAAGCCATTTTTGCTGATAACTGTTCATAGTTTATGGGTTTAACCTCACATGCTCAATAACATTGTAGTGTCCTTCATGGCAGTGACCCATCTTTTGGCTCCCACTTCTGTGCTCTCTCCCTCTACAGGCTCAGATTTTGCTAAATGAGCAAACCCTGATGTTCATCATAGTTTTCTGTGTGAAAGTAATGGAAACTGCGAGTTCTTCAGAGCATTCTTCTTGGTAGTTATATTTAAAACCTCCTCCTGGTCCCCTTAGGGAGTGATTAAATATCACTGTGGAAAGGGGGTACGTTGATGGACAGGTGAAGAAGCCCCAGGGTGCCTTTCTGGAACATTATCAAAAGGTCTTTAAAGGCGTTAAAACACATTGTCTCTGTGGTTTTTTTTTTTTTTTATCCTCCAGTCTGTATGAAGCACTTCACCTCCTCCTTTCTTTGCCGTGGGTGACAAATGGAAAATTTTAAAGGCTGCTGAATATTGTGCATTTTCACAGTAGGTCAGGTGTTTAGCACAGGCGTCTCTGAACTAGCATTGCATTGCTAAAGTGCACTGTGCTTGATGACTTTACAATTCCCACTTCTGCCCATGTGAAGCAGGAGCCTTCCATATGTAGCACAGGCTGCAATTCAAGTTTGTAAAAATGGTGGTTAGCTCAAGAGTACAAGCGTGGCATTAGATCTTACAAAGCAGAGAGTCAGCTGGTGAAGCTGCCAGAGATCTGGCAGACTCAACAAAACTGGTTCTGAAAAGGCACCCAGGTGAATTTAGCCCTTTTAGGTTCTGGAAATCAGTTACACCAAATTTATGATTTTTCTTAATTCTGATTGTTATTCCTAAACATTTTTCAAATTTTTTCAGTCAAGGATGGATTAACAAACTATTACTTTTTTTCTATTCAATATTTACTAAACATGATGCAATTTTATTACATTTTCCTTTATTTATATTCAGATTACCAACATTTTTAAAGAAGGAAAAAAAAAAAGTGTTGTATAATAAGTATAGCAGTTCCAATGATTACTTGTGCTAAAACTGATGAAACTTGCAAGTTAAATGAACTTTTTTGCATGGAATTCTCATAAGACTGGGGGATAATTCAGTACAACACAGAAAAAATAGAATAATACAGCTTCAGAAATAACAGCAAGCAGAATTCAATGCTTTAATTTATGAGTGTATTTGCACATTAATTTTGTATTTGTGTAGTCAAGGATGCATGCTTTGTTTTTCTTCCATGTCTACTTTTCTGTTGGCAATGTTCTTTTGTTATTTTCATTACTATTCTTATTAGGTTTTATTATTTTTTGGTTTGTATTATCCTAGAACTGCAGAGCCAAATAATAAACAAGGCTTTCTTGTGCAAACTGCTTTGTTAACATATGAAAAAGAAATAGTATCTATTCTTAACATGTTATTGGGTACAAAGAAAGGAGCATAGAGAAAGGCTAAAACATAGGACTAAACATAGGACTAAAATGAATAAATCTTGCATGATGGTGGGTATGTCAGATTATACAGTGCCACACTGTACATTTGTGCTTAGAAAATAGGTGTAAATGCAACCTCATTTTTGCATTGCCAGTGATGTGATAGGACAGAATTTTTGATGTTTCACCACCAGCTGTAGCTGCAAAGGAATTCAGATAGGGTGGGCTAGTCCCACATGCACCCCTGAACACAATGGAAGATGTAAGCCAAACGCTCTTTGCTTCAGCGTGGGAGGATTTAATGAGATCTCATGGATGCAGGGTGCCCCGAGGGGGCCCAGTGCATCCTCGGTCAGCAGGTTCAGAGGTGAGGGCAGAAGCAGAAGACAAACATATGTACAGGACTCTTAGCTGGCAGGAAGGTAGCAGTCTCTTAGATGTTTTTTCTCCCAAATTACCCTAGATTATCCTCCTGGCAGAGCACAGGACCCAATACAACAGTGGTGTCGTTTACCATACCTACAGCAATCTGTTCAAGTAGGTGACGGTACAACTTGCAGTGCAGATCCTGCAAATATTTATAGCATAGTCAAGAATTTCAAACCTCTTTGCTCGCTTTTGACAGAGAATCTAATGCAGAAGCTGCTGCGTTGGGGTTTTTAGATTTTTATTCTTCATGCACAAGAGTGAATTTTAAAATGACCCTTTCCCTCCATATTCCATAGTACCTGCCATCACCTGTAACCCTCTTTGGATAATTTTAGATTTTTCTCTGCTTTTAACATCCAGCCTAACATTTGAGCCAAGACCTACTTTCTCTTTGTGGGATTGTCATGCCCCTGACCCTGTGCCCAGCTCTTTTGTGGAAAACAAGCAGTAATGAAAGTCACATTCAGAGTCATATCCTGATGGGGGGACCTTCTGTTGAATGTTATCTCATATTTCAGCAGCTTTGCTGGCTCCAGTGCTCGGAAACATTTACATTCCCCTCTGGATGGGGTGAATCCATTTTTTTTTTAAGTATTCTTCTAGCTTGTCCTTAAATATGTGCTTACCAGATCATTCGGAGTCACCTTCTCGTCACTTTCTGAGAACGAGCTTGGCAGACAGAGTGATGCCCCCATGAGTGGGTACAGCCTGTTAATTCCATTTTGAGGAGGTATCTTTACTTTCTCAAATACAGTAAAGATACCAAACGTGGAACATTTTGAGGAATGCTGTATGACTTAGAGCATCTTTTCATAAAACTTACAAAAACCCCTCAACTCATTTTCATGCTTTAATGTTAATTCAAAATCCATTTATTTTCCTTTCATCCTTCCTACATATTGATGAAAATGTTTCATCTCTCTTTTACCCAACAGTGCTCTGTCAGTGCAGTTAGGGTGAAAGAATATGTTGTGGAAAGAAATACCTTATAAAATAAGTAAAAGCAAGAAATCATAAATTTTTGTAGTCATGCAGCTTCAGAGAAAAACAGAACAACTGTGCTGTAGGTGCAGATGTTAGGGTCACTTGCTAAGTAAGACAAGAGAATAGGTCTGATTCTCACCCTGAGGTTATTGAGGGATAATATTTATATTGACATTTTAAAGTTTATATTGTACAGATACATACCAGTGGGAAGTTGAAGAAATATCTAATGTACTTATGGCTGATCTCCAGTGTATCATGATCCTTATACTGACCATGCAACAACTTTGTTTTCATGGGAACATCCAATCTTATAGCAAGGCCCCCTGAAGGTTGACGTGCCTTTATTGACCATGCAGAGCTTTCCCAGAAATTGCAAAACCAGAGCCAGTGGCAGAAATGTGGTTCTGCCAGCCCTGCTGAGCCCTGTGGAAAGGGAACACATTTAGATGGTACTGTGGTACTGGAGAGGGAAGGTTCATGATTTTGTTTTCGCAGGGAGCAGTTGATAGTTTAAATATGGTCTGAGGAGTCTTAAAACTCACCTAAACTACACACAAATTCACTTTAAGTCTTGCACATTGGCAGTGTGGTGTAGAAACTTCAAGGGGATTAAGATATGCTCTAATACGGAAGTTCACCTCTAATTTGGACAAAATGTTTCTTATAGACATTTCTTTAGAAATGTTAAAGGGGTGTATGTATGTAAATCTATACCTCACAAACACGTTTACCTTATTTAGGACCCAATTCTCCAGAGAAATTAAAACTTCCTGTGAAAATTATGTTTTCAAAACATTGCCTTCATGTGCATGGACTGACTTTGATTTTTCCATTCCTAGGAAATTTTCTACTCAATTTTGTAAAATATTTACTCATGAAGTCACTTTTAATGAAACAAAATCAAGTGCTACGAGGAAATCTCTCTAATACACAATAGTTCAATATTGTGTATTGATCCAATATTGATCTGTTTAAATTACTCTGCTCGCTTCTCCTTGGAAAGGGAAATTTGGGATGAGAGACATGTTGCCTCTGGCTGACTTGTCTATGTACCTTTCGGGGTGGGTTCTTGCAGATCAAGGACCTGGCCAGAAGATCCTGATCTGTGGGCTGGGTTTCTTCTCAGTGGAAATCAGAGCAGGATGACTATTGCGTGCAAAAATCTCTCTCAGTAATGGAGCCATGGTGTTCAAGGGCACAGAGCTAAATTTACTATCTTGGAAGTGTTTCGGGATCCATTGATTTAAACATAGCCACGATCCCCTTTCATCTTGAAGTGAAATGTGTGAAAATGTTACAGCTCGTGACTCACTGGGACTGTAATGGATCTTGGGGGTTTTAACTGTCTCATGATGTCCTTGATAAAGTTTGATTCCTCACTAGTTTTGCCTGGACCTCATCCAAAGGTCCAAGTGAAACCAGTGAGCTTGATAATCATACTCCAAAGTGCCAGAGTTGTCATTCTCTATATTTCCATTACTTCTCAGCAAGATTAAAATGAGGGATGTCAGAGTTGTGACCATATCTTCTCCTATAATTCTTTCTCAGGAGTACTTTGGGTGCAATCCTTCAAGTACAAAGTATCATGTGCTTAAAACTTAGTTCTTCTCTTAATCTCAGACAAAATTAACCCTAGAAACTTGGCTAATTTTAATATTAGTCTCTCATACTCCTCTAACAGCTGTTTTTGAGTTTGCCACCTGTGATGTGTTAGGTAGGATCACTCAAACTTTTTCAGGAACAAGCATTTGAAGAGAGAAAAAAATGCACACCTGGACTCTTGGGAAGTACTGCAATTAGGGTGGTACAATTTTGGTTTCATTTTCACTTCCTGGTGATGCTCTGTCATAGTATGAAATACTCAGGGACCAAAGTCCACTGCATTTATGTTGCAGTCAAATCTTGCACTGTTTTTCTTGAAGTCTGAGAAACAATGTTTTGGAGGAGCATTCCCAGCCAGAGTTATAGTGAGCTCCATTTGGGTTTTAAGAAACCCTAAAAAATCCTTGTTTATTCTTCTCTCAATAAGAATTAGAGCAAATATTTAGCTTTTTACAGTCTAACAATGAAAACCAGTGCAGAAGCTGTCAGCTAAGGTTTTCAGCTGTCTGGGGGAGCCCCATTTGCAGCTGGTCACTTCAGACACTTGTTGCTCAGCAACTCAGGCATTGGGCAGCAATAAATGGTCTCAGTTAACTGAATTGTGATATCTTAGACTGGTACCAATCTGCTGTTTACATGTTAGATTCATATTTAAGTGTCTGCAATTAAATACCCTGGTTTGACTATTCAGCTGTTGGACTGTAACTGTAACAATATTAGTCAATAACTGTAATAATATTAGGCAATAACCATAATAATATTAGTCAATTTGCTGTATGGTTTTACCAGAGGGGGTATTGCCTTTCTGTCCCATTACTGTTCTCTAAAAAGCAGTGATACAGAACAAGCCACCCAATGACAGTGTTTGTGAGCCTGTCTGGAAATGGAGGATTTATAAATCAAAGTATCATCTCATCAGGAATTTGATCAGCCTCTCAGTTTGATTTCAGAAGTCAGTGGAATATTTCTTTGACTTTAGTGGGCTTTGGATCAAGTCCTGTAAGAAACCATGCAAAAAAAGGAGAGAAGTTACCTGCTATTTTCCAATAGTGCTTCTGAATTTTGTTGTCCCTTCTAGATCCTCTTTTAAGGCTTCATCTGTTCTAACTAAACCATCCAGCTCCTGACATTTGGACACATGCAGCAGGGTGAGTTTACCCTCTGACTTCCATCTTCCCTTTCTGATGTGATGTGTGATATTTGATTTGCCTCACAGCAGAGTTTCTGAAGCTGAGAGCTTCCCCTATGTGTGCCCTGCGAGACGCAGGGCTGATCACAGATCAGGTGCACTCCATCCTGCTGGACACTGGGCTCTCTTGTTAATTAGAGAGATGGAAAAGCTCTTTAAAGTCTTGTTTTCATCTCCCTTATCTTTATCTTGTCTCATGTATTTTATCAATTGACTTAGTGTGGGAAAATCCTTCAGCTTTCATCTACCCAGGACAGTCTTTAAAAGGAACAAAGTATTTTGGTGCACAATGATTTTTCCCCAGCTCTGTTCTCTCCAAAGGTGGTCAGATCACATACTTTATTTAGTTTTTTGATGTGTTTCCAGTTCAGACGTTATCACCCACCACAATAATGCCCTGATTGCCTTGACAAGGCTTCACTGCGTTACAGCAGTTGTCCCTGCTGCTGTTCAGAGTAAAGGTGGTAATAGCAGGATAGAGACTCTGTAGAGAGTTCCTTCACCAGTTAAGAGCTTTAAGCTGAGAAGATCTTTAATGAAACAATCTGAGGTGGTCTGTAACATGATGAGTGAAAAGCAAGCTGGACCAGTGCTCAAACTTCTCGTGTGTACCACACCTGACACACAGCCTGAGCTAGTGGGTGGCACCCCTACTTATGGCAGAGAGGTTGGAACTAAATGGTCTGTGAGGTCCCTTCCAACACGTGTCTTTCTCTGGTTCTCTGTTATGACTTGTTCATGGTGCTCTGAAGTGAAAGCATCTCTTGTCTGATCAGTCCTTGATTACCATAACACCTGTAGTGCCAGTTTGCTGAGCTGTTTCAAGTATTAATTCCTCCCTGCAGTTGCTTAGATGTGAAATGACCTCTTAGCGTAAAAGCTTGCCAAGTTCTACCCACAAATAATTTTTAAAGTTAAAGCAAAAAAAAATCAACCTTTTTTTTTTTTCTGAAAGAATCATGAAATGATAATCAAATATACAATTTGTTCTGATGTTTCAAAATTATGTGGATATCAGGTATTTTCCCTAGTGCTTTTGTATTCCATTTTGCTATTTTATGGGTGTGTAGGGTGGTACATTGTCTATATTTGAATCTGACCCACTGAATTACTTCACTGTTTACAGTGACCATCCGCTGAAACTTACATATTCGTTTCAAATTATGATGTTGCTAATTCAATTAGATTTTCTTGCTAATCTACCCACAGAAGCATTAAATATTAAAAGGAATGTAGCAGCTGTCAAATATCATCTCACTGTTTTGCATATTTATTTTGTCTAAGTTTAAATAAATTAATTATTCAGTGATAACTTTGACACTAAATCATCTCTGATGTTTTGATCAGTGGCACTGCTGATCTCTCAAAATAATTACCTTTAAATGGAAATCATCAAGGGTATTTTGGCCTACACCATGACAAAGCACTGAAAAAATCCTCACACTATGTTTTTCCATGTCTTATGCAGATAAGGTTCTATTTCATTTTATGTTCTGTAGTAATATAAATTTAAGAAGATGTTAAATAGCCAAATCATGCTGCATTTTTACGTAATTAAGCAAAATCATGTCATTAAGAAAAATGGGTTGAGATTACAAAGCAATCTTGGGATGTAGATGCATGATTTAGACACATCCCTTGTATTAAAATTAATGAGGATAACGGCGATTCCTCTACATCATTTTGAAGATCTCAGCAAAAAGCTGCAGCTTGAGACTTTTTAGAGGTAAATGATTATTGACGTACATTATCTTTCATAGTGAAATTAATGGCCAGACAAATATGGCAGCCGAGTGTATTTCATATGAAGTCTCATTTTGCTTTACGCTACACAAGCAAACAATACAACGCAGAGAGAGCAACAAGCTAAAAATAACTCACAGCCATGGGACCATTAATCTTGTTTCCTACCTCTTCAATAACAAAACCTGAGCTTGTTTTGACAGGAAGAGATGAAGGCTCTCAAGATTAAATGTTCAACCATATGTAGTCTCAGGGCTATTATTCATAGGCAATTAAAAATATATATGCATTATATTTAAGGGTATGAGTTTTTTAATTTGTAATGGCTTGCTTGTAGCTGTGGATATTGATACAACAAGCCTTTGTTCCATGGAAGAAACAGATCCCAGATTTCATGGGTTTTTTAGCAAGTGTTCCATCTGTAAATTCCAGATTAAAGACATATTTTGTCTGTTGCTGTTGTTACTTGTCTTGTGACTACGTTAAAGGATTTGGAAAGAGGGTCAGAGGACAAACTGGGAGTCCCAGTCTGTATTCTAACTCGCTGTTGAGTTTAGGCATAAAAATATTACTGTTTTCTGCCTGTTGGTATAATCAAGTTCCCTTTGAAGGCTGTGCTGGTATTTGTGCTGCGAGTTCTTGCTCCTGATGGAGAAAAGCATCATTCCAGTATGTCCTTTCCAGCCCAAAGTGCCATATCTTTCTTTCAAAACACCAGAGGAGTGACTAGTAGGTCTTAAAGGTCACAGACCCACATTGTCTTTCCATTTTTTGAGGTCAGACTGGGGACAATGGTTCCCATCTATTTTGTGCGTGCATATAGCAAGTCCTGAGCTCTTGTAGCACTAAGCAAAGCTCATATTGCAGTGTTTTTTGGTTTGTTGGAGTTGTTTTCCCCACCACAGATAGTGACTGAATAAACTATTTGATAAAAAGATCAAAAAAGCGTCCTGAGGCTGAAGTGGCTGGCCTAAATATGAAGATCTTGATGTGCCAGAGTCTCCACGATGTGCTGTGCAATGAAGCGGTCGCTCATCGAGTGCTTCAGGCTGGGGCTTACCCTCAGATTCCTTGGAGTGATTTGTGGCAGGAACTCAGATGTTTGCCCCCAGACTGCAAAAGAAATCCCAAAACTTTAGCACATGTATTATATTTCTTCATGTCTTTCTAGTTAGACAGGAAAAGCTCTGCCAGTTAACGTCAGTAGAAAAGTATGGATTTTAGTTGAGTTATAACAGAAACACTCAGGCATGAAGCAGACATTAAATAAGCCTTAATTTTTGATAGGCAGGTTTCTTGTTCCCCTCAGTGACAGCTGAATGAAAACTAGTATTGCACTGTTCTTTAAATGTCTTGCTGTTAACTATGTGCAAATGTAACATTTAGGGTGCAAGAAGCATCACAGAGCTGACTTTTCACATACCACTTCATAGAGGACTATTTCTATTTTTCTCACAGGCTGTAAATGATTAAAAAAGCAACCAGAGAAGATATAAAAGTATCACTGAGACCTAAGTGAAAGAACATGGGGAATATATGTATTCCATTTGTTGAAATAAAGGCATTCAAACATCTACCCATGAGCTTCCTTGCAATACACAGTGTGATTTGCTTTAGGCATTTTAACAGTTATAAAAAAGCACTTCTAGGAAACATTTCTACAGAAATGTGCTTCTACAGGCTTCCCTGTTAGGCCCGTGTGGAGAAGTTAAGGATCATATGCTGAGCTACATGCTGGACTCTAGAAAAAGCAATCTGTAGTAACAATCGAAGTGTTATGATTATTTTGTTCATCTGGATGGACAAAATATTTAATATGTCATCTCAAGGGATGAACATAATACCATCACAGGTTAGTTTACCTCTAGAAAGTCACACACAGGAGCTGGACAGTGCATATTTCCCTGGAGGCTCAGATTTGTGACTTTATACAATTAAAATGGCATTGCAGGGAAAAGCAGAAGAGGCCGTTTGGAGTTTCTATTTGAAATGAGTGGTTTTTAGGATTTTTTTTCTTCCTGTGGTCACAAAAAGTGACAGAGTCATAATTACAGTGGGATATTCGAATTCACTCAAAAAAGCACTTTCCCACCACCCTGCCCCACTGTTCATTTTTCAGTTTCTTTAAATGAAGTGATTTTCTTTTTCTTATTATGAAAAGGAGCACACAGTCCTCTGGATGGATTTTTTTCCTATGGATATTGATTCTGGCTCAAGTTCTATAGCTAACTGTTTATCCATTCAGTATTAAACACATAAGAAAATATTTGACTAAAGAAAAAAAAAAAACAAAGGTGTGTAAAAGGCCCCTTGGAAGTGTGATTTAAATCAGGAAAGAGATATTATTCTGAAAAGCGGGATTGCTTTTATTGACAACTGATAATTATAGTCTTAAGGTTTACTAATTTATCTATATTACTGTTCAGGGATAGCAAAACATCCCTGTGTTACCAACACTGTCTCCAGCAAAATTCCAAATCACAGACCCAAACCCAATTCTATTATAACCAAAGCAAGAACAGAGACAAAAAGTTTAAAATGCGTATGTAATTCGGAAGATGAAATGCTTTGGTGAGAGCATAAAACTGAATTTCTGAACAGACTTCAAGCTGCTCCACGTAATATAATTTCATGTGGTTGTCATTTCTGCTTTTATTGCTCAGTGAGCGGTGAGACATTGTGTGACTAGACAAGTTTTATCTTACTGGAGGATTTCTTAAGAAGGCTGTTTTACACATTTTTCTGAAATGTCACTTATTTTCCAGTTAAATCAAGTTTCCAATGAGCTTTTTTAGGAAGCTTCCACCAGTCTCTTTCATCCCCTCAAAACTTCAAAGTTAGGCTCAAGTCTTACCTTGAATACTCACTCAATACTTCCTTACGTTTTCTGTGATGTTTATGAAAAAGTGAATTTGGAAGCACAAAGCCTGTGGTTGGAAGGGCATGAGGGCTGAGGTAAAAGGCACCATCAAAGGGTCACCTGGTGGCACAGAACCTTGCCTTATGCACTCTGATTCTCTAGCAGGCCGCATTAGGAAAGGATTTAAGTAGGTATCCTGGTGTGCCTAAACCCTAGAAAAAAATATTGTATAATAGTTGATTTTATGTGTTCCTTTGATCACTTTCCTCAGGTCGTGCCACAACATTAGCATTTTCTTAATGCTGTTTTAGAGTGTGAGTTGGACTTTATTTTCTTTTCCTGGTAGTACATAGCTTGGCAGAACTCTGTAAGTTTTGGTTGCAGCATGCCTCCTGAGTAAACTACATTTGCAATCTCTGCTTAATTTGGAGAAATATGGTTAGGAGAAATATGTCTGCATTTTACTTTTGTCTTGGCTATTCGCGAAAGTTTTGGGTGCTTCCAGTGATTGAAAAATCCTATATTTTCCAATTTATTTATTTCCAGATGCACAGGAGGGTTTGGATCCAGCAAAGGCTGGTGAAGCTGCTGAACTGCAGAAAGAAGACGGTGATAAAGGGCTGCATTTCTTTAGACTGTGTCCCCCGTGATCCTTTTAGGAGCACCACCACAGGACTTGAAAAACTTGAAGGAGGAATCAACATATAAGGAGTAATAATAATCAAGAATTTAATTTCTTTTGGATCCATTCTGGTTTACTTTGGAATCCATCAGGCTGGAAGTCACTATAAATATGCCTGTTTCTGCTCTCATAAATTGTGTTTCCCCATAGCCTACTGAAATAAGCAGATACCACTGAGGATAATCAAGCATAGCATCTTCTCCTCATATTTTAATATAAACTAGCTTATCAGCTGATAAGAAAAAAAGATTCATGTCATATAATCAAGAAAAATGAGATAAATATTAGCATATTAAATCACCTCTACCCATAAAAATTATTATGAGTGTTCAGTACTTAAAGGTGAGGATGTCCTTCATGAAGAGAAGCAAACTTCTATATAAAAGAAAAAGTGTATATAAAAGAAAATTAGCTCAACAAGTAATTTTCTATAGTCCTTTTCTAATTACCTTTGATATGGAGCAAGAATTCTCTGTTTCAGAATCTAACTTTTATCTAACACTCTGTCCTTGGATTAAAACACTCTTTATGTCATCCCATTTGTTGCCATGGAAATGAATGTAATGACAGATTCAGCATTGTGGATTCTCTGGGAGAAACAGTATGGGGGAAAGGGTTGGGAGAAAAAAAAAGGCAAATATTGAATTTGGAGGGTTTTCTTTTGGAATTAGCAATTGTGAGAAAAACGGATATTGGCTAAAAGAAGAATGGCTTAGAATCTAATGTGTGCACAAGGTTTTGAGTCTGTAAGGTTTTGTTTTGTTTTGCTTTTTTATTTTGCATTTTTCTTTTTGTGATGAGCAGCTGTTCATGCCATGGAGTCCATCGAAGTCAGTCCTTCATGCTTGTGCAAAAACTACTTCAGAAACAATGTTAACTTGCTGCTCTAGAGGTGGTTAGTGCCTGGAAGTCTAAGAAACTTTTCTATTTTCCTTCTCGGTTGATGGAAAGTTTGGATCTGTATATATTCCCCCATTTCTCCGGGAGAATACATGATGCAGCTGTAATTGTTTCCTTGGGATGCTTTAGGATCGTGTCATTCGCCATCAGGAGAGGAGATGGGCTTTCCTGTAGCTGTAAAAACTGTCACTTTTCCAATAAATTGAGGATATTTCCCCTCAGTAGTAAACGCTTAATGGGTAACTAATGAGAAACAGCTAGGTCAGTGTGTTTTCTCCGACCGTGCTCTCCAGGAATGTTAATAACTGGAGATGGCCATGGCTCACTTTTCAGGGATGAAGTGGGATTGGCTTTCCGATGTCCATTACATGCCCTCAGGGAACAGTATTATAATCAAGACCTGTGAGCTGCAAACAATGGAGGTGTCCCCCTTGCTACCTTGCTAACATAAGCATATTTTAGCCAAAGCAAGACATATTTAGCATATTTAGCTTCTGATGCAAAAGTTCAGTTCCATTCAGCACTGTCTGATAGAAGTGCCACAGACAGTAGTCTCAGGGAGGAAAGGGTCCAGCCTCTATAATTGTTTTCCCTGTTTAACCAAAACAACCTTCAAGAGTTTATTGATGCCTGTTCAACTACCAGTGATAGAACTTTCCACAGATATTACTTTAACTTACCCTAAGAACCTTGAGGACAGAGGTTTGACACTCTCCATAATCTGTTTTGGTGCTCAGCTCCTCTTAGTCACAATATCCACTCTTCACTTTCTAACACAGACTATTCATTTTTACTTTGTAATACCTTTTTTTTGTTTGTTTTTGTATTTAAGGAATGTTGTACAAACCATACTCAGCTGTCTTGTCACTAGACTGACCAGTAACATCTCTTTCAGTCTTCCCTCATAGGTAGTATTTTCAAATCATAGAATGATTTTTATTGGGATTCCCTCAAATTTGTGTGTATCTTAGATGTTGCAGTATCCCACATGGATCACAGTACTTTAACTAAGATTTTACCAAAGCTGAAATGAATGAAAGGTGCTTACACTTCCCTTATAGGCTTTGTTTCCAGCAGAAAATATCTATATTTCATTGATTGACTTTTTTTCAGTGCTATTGCACTTCTGACTAATTTTCAGCATGTGACACAATATGTTGTCCTAGATCCTTAAAAAAAAATCAGCTGTTTTGATAGCTGTTCTAGGATCTGTTCCAGTCCATATTTGATTGACTTTTTTATGGTTCTGCATGGAGCAGTATAATCACCTACTCCAGTGCAGTGCAATCCTTCTGGGAGGAGTCCCACTTGGGTGTGCACAGCACAGCACTGCCTGAGCAACAGGGAGCATCACTTAATCTGAAACCTGCTGTGTGGAGTCCTTAGGAAGGAGAGAAGAAGGGTTGCTGGCAGCAGGTGATTTGTCATCCATGATTACACCCTGAACATCACCGTAGCTAAAGTTTCGTCTCATGGTCATCAAGCTCATGTAGGTTTTCAGTCCCACCCCTCCAAAGTAATGATTAAATTCAAAATAACACGCACTCCCTCTTTGTAAAGGTGTCATCTGTGAGATGTATAGCCCACAAGACTTTCACACTCTGCAGTTTTATATCTACAAAAGTGTGCTTTGATCAGGTGGATGATCTGTCTTTTAATGGATCAGGAAGCCCTAATTAATTATTGATGCTTTGTATTTAATGTTTTATGACAAAGCAGTAAGGAAAAAGCTTTGTGTGTGGATAGTAAAAACATTTTGATCTATTTTTTGGCCAGAGTTTTATCAAATGGAATAAATTATCCTGAAGACACAGTATTTTAGTAAAACAGAGATATCAATTATATTTGACAACACTAGCAATAATCATGCTTAAAAAAGTCTTTGTTAAGGATATATTTTCAGCATGTTGAGTAATATTTTTAATACTGCAGCCTATGGACAGTTCTGATATGTATCTGGGGTTTTTTTAACACACTGCAATTTCTGAGAGAGAACTCATAAGCACATCTAGCTGGTGTTGGTCATGCACATGTAATTTTGCATTTGTATCGAGATATTGTGTGAAAATTGGACATTCAATGAGGAGAGCATCAGTGGACATTCACAATCAAAAACTAAGTAGAAAGTTTTGAGTTAGGTTCAACATCGTTGGAAACTAATTTCTCCCTTTTATTCACAAAGTAAATTTCTTGAGAAAATGGGAATTGAGAATTGCACATGCTCTCTTGTGACATTATTTAAATAGTAACGTATAACTTCCAGTGAGGTGGGGAAAATGGGGAGTTTCCTTGCATTAATTCTCCTGCACTCATCACCTTGCACACGATGAAATTAATCCAACAATTGATGTGGAACAGGATCTATTATCAAAATATTCTGGTTTGCTCATTTTGTTACCCATATTGATAAACCCAAGCTGTTCTCAGGGCTCTTTTTATTCACCAGAGGAATTCTTACACTGCTACCAAAAATGCTTCTCATGGCATTTTCGCTTCATGTCCTGAGTCAATTACAATGTGTGGCCTCCACTTAAGGAAGAAAGGAATGAATGGTTCCAACATTTGTGAATTGAAACAAACTATGGGGTATTTTCAAGATTAGCTTTTTCAAGGATGAAAAAATGGTGGTGTGTTATTAAAAGTGTTATTAGATATTCAAATATTACCTGATTGAGAGCTTGTGTCCTATTGCAAGAGCAGGAGAAGCTCTTGTAGAGAGGGGGGAAAGTGAAGGTTTGCTTCCCCTTATCTGCCTGAGCATGTGTGTGAGTGTTTGTCTTGGAGTATAGGCTGCTTTTTCTTGTGTTGGAAGTTGTTTCTAGAGGCTGAAGTTGGGATTGCACCATCTGAAATCACTGATGATTAATGCATTTTAGTGAAAAGAAAGGAGGCTTGGCTTGTGCTGCTGAAGTGGATGGATACACTGGCAATGTCTGCTTTGCTGCTGCTTCTTCTAATAACAAAATAATGCTGTCTACCTTAATGTCATTGAGTAACCCTTCAAAACTACTCCCATCAATGGCTAGGAGGTAAGTAAGTGTTATTTCACCTTTAAAAATCATTCTTATGCTTTTCTATTTAATTGAAGGTTTACAGTTACTGAATAAAGCCTATGAAAATGTCTTTATTTGTATGAGAATTTGAATCAACATATTCCTGTGGCTTTTAAAGACAAGAGAGCAAAGAATAGAGTTCTTCATCTGACTTTTAGAAAGCAGAGGCAGGAGCCCTCTAATTGCTGCAGTCCTTTGACTAATTACCTCTTATAGCTATAGCTAAGCCTCAATTGATTCTGTAATAATTGGGTGTTACCAGGGAGGGTGAATATCAGAAAGAGCATCTTTGGTAGGAAAAGATTTCCAAGTTAGGTACACTCTAATTATTCAAGGACAGACAGCTTTGAAAAACAAGCATATAAGAAGGTCAGGCTGAGCAATTATTTTGGTTTAGAAAAACCCTTCTCTGGAATGTTATTACTTGTCATACACAGCACAGGGCTCTGATCAGTGTCAGGAAATGCCCAGCAAGCTTCTGCTTCTGACTCCTGGGGTGAACCAAAGCACGTGTGAAGTTGTTAGAAAGAAGCAGCTCTCTGACAGTAAATGGGAAGCTCTGAAGATTTCTGCATCAAGCAGTAATTTTCAAATGTGAATTAATAAGCGTGTCTCACAGAGTTCAGCATGCTGGGTTTCGTTTTTTTAAAAGTCTGGTTGTTAAATCTTGCAATAGCTGATCTGTAAAACGGGGTAGCTGATGCAGGGGCATGAGATTGCAGCTACTAAAAGTTTTGCTAAAGAATTTGAGTATTCAGTGGTCTAAGATCTTGGTAGAGCTGGAGTTCAGAACCGAGAGTTACAGAGGAGATGCTGCCCTAAAACTGACTACATCTCATCTTCCATATACTGTAACATAACATGCTGTACTAAAAACTTCTAGGTATATTTCCATTTTCTTAAGATGTAAGGAAAAAGTTTATGGCTGAATCCTTGAAATTCCTTGTTTTGCAAATTTTACTTTTCTTTCTTGCAAGAAGTGTTAAAGAAAGCACATAGGTGTATACATTTTGACCAAAAACTAATGTCTTACAAACGACAAAGCACAGACAGATTTTTCAGTAATTTTTTTTGTTTGTTTTTCAGTGCCAGAGTGGCACCTAGGGATGTTTCAGAAGTAAGATACTGGTTTTTCTTCTCTTTCTCGCTAGCAGTGGGACAATTATTCTAATAAAGTGGGTAAATATTACAGCACAAGCAAATGCAAATGCATTGGATCAAAGCTTTATAGGAAACTTGCTCCTAGAGGCACCCAACACAGAAACTTGGCAGTTCATTAATATTTCTGGAGAGAGGTTCTGGTTTTGTGGGGAATTAAGAACTATTGTTGCAGTTGTAGTTGATATTTTTGGTAGCTCCATCAGCTTCCCTATGGTTTGACATTGGAAGGCAACACCACATATCTGTTTGCACAGAGGCAGAACATTGCAAAATACACCTGGGCTTTACTGAATATATCTGAATAAAATCTTCAAATCATGTCCCAGAATGCTCTGGGCTCAGATTAAATCATAGAAATACCTGGGCTACGTTCTCCAATGACACAGATTCCCACATTTGCAAAAACATCTCTGTAATTTCAGGGCTCTGAAGGGGTTATCTCCAGAATACAGTAGGACCTGTTTCAAAACATGACTGACACCTCTATTTGACTACTGATTGAAATGTTGCCTCCTCCTGAGGTGGAACCACACCGAAACCAAGTGTAAGACCTGAGGATAGCGAAGGAGGTGAGAAAAAACAAAGAAAGCTTGCTCGTGTCTGATAATGTTTGGTTGATGTCCCCTATGGTACCTGGAAAATGCAGTGTCGTGGGTAGACTGTTGTAGCAGCCAGAAAGAAATGCCAAAGGTGTTCCAGCCATGAAGATTTACACTTGGGTTGAATATATATGTACTACCCTGCAACTATGGATACATGAGTACATGTCAGCATTCACTTATGAGAGAGGGAATGGAGTTTGAGTGTGCTTCTTGATAATTTATTCTTTTTTTTTTATAACCAGAAATTACTAATGCACGATGATTCTTAAACAAATTCAAGTATATCACTGTGTAACAACAGCTCTGCACTAAACAAATCTCTGCTGCTGGAAGAGACACTGTAATTTTAAGTCTTTCTCTGCTCCAAGTAGAAAAAGAAGACTTCTTATAGGCACAAAGATGCCAATAGAATGGGGAGCAGGCTCTGAAGACATCCATCCTGTCAAGCAGAAGAGAGAGAGGATTCTCTGTAAAACTAGAGAGAGAAAAGGAGTGAGAGCAATGGGGGATTCATATGGTCACAAAGCAGAAATGGGTCACGTTGGGTGGAAAAAAATTAACCTCAGGACAGCAGAAGAGTGACCTGATAAAATGCAATATACTGAAAAGGAGGGACAAGATTAGTGGGTGGCGGAGGGAGCGTGCTCTGTGTGGTGAGCACCGAAGCTGACAGATGAAGGGCACAGTACAGCCAAACAAGGGGAAGAACTTGCAAGTGATTAAATAGACAATTCAAAAGACATTAAGATCCTGTGGAAGACAGATGGAGTTGACATTAGGAGAAGAAAGCTGCAAATAGAAATGGGAGGAGCAACTGAACTTTGAGTTTCTCTCTAGAGATGAATTTTATGTAGTTTTTTGGTTTTTTTTTTTAAAAGAATTGGCAAAGCAGATGACAGACTCACAGAGGAGTCTTTTTTTTTCTTTTATTCACTTCCAGTAGATGTTGCCTGCGTGCAGATCTGATCTCCACCCTTCTATCAATCACAAATGCCTGGTACACCAGACATTTAGACTGATTAATTTGTGTTCACATTAATATGTGCGACAACTTGTGCTGAGTATCACTAATAACTGTTCGGTGCAGGATTACCTGGGTTTACTGTGAAAAAAGATCTGGGTTATTTTAATGGATTTTTGTACATCATGGCTACATGTACATGATGAGTATTTGAAAGAGGCCTCTGCTGCACAACTCAGATGTGAATCCAGAGTTTGATACTCCTCTCTAATTTGGATGTATTCACTTTTCACTTGGCTCATTATGAATGGAAAGACCAGCTGCAAAATTCAGATGCTGTTTTAAATTTGGAATCTGAGACTTGCCAGAGGTCAGGGACTTTCAGATATAAAAGTGAGGTTTAGAGCTATCTCTAATAGGAAGATAATATATATTTTAGAAGGAATGACTCCACATTTCCTCTCACCAGTGATTTACCGGGTACATCACAAAATGAAGGTTTTTACAAAAGCTCTGTTTGTATGATCCTCAGTGACAGTTCTGTGTACTGCCTGGATCAGATTCTGATCTGTTACTGTCCTAAGTCAGCTGTAAATCTGTAATATTTCTATTAGGTGTGAGAATGGAGTAGCTTAAGGGAATAGTGTGTATGGCATACATGAGAATGCGTGTCACTTATGATTGTAACATATAGCATTTGTCATTACCCTTTACAAGTCCTAAGGGCTAGATCTGGAAAACAGTTCCATGCCTAAGGCAGGATTTAGGCAGAATTAAGATATTATATTCCAAAACTGTAAGCCAAAATAGCTGGTTCAGCTCTTTGCTCTTTCCTGAAACAGGCTGCCTGTGGTTTTGACTTGATATTTTTTGTAGGTGCCAGAGCAGATGATGCCATGCTTAATTCCCACAGGGATCCCAGCTGGCGGGTGTACTCCAAACTGCTTTAAAGCTAGGCAGAATTATACTCATCAGGAAATGCAGAGGTTTAGTATTTGCCTCTTTATTACTGTAGTCCAGGTCTTTCCATTTCAAACTTAAATGTCAAGCAATGTTGGGATCCTGTGGGAGCAAGAGTGGCAAACCAGGAAACAGCACCACAGAGATTAACAAATTCATCTTGCTGGACTGAGCTCGTGTGCTGATTCATAGCATTGAAATTTTGCATTGTGCCACTGTGCTTCTGGGAAGGAGAGATATGGGGAGTGGTACGTGAAGAGGTTTGCCAGGAGGGGAGGGAGAGGAGCTCTGTGCCGTGGGACACGGCTGTCGAGCACTGCTGAGCAGTTAAAACCCATGCAGGGAAGGGAGCAAACGCCTGCCAGCACCTCTCAGCTCTGAGAGATGGCTAAAGAGCACAGCATGGAGCTCACCCAGGCTTGCACTGACACTGCTAAATATCTGACACCAAGCTGAAACCTGAATCATTCAGGTGTCAGCCTGCATACAGTTTTCAGGTGCTCCCAATGGGCATGCTGTTGATTTTTGTCTCCTACATCTTGTCTGTGATCTATGGCTTACATCAAGGTTTCATGCATTTAAAGTACCTCGCCTAGTGCTTCTTTTTCTTTCTCTTTGTAATAACCCAGTTAGTTTTGAATAGAGCCTATCTGGCTATATTTTAACTAGAATACTTTTTTGTGTAGTTCTGTGGAAACACTGACTTTTTCTCCCTCTTTGGAGATGTGTCCTACCTCCATGTCCCCTCCTTGCCTTAATTTTCAGAGCACCTACAACACTGCCTTATTCATACAGTTAGGTAGAGGACCTACAAAATCCCCTAACATAAAAAATCAAGTTGATGGCCCAGTGGTGTTCAGAAATACCCCAGGGACACAGCCTTTGTGTTCACCTAAAAATTCCTGCCTACTGCCTTCATGCTGTGATCTGTGGAACATTGAGTTACAATTAAGCTTGGGTTAAATTAGCTCAGTAGAGAAAAGGAACTTTGTTGCATTGAAGAATTTTCTGTGATGCCTGTATATAAATTACACATCTTACCTGTAATTTTGCTTATTTTAGAACTAGACCTAAGACTGAATAGGTTTTTTTTTTTGTGTAGGGGAAGGTGGCAAGACTTATGCCAATTAATGCAGCACTAAATTGCTCAATAACTCCAAGCTCAAGACAGCTGTAAATCTCAGAGCAGCGGTCATGCCCATTCAATGAGAAGTTCAGCATTTGAAATACTTGTCTAGAGACATGGCTGAGGAGATCAGGCCTTGCAGGCATTGCATGTAACCTGAAAAGAGGCTCTGGATGAAGTCTTTTGGAAGGGTTGATCCATTTATGTTAAATTAGGTGAGGTGAGGTGCAATTAGCAACTACTTGGTAGCTGAAACACTATCTACTGTCCTTGGTGCATCTCCCAACAAACAGAATCCACTGGGAATAGGAACAGCAATGGTTGCTGTTAGGCTCAATGTAGATTTCAGGAATAAATTTCACCTGCTCATCCAGCAGGATTTTTTGTCTCTGTCTCAGTAGCAACCAGCTCACTTGGAGAGGCAACATCTAAATAGCTGCTCACTGACTTGTTTGTGATGTCAGCAATATGAGCAGAAATCACAGAATGTTGTAATTTTAGTTGCATACATCCAGGTGAGGCGTCTCTAAATCTTGAGAGAGGGTGGGGACAAAGTCTCCCTGGATTTCTTTTATTATGATGAAATGAACTATACACTTAGATCACCTGTAGTTGCAATTTCCTCTAAAAAGAAGGTGGATGAGTAGTTCATGTGCAGATGTGTAGTGCAGGATTGCCTATATTTTAATCCTACAAGGTAGAAAACAGGTTGAATAACAGGATCATACCCCTTCCTATAGATATCACTACTGACTGTACCTTCAATTACACAGCAGGTGTGCACTGGGGAATAATCTGTTTCCAGCGCTTCTCTGTTATTAATTGCCTCCTGCGACAGTGTTTTTGCCTATTGCATTTGTGCAATGTGTAGTCATGTTCAGCCAGCATGGGTCAGTGTGGCATCAATTAAAGCTCAAGCTGAAGTAAGAAGTGTTAAGAGAGAAGTATGGGTTTTTTTTTTCTTCCTCAAAATAAGCACTTAACCGGGTGAATGTGCACAGTGTTATCTGTTGTGCCTTCTTTAGAGTTTCCTGAATCATAATCAAGGTGACTAATGGCTCTGTAGTCTTCACAGGAAAGTAACTATTTGCATGGCAGGTTGGAAAGAAGTCAGCTTTAGACAATTTCAAAGATAAAACCAAAATCAAGTTATGGCTTGTGTCACCATTCCTTTCTCTGAGATTAGAGAAGTCTAATACTGGAATATTATTTATTTTATACATGGGACTTTAACCTACCACAGTCTATCTTGCACAAGTGACAGCGATCCATTTATGGTTCACATAAAATTCTAATTTAAATGTGTGAGGAAAAAAGGAAAATCAGAGGAAGGAGTGGCTTTCTGCTTCACCTCTTTCCTTATAATTGCCTTATATATTTGGGCATGTGTCAGAGGGCTTTGTTTCTAAAAAGGAGGAAGACATGCACAGCTGGGAATATGTTGTTTTTCTTTGGAGTTTGCTTCTGGTATTTGAATTCTTTTAGTCGTTACGAAGGGCTCACGTGAGATGGATTAATGCAATTAGTCACAAAGAGGATCTTGGAGCAGTGCCTTATTTTAATGGTTGGGGTAACTGACTGCCTTACTCACGGTTATGGAAATCCAGGCTAAAGGAAATTGCTTTGTCACTGAGCTCGTCTTCAACTCCAAAGCAGAATGAGCTATACCTGCCTCATTTGTGGCAAAACTTAAATCTCCAGTCATGACAACTTCCTATGGAGCTTGTAGAATTCTTGCCAGGGTTTCACAGTGGGGAAAGATGCAGGTTAGACATTCTCTCTCACTTCAGCTCAAGACTGTTTCTGCTTCTCTTTATCACAAGCAGATTGCTCCCACATCACAGGAAAATTTTATATCCTCGAGTAGCGCTATTGTGGACATCTTGTCTCCCCTAACCAAAATAAATGGCATTCTAGCCCTTTTTTTCTTATATTTACCAACATTTCCTGATGTGCTGTTTATTCTTACTCACCTTCTCTGGAATCCATCCAGCCAGTCCAGCTCAGTCTCCCTTGAACTCCCGTGCCTTGTGCCAGATAAGTGCCTTGTGCCAGTAATTTCTCAAGGCTGTCTTGCTGGCCAGCAGAACATTGCTGCGCTTCACACATCTCTCATGTGACCCCTGTTCATACAGCTCAGGATAGTTTTTGCCTCTCTCTCAGTTCATATTATCTAGCTCCTGCCCTCTTGACCTGATCCTTCACCTCCAATCCCTCACCTGGACTTTGCACAGCTGATTATTTTTCTCTGTAAAATGCTGCACTTGCCTTTATGAAACTGCACCTTATTTGTATATTTTTTTCTTCCTGATAGTTTCTCCAATTAGTCAGGCTTGCTTTGAATTCCAGACCTGTCCTCCCAGTTGAGGATGTCTGTGAATGCAAAACCTTGCTCACCACTCAGACATCAAGGTCACTAATGAAAAATATTGAATAGTTCTACATTTGGAAATAACACAGGGAATACTGTTCACTACAGCTTCCACTTTGGCACTGATAAAGTGGTTCTCTGACTATGCTTTTCCAGTCAGTTAGATACCAGCTTGATAGGCACTGATTCCACAGCTCATTTGTGAAACACTGGCGCTGGAAAAACAACTGCCTGCCTGTTAAATTTGGTTACCATATTTCTGGCTCTTTGATAAACAGTGAAGAGAGCAGACATCCATCCAGGATAAAACTTCAAATACAAATTTGTGCTCCAGGAAACAAAAATTGTTCGTATCGCTAAAATAGAAAATAGTCTCAAACCCTGCCTGTGCAGTGAAACCAGCACGATCTCTCTGCCACAACTGTCAGCAAGATTGGGAATCCGTTCCCTTACACTAGATCTGGGTGTCTGTGTCCTAACCTTTGGGCTGGTTTGAATTGTCCACCTATTGTTTCAGCAGATCCACAATTTTGGTGTCCCACGATCAGACCTCCAAATATAAAAGCCGCATTATCATTTATCATGAGGAGCCATTTTCATGTGCAATGTAGGCATTCCTCAGCAGTAATCAGTAGTTTCTAGATTATCATAGAATTGTGGAATCATTTAGATTGGAAAAGACTTCCAAGATCATTGAGTGCAACCTTTAATTATTATTTTTTATATGGATCCAGGTGGCAATTAGAGTTAAATCAAATGTCCATGTGCTGTTGTCCAAGAAGCATTCTTAAGAATCTGGTGATCTCGGAAAGAGTAGGAATTTAGAGACGTTTTGGTTCAAATGTTGTTTCAAACAGCTAAGAAATGCAATTAATACTTGAGGGCAATATGCATGTTTTCAGAAAAATGGAATCTTATCAAGAGCAGACTGACAAGTATAATTAGAAGATTAAACAAATCAGGTAAGAAAATCTAATAATTAAGATAAACAGTCTTAAAATGTAAATGAGTTAAACAGCTTTAATAGATTTCCCCGTGTCTTTCTCTTGTACCTTCTCTAGGAGACCTTGAAGTTTCAATGTAGCCTAAAAACTCAAACTTGTTATTCTTACTTCTGCTGTAAGTAAATATTTTGTCCGTGGAGTACCTAAGAAAGCAAAATGAAAATCATAGGTGTAAAACTCTCCCACTGACTTCCAAGGAATCAGATTCATCCTTAATCACACTGGCAAAATTGAATCTCCATTAGCAGTCATTAAAACTTGGGGAAAAGATAACTGGATTACTCTTTTCAAAGGGTGGATACTGCAGATGAAATAAATTTATGGTACCATTGCACAGTCGATAGCAGTATGATGACTGGATAGGCATTGAGGTGTTTCTAGAAAACAGCCACACTGGTTCTGCAGATTTACAGAACCTGCCGTGAGAAACCTAAAATAAAATGCTGCCTAATCTGAATACTCAGAGAAAAAGTACATTCTTTGCATTCGAAAACTGGTAGAAAGTAAGCTATATAATTTTGTAAAACTGAGAATTCTATTACATTTTTATTTCTTCTGAATGGTTTAGATGACAAATGGCAGAATTTATAGTGGCTAGAAGGTCCTTGTAACGGCAAACGAAAAAATAAAATTGTATTTGGTAATCATTTTCCTTATAGAGCTTGCAAAAGTTGTAAAGAAACTTCATTCACTGCTATTTATGTTGCTAACTTTTGAATGCATGTTAACATGCTACCGTGATGATCAGGACCACAAAAAAAAGAGATGAATGAGGACATGTTAAGAAGTTGTTTTCCATTCCTAATTTTAGCTACAAAGACAGATTTCTAAACTTCAGTTTCCTCTACCCTGCATCATTTATGTTAGTAAAAGTCCCATGGAGCTTGTTGCAGTGAGCTGTTGTAACCCTCATTCAAACAGCAATTGGCTGGGTTTTTTATCTTTCCTGCAGGCGAGGGACCCATGGGACTCCTCAGCAGGAAGCCCCTTGGTTAGTGGTGTATATTATAAGAAAGTGAAGAATTATGTGACTGTGCAATGAGGGGAGAACTCTGCACAGGGAAAGGAAAGACCTTGGTTTCAGGTCATAATGCTCTTCAACTGGTGAAAGCCAGAAAGAAACTTTAATTAAAGCTCTTTCCAGCCATGCAGGGCAGCCTGTGAAAATTTCTGTGAAACTATTGGTATTGATAAAGAGTTAACACGGCGGAGAGACTGAGAGGCTGCTTTTGAGCAGGTCCTTAAATGTGACTAAACTCTTCTAAGGCACTTGTAAATCTTGCTAGAAAAATTCAAATTATTCAGTGGAATTGAAAGTGATGATTTCCAAAGCACAAACCTCAAAATGTCAAGGAACTGAAGGATTTTGGAACACTTTGTCTTGAGATATATTTAATTGACTACAAATACTAACACAACAAAAAATAGGTAGTTTTTGGAGTTCCCAGCACACTTGCATGGAAAGAACTACTTGATTTATTATAAATTAGAGTCATAAAATATACCAACTAGAGTGGAGAGGACAGCACAGATGCCCTAAATAATAGTATCAGACATTGACACAGCACAAACAGTGCTTTCTGCCAGCTCTGTTGAATACTAAAAACTTTCTAGGGATAGAAGAGAAATCCTCTGCTTATATTATCCACCGTGGCATATCTCCATATAGTGAATCTTTTGATTTTTAAATCATGCCTTTATCAAACATGATATCCCACCATCATTTGTTACCTACTGAAGCATGCATTGTCTCCAGATTTTATTTCACAGTTTTTATGAAAATAGTCAATAAAAGTTTATTGCAGATTTACTCTGCTCCATTTAGTCTTTCAAAAAAATAAAAAGGCACATAAAAAGCCCCAAACAAACTCAGAGTTCTACGAAATTTAAAAAAAACCCTAAATCCCCTTGGTTTATTCCTTACCATAATTTTTCTATCTAAAATTTCTCTGAAAGGAAGGTATTATTTAATAACACCTGACTGGTGTTGTTAAAACTTCCTTGAGCAAGAGCCTGTGCAGGCAGTGTTTGACTTCTGCCTACTCAAGACCCTTTAGGTCGCCAGACTATCAGGCTCCCAGTTACACTCTACTCACAGAGCAGTTTGTGAAAGCATCACCAGACAGTTTCAATACGCAGCTAATTAATTCACGAATGTTTTCTTTCTTAGCGTTTCCTTAACTTTCTGTTGAAGTCTCTCAGATGAACACACAGAGTGGTTTAGCTGTGTACAAAGCTGGCAGTGTCCTGTAGGTTGCTGCAGGGCTGAGGGCTGGGGTCAAGTCGTGTGGAACTTGAAATCTGGTTTTTCTGAAGGGCTTTCTCCAATACATCTAATGCTAGGACAGCCTAAAAATTTTACTTTAGGCTGTATGAGTAAGATGGGAACTGTGGAGAGGGAGGTTGAATGTCCTTAAATTCGTTGACAGTGGGCTCTTAAGGTGTAATGGTCTTCTGGATTGCAATTGCAACAATTTTTTTCTTTTTTTTAAGTATAATCTTAAAACTGGAGTAACGTTTACAACAGGCTGCACATTCACATCTTTAACTCTAAAAACACGCACACAGATACCAGATCACATAATAGTGTTGGCTATTGTCAGATATCCAGGCTTTAGGCTTTTGCTAAGCACATACTTTAAAAAGTAAAAATTCATTGTCTGAATGGGTACTTGAGCAGACAGTTTGTCTATCCCTGTCAGCAAAGGAAGACATCCAGCAGCTATTTAATTAAAAGTTTCCCACACAGGTAAACCGCCTCAGACCTCCTTCAGTTTTAAAAAAAAAAAATCTATCTCTGATGAAAACCTGCACTATATCTGTTCAGTTTAAGAGCTGTTTTCAGACGTGCACTGTGAGCTGGTTTGGAAGAGGATTGCAGTGACAGAGGTAGCACACTCTGTGCTGGTTGGATCCCGCACACTCTGAAGCCAGAAAAGCAAATTGACCTTGCTGAAATGAACCTGTTTTACTCTGGATGCTTCAAAGGGATTCAATCTCTCTGAACAGTTCTGCCAGAACAACCTTTATGTGAACAAAGCTTTTCTGTAAAAAGTAGCTTTCACAGAAAGGGCAAATACCCATAAAATCAGGATATGCATAAATTGAAGTAATTGTTAAACCTTCAGAGCTAGGCTTTAATTGTGCTCTCAAAAAGGTATTTTTCTACTTGAAAATATTTTCAGTATTATGACCTCTCCCCAGTTAATTCGTAGTTAATTAACAGTTTGTCTTGGCTAACCTCAGCCTCCTACTCAGCCCCATGCAGCCGCTTGCTCACTTTGCCACAGTGGGATGGGAAAGAGAATTGGAAAGTCAAAAGTGAGGAAACTTGTGAGTTGAGATAAAGATCACTTCCCAAGGGCAGGCAGGTATAGCCATACCCAGGAAATCTGGGTTTTATTAGGTGTCAGTGATTACTTGGGTAAACAAACTCCATCATTCAGAAAGTCTCCCCTTCCTCCTTCTGCCCACAGCTCTGTATGGTGAGCATGACACGGGACGGGACAGGATGGGATGGGATGGGATGGGATATCCCAGGATATCCCTTGGGTCAGTGGGGATCAGCTGTCCTTCCTTGTGCCCACCTGGCCTCCTCACTGGTGGGGTGAGAGGCAGAAAAGTCCTTGGCTCTGTGTAAGCTCTGCTCAGCAGCAAGGAAATATCCTTGTGTTATCGACTCTGTTTCCAGCACAAATCCCAAACCCAGCCCCATCCTAGCTACCATTAACTCTACCCCAGCCAAGACCAGGACACGGACACAGATTTCAGGAGAATAACGCAGTGGCAAAGATGGTCTTGGTTAGTTAAGCTTTCCACTTTCATAAGTAATTGAAGCTCACAGTTTTCAAGGTCCCATCAGACACAAGTTTGAGTCTTCGTGGGTCTTCTGACAGCAGTTTGCTTTTCTAAACTTTGTTTTGTCATTCAGAACATAAAAAGTCTTGGCTGTGAGCACTGCAGTGAGCAATGTTTGGAGAGGAAGAGTGGGAGTTAGAGTATCTGGCTTATTTTCTTTGCAGCTGTAATAACTCAGAATAATAACAATTGTGCCTCTCTTCAATGAAAAAGGAGTGGGTACACTCATGGCTCTTGAAAAGCACTTGGAGACTCATGGGTAGTAAGCGAAATAAAAAAGAGTAATTTCACATGGTTATTTGTTGAGATAAAGTACAGTGTAATCAAAGTACAACCCCGAGAAGTGCCTGTGCGTAACTATTTGGCACTGGTCAAGTGTAATGTTAATATTGTTAAGTTAAATTAGGTTTTATAATGGCACAAGTAAACCCTAATTTTACTTATAGTGACTTTTAGGTGACAGATACCCTAAAATGGGATGTTTTGAATTATACACAACTCATATTTACATCTTTTTCCACAGTATATCTGTCCAAAAGGCTCTTGGAAACTCTGGAGATGAGATTTGTGAAAAAGACCTGGAGGAGTATTATTTATGATATTTTTTCTCTTCAGCTTTTCCAAAATACAGAGGAAATGTTGAAGACCTAGTGAATAATACTGTTTCTGTTAGTGGTGAGCAAATATTAGCTGGCTCTTCCAAGGATCTGTAGCCTTTATTCTCATTAATGTTCACGTCAAGATGAATGAGCTGCATTTTCAAACAAATTCAGGGGGTCATGTTGCTTTTCTACTCTGCATAAGAATTTTAACAGAGAGCCATTTTTTTTTCCCTCCAACTCCTTCACTCCCAGCTTTCAGAAACACTTCCAGTGAAAGTTCAGAGAAATTTCTGCTTCCTTAGCTGGATGTTTCTTGTATGCAAGTAATAAAGAACAAATATATTTCCTTTTGCAAGTTAGAATGTGTAGGGTATAATATTATGATGCTATAGAAAAGCTTTGATGCAAGATGATATAGAAGAGGAAGATGATTTAATTTAAAGACAAATATAACCTCACACTCATCCTCTCACATCCATATATTTTTAAGCACAAAGACACGGGTGTGTGAGTAGCTCAAGTATCAGGATATGTATCCAGGAGGTCTGAACAAGACTTTGCATTGAAAAAGAGGACAAAGGATGCTGCTCAGCAAAGAAAAGAAAAATTTAATGGCATGAAGTCAGAATAAAACTTTAAAGTTGAGGCTTGGTAAAATTGACAAGTTTTCTGGAATAAACATGTTCTCTCTTGATATTTTATGCTGTATAACGAGCAGTACTGTTACATAATTAGAAATAATGTAATTAGCTGCCAAAGATGATTAAAAATATGTTTTTATAAATCAATTTAAAAAACACCCTCACTCCCTTACTACTCTGCTAAACTGATAATAAAAGACGCAATTCCTTTATTGAACTGAGTTCTACAGTTTCACTGGTATAAAAATCTAATTTTGAGTGAAGTGTGCAGAGAAGCAACATTCCTGGAAATAAGATATGGAGCTGTTCCCCAGCTGTGCATCTCAAAACTCTGCACAAGGACAAGTTGTGTTACCTCTGCTCCTTGAGCTGGGCCAAGTTTGTTGCCACTCTGCTGGAGAGTGTGAGTTACGTCTGTATTGAGTCTTGCGTGAGCAAAGAAAAGGTGTTTTGTGTCCTCTCCTCATTTACTGTCGTGTACATCTTATGATAATTTATTCACATCTCACAAGTGTCCTTTCATTTAAATATTTTTAACTGCTGTTATAATTTAAATGTATATTAAAAAAAAAAATATGAACACTGTTCACGTCCCTTGTTTTTGAGGCACTGGGGCAGAATAATTCCCGCTCCCACGCAAACAGACAGGTGAAAAGAGATGAAGTTCATCAGTAAGGCTTTGGACCGCTATCGTGATCAAGAGGTATTTAATGTTTCTCTTAATTTATCTTACTGTCTTGTCTGCTGGCCTTCGAAATAGCCTGCATGGAAATGTTTTTTGTCTTGATTTGGTTTCTTCTGCATGCAGTGACAGCATCTTAATCTAGCTGATCAATTATCTTCAGGGCAAAGGGGAGCAAGTATTAGAGTTTTTATATCTGTACTTGTTTAAAGAAGGCAGCCAGGTCTTGGATAATTAAAGGACTATTTAATGAAGTGAATCTGAGAAATTACTTGAATACTTAATTCTGGTTTTGAAATTCTTTTTGAAATAAGGAGGAAAAAAAAAAAAAGTTGAACTGGAAGCTGCAGGAAAAGATTTCTGCTCTAGAGAGGGATGTGTTTAGTCTCTTTTCCTATGAGCTCCTATCTGATTATCCTCTCATTCTTAACCCCGGGGAAGTGCCTGTTCTGAGTGTTACATACTGGCCAGCAAGTATTGGTAAACAAGTATCAGGGGATGGCGGCATGAGAAAGAGAGCTATGAACTGAATTCTTACACTATTAATGGGCATTTTGGATTCAGAATTCAGGCTGTTGCTCTGAATGTTGGGAGTTGGTTGTGTTTTACTTTTATTTCTTTACGCTCAACTCTCTTTGTTGCCAAAACCAAGTTTCTGTCTTTCAGCTCAATTTAGATTTCAGCAGTGCTGTTTCATAACTGACTTTACCTGAACTTGGGACTAAAGTAAATAAATAAATACAAGTGAATGGAACTGAACAAAACCTGTGTGTTGGGATCCTTACTGTACCTTTCAGCACTGCAAAAGAACTTCCCTTGTTTATAGGATTTACCATAAAAACAGTTGAAAATTTAACAGTTCAAATGAAGAACCACGGTAATTTTCATGTTTACTTCTTCCTCGTGCCAGGATCCATTTGGGATCATTTTAATATTTGCTATTGCACTTTTTCACCTTTTTCTTTCTTCATTGATCTGCAGCCCTATGTCATTTCCAGACAGACTTACTGTACCTTGTTCTTTGTACAAATATTGGCTACTTCTCTGTTTCCTGTTAGCTCCAAAATCTATTTTGCTGGCTTCAAGTCTTTAACCACCAAGGAGTTGTTTACACCCATATCTCCAGTGCCAGCCCATGCCCCTCCCCTCTGCCCTGCATCATTGTCATTTATTTTCTTCCTTATTAAAGAGACAAATATTTTCCTCAAGACTTTATTCATCTTTCTGACTTTCTGTCTTGATGGTTTGTCCAAGTAATTACTCATCTTTCAGGAAGCTCGATTGCAAAGTGCCCTGCTTTAGTCAGTGAGGAAAACCGGCCTAAAAAGTTTGAATTTCTAGTGCGAATATCCTGAAAATTTGCATTGGTGCCTTCCACTGTCCCAAGTTTTCTTTTTGATTTGGACCATTTGGGTTCTCAGTGGCACAGAGACCATCTGTGAGGCGTGAACAAAAACAATAAGAAAACTCAGGGCATTGAGGAAAACTGTGAGGTACTGATATGATAATGTCCTTTTTCTTTACACCTACAGTTAAGGCAAGGGGGTGCATGTGCATATATAGAAGTTCTGGAAATACTCTAAATGCATCCTCTGCTTGTTTTATGCTGCTCTAAAATACTTGAATGTAGCAGCAGCTATTCTGAGTAACCCATGATCTGCAAAGGAAGCATGGGGATAAGGCACAGATGGCTGACTGCAAACAGCACCCAGCAGGATCAGAGCAGAATGTCTCCTGTTTCCCAGCTCTGGGTTTCTGTTTCGTGGAAGAACTCCAAATGCTCCTGAGAGACATCTCAGGGGCACACATGGGCTCTGCAACAGGTGATGGTTTGAAACCTCTGGCAGATCTCCTCCTTTTCATGCAGCCCTCTGGCTAGGCATGCTCAGAAATCCCACCACTGAATTCTGGTGGGATCAGTCCCTTCCCTGTGACAGGAAAAAAGCAGGAATAGAGCTCATTTCACAAAATGGCACACTACGTAATTAATGACTGTAAAAGATTTTGATAACTGTTAATAGAAAGGTCAGAGTTGAAAATGCAATAGCTAATGCATCATTTTCTCAAAAACTGAATAGCTGCCGTAGGTTACCGTGGACATCTGTAACAGCAGTAGCCTAGAAAACGTGGATAGATCAAGGGCAGGCTTTTGTCATTTAGTTTGTTCTGTGATCAATTCAGTCATCCCTCTGGTAGAGCAACAAAAATTCTTCTTCTCTAGAAGTCATATAGAAAATAAGATTGAGATTTACGATGTGACAGTCGTAGCCGGTGATTACTTAGACAGCCTTTCTGTGGACTGTTTTGGGAAGATGATATTGAACACACGTATTTGCAAAAAGAAGCTTTACTCTCCCTAAATGGTTTTCCAATAAATCATGTGCAGTCTTTGTACTTTGTGTACAGAAAATTTTCCTGGAACATTGATGTTCCATGTTATTTACAACCATTCTGAAAAGCTATTCTAGAAACTGAGGTTAACTTAGCTCTGGATAGTAATGACAAAGTACCTGGGATATATATTTTGGTCATCACAAATAGATTACAGAAGCTGAGTAATTAACAACACATTATGTCTTGTGAGGATCTGGAGCAGCAACTCTCCCTCCTTTCTGACAAAAACTTCCCAGACGATGACAATCAGGCTTAAGCAGGACTTGACCCAAGGGTAGGGAGCAAGTTCAAGCCTAGCCTCTCAAGAAGAGCTTTCTGAGAGGGCTTTCACAACAAAATGACTCTCAGGAGAGAAAACTTGAGTTCAGTGAGACTGATACTGCACTGCTGCTTGGATTACAAGAGGACACAGCTCTTTTTCTTTCATCGGCATTTAAGGAGTCAGGATATGACAATATCCTTGAAATGTCTTCCTTCTGTAATGGACAAGGAGCTAAGGCCAATCGGTACTTATTTATGAAATATCTTATGAAATATTTTTCAGTCATAGTTTCTTCGTACTACACTGTGCAGATACCTGCTGAGTATTTCATGTAAGTTTAAAAGGCTTTTTCCCATGAAGTATATAATCACATTTTTATTTCTTTTGTATTTATATTCTAGAGATGCAGAGACAGCATGCCATGGGTTGCATGCTCTTCTCTCTTCCTTTCTGCACAAAATTTGAGAGGATAAAACACATCAAAGATTAAATCCTTTATAGTAAAACTTCTACTGAATTACCAGTTTAGACTTACAATAGAGGCTTTGTCTTGAGATTGCTTACAACCTGTCATTGTAGCAATGTCATAAAATCTTTTAAAAAGTAGGATATTAGAGTTTCACTTTACTTCTAGCAAAACATTTATTTGCAGAAGTGGTGGTTTGAGGAGGAGTTGGGGAAGCAGAGGCTGATACCTCGGGACGTTTAAAGTGGCTTTGTTCCAGAAACTGAGAGTGCAATGCTTTCAAAAGAATATTGTCAAGTTCACCAGAAGCGTAGGTATCTAGAATGGCCACTGATTTTGTTACTCATCTAATCTTGTGCACTTTAATTAAAATTTATTATTTCTTTATATTGCTACAAAATACTTACTGTAGTTATTTTTCAGGCCACCGAAATCTCTTCGTTTACCATAGCTTTGATGGTTTTATTTGTCTGAAATACGTAAATGTGGTTTCAATTTTATTACAGATAGCAATAGGCAGGGAATTGGGATTACATTTGATAGCAAGAGTATTTGAGATGAACCCTGAAACTGCTGATGTGTGAGAATGCCCCTTGAATACATTTGAGCACGTAAAACTTTGCACTGGACTTTTATCGAATGCAGAAATGACTGGAAAAAATAATAGAAATTTTATTCCATGGGAAACTTCTTGGGACAGATGTAGAATTTCTGTGCAAGGATTTATGCTGTCTGCCCTTCCTCGGCAGCGCACCCGCTCTGTGTGGTGAGGGCAAAGAGGGACAGGAACAACCTGAGGGTCGTTCGGGTGCGCAGCTCTCCCTTGATGGGGCCCTGCAGGAAATTCCACATCAGTGTGCTTTGGCAGGCTCGGGAACCACACCAGGGAAATGACTCAGCTCCACGAGTCTATATCTGTCACCGAGGAAGATGGAAGAGTCGAACTCTTCTGACTGAAGATGCAACAAACTGCGAGTGGCTGGTGGCCAGCTGCCAGCAGCTGCCAGGATCACGGCCAGCCTGGGAGAGGCTGTAAGCAGCTACAGCTACCAGCTGGGCATCTTGGAAAGCTAGAAGTACACCCAGGGTGCTAAATTCTGCTTTCTGTTAAATGTTTTGGTGTTGAATGAATGTTCCTTGTTTTTTTAAGGCTGTCTGGTCATTAGTCATCATTATCTTTAGTCCCAGGAGAGGAGAATTCCAGACACAGAAAAAGTCAGGACACCTGGTCTAATCGTGGCTGCCTGCAGCAGAGGGGGGGACTCAAAACCCTGATGATGAGATGGAAAATTATGTCAATTAGCTTCAGGAAAATTAGGTGTGAGGTTCAAGGTCCGTAAGAGATTATCTCAAGGGCAGCAGAAAGGAAGAGAACAGTCGTTAACCTTGAGATGGTTGTTTGGGTTTCTGGCACTCAGCTTTGCCCACACAGGCACAAAACTTGGTGTGGAGGGTTTAAAGCTGTTCTCCTCATCACCTCCAAAACCTGCAGCACTTCAGGCTGCCTAAACTGTCCACTCCATCTGCCTGTGTGGCTGCTGGCTCTTGTGATCCCTCCCCCTCTAGGTCAGACTTCCCTGCCAGAGAGATGAATTGTGGCGTATTGGTACCTCTGTGCACGTGGGGAGGTGCACCTGTGAGCCCAGGCTGTGTGGAGAAAATGCTGTGTTACACCTGGGCAAACAAAACTACCTAGCAGAATTAAGAATTTTTTTTTTTTTTTTTTTTTTTTTAACATATCCTGTCTTTACTATGCTTGAATATCTTTATATTCTCCTGTGTGAGGCTTCCTTGCTTCTGCAAACAAGATTATTCTGTAAATATCCATTTTACATGCACAGAGACTATATAGATATCTCCAATTTTCTAGCAGGACCACCTCAAAGAAACCCTAGAAAACCAGAAAAACAATCTTTTAAAACACTGGATTATTTCACATCTGTCAGCAGATAATAACAAAGACAAGAGTCTGTAATTTGCTGTTCAGTATGCACATTTTCAGATTTTACATCTGTGGAGGAATACAGTTTTTTAAAATGCCAGTATATTACCCCATATTTTATTTTCATTGTTTCTATGAATGATTTCTTAAGAGAGAAATAAACCAAATAATAAGGCTACTATTCAAATTCACATTTAGTATTGCTTTTGGATTAAATATATTTTAATATGTCTCACAATTTTAATATTCATTAGTAACGGTTTTATAAAGAATAATTTTTAGTTTTAGCATTCGGATAGCTCTGTCCAAACTTAATCTTTAAGCACCAACACAAAGAATTTGCATAACTACTGACTTTAGGCAGTAATTTGTGCAATATTACAACAGGTTATTTTAAAAAGTGATACTTTGTGCTGCTTGCTCCTGCATTCTCTAGGGGCAGGAAGGTGTCAGTTCCCATTAGCAGGATCTTGACCTTGGATGCTCCCAAACGAGTACAGCACGACAGCTAATTGCCTGTGTCTTAAACACAGCAACCCTATAACATAAACCAAAGGGAGTAGCAATTTCAGCAAATCCTTCAGTGTTCACTGAAATTATTCTCTGGTGCAGCCAAGGTGAATTTATAGCTGATGAAATTGTCTTATTGAATGAGAAGTTGGGTTTGTCCCTGGCCCAAATTTTAGCTACAATGACTAAAAATGAGACATTTTTCTAGACTCATTCTCAGTTGGCTGACAGAGCAAAAGCTCCAGGATTCTTAATGGCATGTTGTGAATATGTGCCTTGTGATGCATTTTTTTTGTTTACTGGATCACATTTTCCCTCAAGAATTGATGTAATGAGGTGCTGGGGTCCAAAGCTCATAAACATTAGGAGAGATTCTGCAAAGAGCTTTGAATCAGACTTATACTTAGCAAATAATAGATGCATACAAATGACAAGTGTAATCTAAACAAATTTAGATCCATTAGGGCAACACCAAAGAAAATGCATTGAAAAATCACAATGTTTAAGATCTTAAAGAGAAAGTGACAGATTTCTGAAATACGAGGAGCTTTTCAAAGAGGATTAGAAAGAAAGATCTTACAAAGATAATTTCATTTTCCCCGATGGCTGTAACAGAGGGTTTGGCCCAAGGTTAAGGCAATTAATAGGAATTATTTTCAATATCTTAATGAGGTGTCTCACAAAAGTCAAGTTGGCAAGTTCTGAGCCTGGTACCTGAGTGCTCAGTAGGAATTGGGCTTATTAAAGGAAGAGGCACCAGTAGATGGTGCTCAAGAATACACGGAATTGCTTCTGGTTGTGCAGGACTAACCCGGCCCCGCACACAGATATCGAGCAGCTTTCCTCCTCATGTGCAGAGCACTGTGGAAAAGAAAGGCCACATCTCAAGGGAAATCCTATACATCCTGTGCATCTTGCACATCCTAAGCAATGCCTGGAACCCTCTGGGTCATGATCTCCCCAAAGGAAGGGTCAGTGCAATTCTTTCTTCTTTTGTCAGGTCTGAGATGAATCAGTAGCAAGTCGTGATTGGTGTTGTCAAGTAATGCTGACAAATTTGACAGTGAGGGCACTGCTGATTGCCCTAAACCCATATTTTTTGTCAAAAAAATTTTATTGCTTGGCTTACTCCTAGCACTCCTTTCCCAAAGAACTGTCAGTGTCAGTGAGGAGTCTCTAAGTTTTTTAGATGATGTTGCCCGTGCTGAAATGGAACTGCTTTCTCACTTCATTTTGGCTTTGGATTTTATATTAGTGATCTCTTTGTAAAACTCTTCTCAACGTTATGTGTTTCCAGGCATTCTCTGTCCAAACATCTTATCTGAAAATTACTGCCTGTAATACTTGCGAAAATGGCTTTAGAAGAAAATTTATCACAGCTCCTGCACCATGTAGGAGATGTTGACTGAAACACATCCCTAGGCTTGCCATCAAGACACCTTTTCTCTGTTTCACCATGGAGAATTTTCTTTGCCTCTCTCTGTGAATCTGAAAATGGATAATAGAAAGATCATGTGATCTATGGATACCTTCTGAATGATAATAAGAAAAAATAGAGTTGGAAAATGAAATTATCCCTAGAAATAACTTGACTGCAAGACTGAGAGAGAAAAGTCCTTTGCAGTCTCAAATAGTCCTGTAAAAGTGCACTAGAGATTGGGCACAGCACAGCTCCTCTTCTTATTCCATGAAACCAGAACCATGTTTAGGCCACGAAATATTTCTTCATTTCTCTGTAATGCGTTATAATCAATGATTAAAATCTCATTATACTAACTAGTAAAACAGGGTAGCAGTTTTCTAGAAAACCTTTCATCTCTTTTGTTTGTTCTCTTAAGGCAGCAATGAGGAATTTCTTCTTTCTTGATCATTTCTAATTCTTATTTAATGAAATTAACTCTACAGCAATTCTGGCTGAATACCTGTGGAAAAAGCCATATGAACAATGTATAGCTTTGTAATACAGTTTGGCTGCGTTATTATACATTTTTAAAATTTTCACTAACTTCCATAATAATCTATATTTTTTTCATCTTTCACCACACTTTTTCAAAATGCTCAATAAAACATATTTTTGTGCTAAATGACAAGTAGAAGATGCATTTCTTTGCATCAGTTTAATTTCGCAGTCTTGTTAAATTATGAATAGACTGCACTTCTCATCTGTAAAAGATAATTCATATTAGATGTTTGCAGTGGTTTCATTGCTAGGCTACTAGGAAGAAAATTATCTCCATCCCAGCTGAAACCATGAAAATGTTGCATAATTAATGTTAAACACGGAGGTATAAATGTGTCTCATTTTTAAAGGTACATATGTAGCAACAACTCTTTGCCCATGCAAGTTAAGTGCAGGGGTGGACAGAAGGAATTCAGCTGGATGTAAATGCTGACCCTACTTACCACCCACTAAGTGAATGTTACAATTTTGATTGGCATAGATGCTAATAAATACAAGGTCACTAAATCACCCATGGACCAGGACAAGGCCTGGCAGAGCCAAGCACACAGGACATGAGGCTGTAAGCTGCTGGTCTGTCAGCTCCATACAGCTGTTTTCCAGCGGTTGTGTGCCCTTTTCCCATCCAAGAGACGCATTTGTCTGTCTGAATCTTCTCACTCCTGGAACGCCTGTCTGTGAGCCATTTGACTGTGGCATTGTTCTTGTGAGAATCAAAGATCATGAAGAGTAAGTGACATACTGCAGGTGTTGGGGTTTTTTGTATGTGAGATCAGTTTAAAATCCTTAAGTCATAGCCCCTGAGCTGTTTTATGAACAAGTGCATCTGAGTCTCAATCTTTTTAGCTTGTTTCTGTCTCTCTGCCATTTCATAGCTCTCTGTTTTCCTAGTTTACTCGTAAGGCATCTCTCAGAGCAGCTCAGTATCATGCCATCATCTTTGCCCAGAGAACTTGCTCTTTCAAAAAGCAGAATAGGAGAATTATTAAAGTACTCATGGAACAGAAATATCACTATTTTTTCCATATTTTAACCACAGCATGCACTATATTCTGTCAAGTTCAGAACTCTCTGGAAATTCGTGTTTTACCACTGGCAAGTGCTATCCTGAACTTGCCTCTCAAGTTTTAGAGCTTCGGTTCAGATGCACATTTAATTAACACTGCTGTAGCCTTTTCAAAAAATATTTTCTTCCCCCCGCACTCCCCCTTATTTAAAGTAGCAAATACACTAGGACTTTATTAGACTTAGGTTTTGGGGTTTTTTTCCTCTTGTACATATTCAATTATATCCTAATCTGGAATTCTTTTTAAAGTTGGATCAGCATATAAACTATTCAAGCTAATCCTCTAGTCTCACAAAAAATGGAAGCAAAGAAAAAAAAACATGGTAATGAAAATGGAAAATAAGAAGAATAAACTGGAAAAAAAATTCTCTTTATTTCAAAGAAAACCTGAAATTTTGGTTGAAAGTTTTATCTGACTTCTTTTGATTATAACACCATGGTCTGCTATGATAAGGAGCTTTACTCTCCCTGTTTAAAATGCAAACTTGAGTCAGACTAAAAATAACAGATCAGAACCAGGTTGACCAGTAGATGAACCTGAGAGAACAGGTAAACTTCACAGAGTCTTTCCTGGGGAAGAAAGATTAATCACCTGCCCTTGCTCTGAAAGCAGCTGCAGCACCCAAGCATTGGAACCAAAGGCTGTGACTGCTCATTACCATCCCAAAACTTCTCTCTCCTGCTTACCATGGGGTACGAGGATGGATAAAGACAGATTGGGGGTGTAAAGCTTCTTCCCTAAACTGAAGCCAGGTGCACCTTGATGTCATTGGAATAAAGTACGCTGAGCTTGAGCCGCTGAGAGTCTGGTCCAAGGAAGGTGGAAGTTGGTAGGAGCCTTTCAGCTCCTGGTATTAGATTTAGTACCGGACACTCGCGGCTACTCGGTTGCTACTGAAGGCAGCAAAGGCGACCCCATGAGAGCAACAAGGGGCCAATTCTTCTTTTTCCTCTTTCCCATAGTAGGAAAATTGCCTAACTCTAACTGTCAAAACCAAAGTTTGCTGAAATCAATAGTAATCTGTCTAAGTGGGAGCCAGTGAGCAGCGACAAATAGCAGCTGTTGTATGTTCTGTACCTTGCTCCAGGTCCTCCTGGAATGAGGGCCACTAAAAATAGAAACAGCACTGTGATAAAAGTTAGCCCAGTGAGCATACCCCGGTTTTATCATGGTAGAATTGCTTTCCTATCAGTGGGGCAATTTGATTCCTCATCTGTGCCAGAGGGATAAAAACAAGCAAACTCCTTTATAATTCTTGGACTCTCTTGTAGCTTTGTATTTGAACCAGGGAACAGTTAGAAACAGAGTAGGTTTTGTATTTCTTCTAAAAAATTCTGATGCAACAGAAAAATTACAATATTCAGCCAAACATGTGAAAAAGGGTTAATTGACAAGATACCTGCCCTCTTTTTTCCCCCTCCTCTTCTCCCGGTATCAGCTGTCACAAGCAGGTGCTTGAAAGACATCACAAAACCTCAACACCTTGAAATAAACCTAAGTTGCACAGGGGAAGTCAGGCGTTCTTTGACTTCATTAAGTTGACTCCTCCAAGTTTGGCTCTACTAAACAAAGCTGGCAGAAGCAAACAAAAAGAAACCCTTTGATACTGCAAAATATGCAGCAGAGATTTATCAAATATGTCTTTGACAACAGAGCCACTCTACAAACACTGCTGTTGATTCTTATGCAGATGAGGCAATTAAAAAAAATATGTTTCAGGAATTTATGGTTCTCCGAGTTAATAAAGTTATTTTATTAACGGAAAAAGTTCTCCGTGATGGACTTCAGAACCTATTGATTTTATTTGAGTAGCTTAGTGGCAGACTGCTAAAGGTATGAGTTCAGGAGAGCTGATGCAGCAAAAAGAAAGATGGTATCTCTTACAAAAATTTAATTATCTTGACTCTAAAACTGCATCTTATTTTAAAAATTAATCTCCATTAAAAAAATAGGTAGTGTCTAAAAGTAAAAATGCCTGTCATGTGTTATTGGCACATCTGAAATGAAACTGCATGCAAGAATGATTGATTATACCTAAGGCAAAGAGCCATGACATGATAATAAAACTGATTAGACAGAAAAATATTTGACTGAGCAAGAGAACTAAGCTGGTTCTCCAAAATGGATGTTCTCGTAGAAGTACAAGTACAAATAGAAGTGTGAAGCTCTCACATAAAACCTGAAGATGTTATGTTCCCTTTAGCTGGATGCTAAAGTCAGAGATCTACAGAAGAAATGTTGGTGAAACCAGCCCGGATCATTAGCACAGTGGTTTTCAGCATTGTTTTTCCAACGTGGACAGGGAGGAGAGCGTTCAGCCAATAGACTCATCTCTCAGCCATGAGAAAATGCTTTCAGCTTTTCCCAGGGGGGATTTTTGATTGAGTTAACCCAGAGTGTATTCTCTGCTCTTTGCTACATCTTGGTATTGATGTGTATGGAAGGGCAGTTTTCTGGTGCTTACAACGTGTTACTTCCTAAAGTGTGCTTAACACAGAGAGAGAGTCTGTGTGTGTGTGTCCACGGCTTACAGAGACACGGGCGTGCAGTACTGTATTGGTTAATGCATCGTATAGCAACACAGGCTCACTGCTATGTCCATAGAAACACACTTCGTATGTAAAAGACCCCCATGTACTTGCAGTAAAATGTGCAGAGTGCATTTGATATTCTTCCCCTAGGGTAGTTGCAGGGTTTAAGGCTGTAGTGATGATTCCTGCTTCTGCAGGAGCAGCAGACCTGTGTGCTGAAGGGATGATAGCCCTGCATTGCCAGTGTGCAGGAATCATAATTTCTCCCTGGGTGTGGATGTGTTTTGAAGTGCAGATAAATCTACAATGCCATTTACACACAATGTGTGCAGAACAACAGCCTTGTCTTGGAGATTTTAAAAGTAGGATTACGGGTGATGTAGCAGAACATGTGACTGGGAGACTTCGGATAGAAAAGTGAGAGATGTGCCCAGAATCATGTGACCGTCTTAAAGTAACAGCCTTTTATTAAAACATTATTAGCAACCCCCTATTTCCTTCTAAAACTGCTAAAATACAAAATCTACTCTCTTTATTCTGTTACTGTTGCATTCCAACCAAGCAAAGTCAGAGCCTGGTTAATCTTCTGTCTGGGAGGTGTTTAATCCTTTAGCTTTTTTCCAGTTCGTATATGACTTTGAAAAGCTTCAAAAAATATCAAAGGATAAAGTAAAAACTGAATCTGATGGGTTTTACAAATCAGTAAAGAAAGAATAATAAAAAAAACCCAACTAAATTAAATCTTCACAAATAGACCCATGTAACTGCAAAGACAGCAGTGCTTATCTACACAGAGCAGTAGCAAGAGTAAAGAACTGAGAATCCTAAGGATAGAAGAAAAACAAAGTATTTATGCTGTGGCCAAGGAGGAGATGCAGAACCTGGACAGTGTCTGAACAGTGATAATGAAAATACTTCCCTTATCAGCTTTAAGGTCACTGACGTGCTAACATTCTCTGGCAGTGATGAGAACAGACATTCTTTGTGTACATTGAGTATGAACCCTCTTTTATTCCCAAATAACTTCCCTCAGGTGCCTCCTGGTCCATCCGGTGTTTGGGCTGGAGCAGCTCTGACAGGGAAAGGGCAAAGAACATCATCTTCACCTGGCATTTGTGGTTAGGCAGACTTGTAGACCAAGAGAAGGTAAAAAGTTAGAGATAAATAGGACAGATTCTAATAATGAAAGAGGAAAGGAAAGCTTTCCCAGTATTGCCAGGTTCACATGTATGGAGTGCACTAAAAAGCAGAGCAGGAAATAAATCTTAGGCATAACAGACCTAGACTCGGTCGAAGTCTGTGGATCACATCTTGCTGTTGAAGTTCTTCATCACGCACAGTTATAATATGAAAGCAGAATTTTCTGGGCTGTAATATGGCAATTAAAATTGATTTATGGACAGAAAGCCTTCGGAGTGCTATCCCACTGAAATTTCAGAGCCAAAGGTCTTGCCACCAACAAACAGCCAAGTGCTTCTGGGATCTTAATGACAGAGAAATGTAAATCAGTTACCAAAAATGTGGTTGCAAGTTTTACTGTTCAGTTTGAATATATCACATGGGCCACTACCCTCCCCCCAAAATAGAGCCCTGTAGATGTCGCTAACACGGAATCCAGTTTATGATATAATTATTAGGGGAAAGGATATTTATTAGGGCATCAATGATTCAAATTTGTTGTAATTTCTACTCTCTAAAAGGCTGAAAGAACCTTGCTTTTCACTGTGGAGGTCATTCAGGAAGTTCCATGTGTCCTTAGAGTGTGATCAGGTAAGCATTGTCACTCACACAAACACACATCCATTCATCAACTTTATATCTCTGAGAATTTCTACAGGCTGGATAAAATTAATACATTCTGTTTGAAATGAGAGACATTACAGCCAAGATACTGAAACTGCTTTTTAAAAACACTCTCTTAAAAAATTATCCCTCTAAAGCTGTGTTGCAGACCTGAATAGTCAGGTCTGCTCTTGTTTGGTTTTCACTCTAGATGAATTCTGAAAAGCAACAGTTTCCACTGAGAGTTCTAGGCACTCAGTATGTTTTAAAATTGGGCAAGAATATTTACACACAATTTTGGAATTGTAGAACTGTTACATGAGTGCCTTTTATCATCTAAGCCCAAGGATTCAGTCTACTGAAGGACATTGATTCCTGGTGTTTGTGTGCTGTGCCACCAAGGGAATCCACATCCCATTCCCCCAAATGTCTGGGCAATGTATTCTCCGTATGGAAACCCACCTGAGCTACGCAGAATGAAGCACCTGGATGAGAGATGAATATGTGCCACATCTAGAAATGCCTTCTACCTGTTACTTAGAATCAGATAATGTACAGAAATTATGCTAATTTTACATTCTACATGTAGAAGTCATTCTGCCGCTATCTTTTATCCGCAGCTGTGATGGGTTACAGAAACATATCCAAAAGATTTTATTGGAGGTTCCATCTCGTGGCTGTCCCATAAAATATGAGTGCATAGTTGGTTTACCAGAACCTGGGATTACTCAAATACCCTTTTAACCTGTTCCAGTCAGGAGGGATTGAATTAGCATTCCTGGGGATATATTTTTAACAACTGTATTGTTCAAGGCATCCTGCAGAAACAGAGGGAAGAAGGAAGGGGGGAGAAGTAACCTTTAAGTTCGTGTTTGTTTATCTGAATGTTATATTCGGTACAAGGTGAAATAGCCTACTGTCTTGTAATTCAAGAGATGGGAAAAGCCTAAGGCATTTGATGTGCCTGAATACTTTTGTCATATTGACATGATATTTAGAAAAAAAAAAGCATGTATTTATATTACGTGTTTTGTCTGCCTAGTGGATTAGCATCTGTTTGGTAAAGGTTTGGGTACCATTTTTCGTAATTTGTGTTTCCTTGATCGCCTGCATATCACACAAGGTTACTGTTCCTTTATGCACATGTATTTCATTGTAACTCCCTGACAAACCACTGACAGGTTGAAAGAAAAGTATACATTCTTCATCACTGCATCTCTCACCTTTTTCCTTCTTGATTTAGGTTTTGTTCTGCTTTCCCCTCTATGGAAGAGTGCAGTGATGTCTAGAAGACAAGGAATAGGTAAAATAATTTTTGTCTTTTGAATATCTTTATTTGTTCTGTGGTATGAATTATTTCCTACTTACAAAATAACATCTGAAGAAGGAGATACTTTTAAAAATCTGACTTGAGATTTCTATCCTAACATAGCCGGGAACAACACTAAGAATTTTTCTAGCAAGAGTTTTGAAGAAATGTTCTCCACTGTGTGAAGGAAAGGAGGGAAGAGAAATGTCAGTAATATTGGTGCTTGCCTCAAGTAACTCTGCTGACAATAAGGGGGTAATTAACAAAATTACCCATGTGTTTACGCGTTTTTAAGTAAACACAGAATATGAGTTACACAGGAAATAGGTCTCTCATTGGTGAGTGTGTAACGGGTTACACCAGGGATCTCTTTGGCTGAGTGCTCTCATTCTTTGCTTGGCAGCAAGAGGGGCTAAAGAGAAATCAGGAACAGAGACTGCATGGAGCAAGTTTTCCTCCCAGCATGCTGCACTGGCTTTCAGAACAGTGCGTAAGCTTAGGAAGGGAAAGAAACTCGGATAGAAAACTGTCCCATCCTTAACATTTCCAGTGAATAGGTTCAAGAACCCCAGTCATCAGACTCAAGATCAGCTTCTACATCTCTATTTTGTTTTCCAGGGTTTTTTTTTCCCTTTTGGCTTCCATCTCTCCTGAAGTCTTGTAAATGTACAGACCTCAATATGGGCTCACGTCTCTGTTTTTAAGTTCTCTGCTGGACATAGATCCTCTTCTTTAAATAATAGCTCTCAAGGTTCAGATCTCTAGTACTTCTCTGATTTCCTTATTTTCTGTTATTCTGGTGCTTACTATTAGAAAGAACCAAATTCCTCTCTGACAATTTAAATTACCCAAGCTGGTTTTATTATTCTGTATTATTTCATCAAGCTTTGAACAAAACAGAAGTTATATCCCCTTGCACCATCTCTTATCCCATTCCCAGGGTGCAGGACGAAAATATTTCAATGTAATGGTGAGTGAAGAACATAAGGAAATCACGGGCATTTTGAAGTCTTGGTCCCAAACATTTCTCACAGATGTTAACTGGCCATTTAGTATTGGAGTTGTTTTTTAAAAACATTAGAAGTATTGTATGAAAGGGTGGCTGGATGCTGCTGAGTGAATATTTAACTTTTTTGCCCCTCCTCTCTCTCTGGCTCCTGATGACAACTAGATGGTCACATAGGCAAGCTGCCACCTTCCCACCTTCCAGTCATCATCATCCTCCTCTCGCTCTGCAGGTACCACCCATCGTGCTCCAGTGCCTGCATGGATTTTGCTGTCCTTATGCAGGAAATTCGAGTTTCTCATTATCTCTGTCAGCGCTTTATTCTGGGACATGTTCTACTTCATTTTCCAAGGATTGTATATGGGGATGGGGCACTTGCTGGAGACCAGAAAGAACACACCTGTCTCTCTGGAGGCTGTATCGGGCTCCAGTCAGTCTTTTCCTCTCTCGGCTTACTGAGAGTCTAATAGCACTGATTGATTTTCCTCAGAAAGTAGTACAGAAGCCTTCTCTATTCAGTGTGATATGATGAATTCATGTAATTGAGTTGGTGCATTCAGTATAAGTCAGAAGGGTAAAACCAAGAACTTGTGTGGATTGGTTGTTTTTAACAGCAATGCACTGTTGCTTTGGTGGCAGTCTGTTGAGTCCTGGGCCAGCTGCTGAATTTTGTAAATGCAGTGTACTAATATGATTTTGGTAGGCCAGAGAAACAACAGCAGAAATGGAATTTCATACAAAGGTAGTGTGTTATTTTTGGGGTTGGTTTTTTCTACAAGGCTGGTACGAATCAGGAAGGTTTCAAGCATTACAGAGCACAGTTCTAATAATTTGCCTTCATTTTCTATAAATCCTGGAACCAAGTGACTTAGATCCAGATTTATCTTTTCTATCATGACATGCTGTCAGGATTTCAGAGGCAGAGAAATGGAAACTCTAAACTGCTGCCAATGCTTTTTATAGATTCAACCTCTTTGGTCCCTGATGCAGATGCAGGATTGTTCCAGCCATCTCTTTCTGAGAAATGACAACTCCCTGCAGGTGCCCTTCTGCTCTGCATCACTGCCTTGCCCAGCCCAAGAGGGTGGGGAGATGTGGAAACCTTCTTCACAATATTCTGATTTTCCTGTAATGGAAGGCAGCGTGTAGAGAATTAAAGAGAGATCGGTTTTTAAACACAGTGTTTAAATGCTGATTTAATGAAAGTGGTTGATGGTCTTGTCAGTGTTTTCCCCACAAAGGAAATTTCCGTGTTTGGAGGCTGCAGTATGTGCAGTGTGAGCCATCCTTTTCCATCTACACCTCAGGGAGAAGGACAGGACCCTTGCACAGACTCCCAGCTCTCGCCACAGTCAGCAGCTCGGCTTGCACCATCACTGATGTGACAATGGGGCAATTCGGCAGCTGAACTGCAGCTTCCTGGGAGTGTGTCAGGAGCTGCTGCACAGAGCACGAACCAAGAGCCGGCTGAGGAAAGATCCAGCGATGACTGCTGCACCCGAACAGCCTGGGCTGTTCCGATAGCAGAGCAGCTATTTTCCCCTGATTATTCTTATCACCGGTCTTTTCAGAGAGTTCGTGGCAGAAGAAGCACAGGGGCATGGCAAGGCTGCAAGGTCAGATCCCCTTCTTCCCTTTCAGACAAGAGAGCTTCACTAAAGTCACAGGTTCACAGATTCAGAGATCTGAGATTTTTTACACATATATCTGTATACACACACACACACACACACTCTTCAGAGTGAGTAGGAAACTGCAGCTGAAGCTGATAAAACATCAAGTAAATTAAGAAATCAGGCAGGAACTGTATCGTGGCAATAGATGGAGTCCTGGAGCTCACCACAGGAACCTCCCTGGTGGGTAGCTCTTTGCTGTCAGACAGTATTGCCTCCTCCACGTTCAGTGTGCTGGGAGACAAAACCTGAAAACTTTGGAATAAAGAAGAGTCCATCAGTTTGAGCTGAGTTTTGAGCAAACCTGTATAAATTTGGCTGTCATCCGCAGCCCTGTGGAAATATGCTGTACAGTACAGACTGATGTGTGCAAAGGGTGAAGATCCGGGCTCTCTCTTGCTACAGTTTTTGTCAGACTCTTGCCTTTTTATTTAAAATGTGTAAATCTGAATTTTAAAGTGCTCTGCAGAAGGTTGCTTTTATTTGGTTTACTCTAAATCTGTATACAAATGCTGAGATGTTGTTTGGATGAGTAATTTCAGGGCTCAGAATCAGGAAGCAACTCAGCATGAGGTCCTTATGTGACATGTCTCCCTGCAAAAGAAATAAATATATATACACAAATGAAAGAAATTAGTTATCTTTAGGGATATTAGGAGGAGTACAGTGTATGGATTTAAGAAATTATTTTTACTTGATTATCCTGCATTGCTCAGACAGATGAAGCAGTACTTTATATATTCTTAGTATCAATATATTTTATAAATTGCTGAACTTCTTACATCGGTACAGAAAGAACCACGGAAGAGGATTTAGGAACTAAGAAAATATACTGCTGTGAAAGACTTAAAGAATTCAAATCTGTTTAGCATCTCAGGAAGAGAAGATGATTTGATTGCAGAGCAAGTATTTCATGTGGACAAGACAGTGGATAGAAAAAGAACCTTTAATCTCACTGAGACAAGCAGGTGAGAGTCGTGCCTGGAAGCTGATCTAGAGGAACTCAAATGACAGCTTGTGAGAATAGTTTTAAGCGTGGTGATGATTAGCCTTTGGTATATAAAGAAACAGCAGGGAAAACAGTAGATTGTCTATCTCTTGATACCTCAAATGAAGACTGGTCCTTTAGGAGAAAGATGGTTATGCTTTATTGAGCTTAATAAAGGAGTAACTGGATGTAATAACCTGTGGTATACTGGAGATTGAGTGTGGTGATCTAACGGTTCTCCTGGCCTTAAACTTTATGAATCCCTTGAAAATCCACGCAGACAGAATCACAAAATAGAAGAGTTTATGTAGCTCCTGAATGCTGGGACTGCTAAAATGTGCTCGGCTCTGTTTCCTGCACAGACGCAGTGGCAAACACCAAGTCAAACTGGCTGGATAGCAGGAATATTCACATCCCAAAATTCTGGTCACCCTTCTCTGTGAAACCCATCACGACTGACAGAAAACACATTCCAGGAGCATGGGCCTGTCAGGCTTATTTGTTAATGAAAAGGCTTATATGACATTGCTTCCCGAACAAACGTAGTCTGGTAACTGTGAAGCAAAATGTACTGTCACTCCGATGGTCCTATTTGCCCCACACTTCAGCATTTATACGTACTTTGGGTCATCATCATTACATTTGTAGGCCTGGGGTTGAGCATGGAGCTGATGCCAAATCTATGCTCAGTCCATTTCAAATCTTTTCTCTCCAGAGACTTCTATAGTGTGACCCAGAGGGGGTCAATTGTTGTTATCTGTTGCTGTAAAATAAGACATGCTTTACTTATAATTTCTTTCTTAATTAGGCAGGTTTAAAGGCTTCCATACATTGTATGTGAGTGCGTCCTTATGAAGTATAAAGAAGCCCACCTAATTGGTTTTGTCTCCAAAATTCAGTACTTTATTTGTAATTGTTTTGGGGAAGGAAACAGAAAGACTCTGACCAATAGGGGAATATTTCAACCCTCAGATTGATCCCAGAGATGGGCTAGAAGTTAGAAGAATTTATCCAGCCAAATTTTTAGGTATTCCACTCACCGAATAAAGGGGGTAGGGGGTAGTCTCTCTCATCCTTCATAGTTCATAGTTTCTTATACTTTGTGACGCCTCTAGCATTTTAAGGGTCTGCTGAATTCCTTAAGCTCCAGTGCCAGCTCTTGAACTCCACATTGATTTTCCTTAAGTGTCCTCAAATAAAACATATAAAGTAGGCCGGTGTCTGAAATTCATGTTCCTGCCAGACACCGTTCCTATGATATATTGCAACAATACATCAGGGAAAAGCAGCCCCGGTGATCTATTGCAGTAATACTGCACATTCTTGTAGAAGGAATGAACAGGAACTCTAAACTGAGGACTTGAACAGCTTTTTGAAGTTGTGTTCTGGCAAAGGTACTAACACCTATTGTGTTTGTCAAAAGATCAAATACTGAATGTAACTTTTTCTGTGCTGCTGGTGCACTGATTGGTGATAAATGTGATTCTGCTTTCTAACTGCAGGAACGAATTACAAATATTCAAGATTTTTTACAGAGGTCTGTAATTAAGGGCTAAATACACTGATATTGAAAATACACTTTGCGTTTAGCAAGAGAGAAATATATTTTTTAAAAATCATTTTCTCTGATGTAATTTGAATCAGAAAAGTGCAAATAAGTGTTACTCATCAAGAGTGTCTCAAAACTGGGCCATTAACATCTGAAATTTATAGTGTAATGAGGAACAGCTTCGGTGCCTTATTCTATTTTTCTAGAGGAAAGGGACCTATTATTCACACTTACTCTTATGGGCTCAGCAGTACCAGAAATATTTCTCCTTAATGATGTTTTTACATGGACCTTTTTCACTGAGAAAAGGAGTGTGTCTTCTATCAAAATCACCTTTTCTCAATAATTTTATCTCTTTGACACCTTTTTTCACTGACCTGAAAAATCTTGAGCCTTGCCTTAGAGTGCTGCCAGTCTCCCTCCTGTGCTCACGGCAGCTGAGTTTCGGTGGGTGGTTCCCTCGTATCGTTGCCATGGCTCCTTCCGTTTGCACTCTCAGATGCTTGTGACTAACCAATGGAGTACCGAAATTTCACCAAATTCACACAGCCTGAAACTTGTGTCTTCAGACTGTGTTCCTGCTTTATTAGAACATTAAATATTGCTGCTAGACGCTGAACTGTCTCATAGCAAATAAATATTTCTCATCGTGCCCCACCGCACTGCAGTCGGTACTGGCGGTTGTTCTGCCTGAACACTTGGGTCAGACTGATATCATTGTGGCTTTATATCAGAAGGCTAAAAGCTCACCTGTAGCCTCGCCTCTGCCTCCACTCTTTAAATAACTGACTATCCCAAATCACCTACAAAACTATATTTCCTTTTGAGGAATCTTTGATATGGACGGATTTTCTACAATTCACTTTCCATGTGGAGCTCAGTCTTCTTTCATCAGGCTAAAAACATGACTATTGCTGCTCTACATCACAGATACTTGCTCTGGCATACAGCTCTGTAAAAGGGATCTCTTCTTAATTTTGACCAGAAGTTGTATGATGGAGCCAAAAAATCATTTCTGGATACAAGCTCCATCAAAACTTGTATGCTTTCATATGGATCTGAATTACTCAAATGGGCCTTTTTCAGAGAGAATATGCTGCCAGTGATGTTTAAAGACATTTTAGCCTCAGTGCTCTGGATTATTTGACCTGCCAGCTCAGTCATATTGAACTGAACACCTGTGAAGCTGGGAATGAGACCAAGAGAAAACTCTAGGTCTGGTCTCATCTGTGTCTCCACAGTCAACTTTTCTGGGTCCTAATGACATTTTTTGTTTCCTACCCATCAGACTCCTTCATAAACCTCTGCTTCTCTTTCAAAATATAAAGGAGAAAAATAAAAAAGACTAAAGCCTAGTTTTAAAAAGAAAGTAAATTAGAAGGTAGTAGCCTTTTTTTCCTTCATTTCATTTTTCCTCAGCAGTCACCTTGCCTGGCTGTCTTCCAACCTCTCTGTCCATGTTAGCATGAAATGTTGCACAGTCCCTTAAGGTTCAGACCAGTTATTTCTATTGAGAGAAGGATATGTACTTCTTTATGTAGCATGTGTAATACAGTATGTAAACTGAATACTCAAGGCAGCTGAAAAATAACTGAATATATCTGCCACAAGTAGAGATATCTGAAGGTGTGGAAATGACCCAAGATTCTCACTTACTGTTGTAGCTAGAAATTTTAAAACTGATGACACTTATTTTCTGTGAGACAGCCAATCTGCCAGCTCGAAATTAACTTCAAGATTTTAATAAGCCTAGAGTAACAGGGTCAGGCAGGTGCCACAACCTCAGCTACAGCAACTGCACAATCAGGAAGAGTCAGCGTGTCACCTTACGAGGGCAATCCCGATTGTGGCATCAATCTTGGCTGGCATCTGATGGAGGAAGATTTGACTTCTTCCAGCTGCCACCTGGTTTCCCACTCATTAGAATTCTCTGATGAGTAGATGATGTTCTGATATTCTCTGATGAACCACGGCAGGTTTGTAAAGGGAAGAATTACCCATGTGTAATCTGTGCTGCCTTGGCCTCTGCTGGCTGATCTTGAAATAAGCTGAGATGTATCTGCTTGCAGAAATTGTCTGATTTGATTTGCAGTGTGCCTGCTCTTGAAAACAAGAAAGTTTTAAATCCCATGCTCGGTTTTGCGTGCATGAAACATCATGTCTGCTGTCAGCAGCAGTGATCTCTGGAGGCAGGCCAGCTCTCAGAACAAGTATGGTCATATAACTGCCCATGAGCTGGAGAGAAGCGCAGCAAGGAATCTTGCAAGGAGCCTTCTGCCTTTAATCTATTTTCCCCATCCCTTTTTCTGGCTGAGTTCCTGGATGTGGCCCTGAGACTACCCTGCTGGGTCCAGTGAATGTGGATCAATCTTGCTTACCCACTTGGCTTCCTCTAAGCTACTTACTCATACGGTTCTTGGGTACAAGAAAGATATTTTTTGTATAATTCATCCTTTAGCTGCTCCTCACTCTGCTAAAGGTCTTACTTTGTAAGGGTGAAAAGGATAGAGGTAAGCAAACACACATGCAGAAACTGTACCTATGTAAAATATTAGTTATTTCTTGCTTACAGCCTGCTCTGAACAGGTTGTGTGCTTGCTGTGACCTTGCTGGAGCCACAGGTTGAGTGGGGAGCGCTGGGCACAGACCTCTGGAGCAAAGCAATCAGTGTGTGAGCTCTTGCTCTGTGAGAGACGTTCTGGGTGAAAGGCTGACATACCATGGCTGAAACCGAGCAGCACTAAAGGGGTAACGCCTGAACTTCTCTTGGAAATGCTTCGAAAGACACGGGGATCATGTGGCTGCACCGTGAACACTGACTGCTCTCTACTGTCACTGACACAGATGAAATGGGATTTCTATTTCCTTATCATCTCTTGGAGCACGTACTCACTTCCTTTTTGTACAGTTTCCACCAATTTGTGATTTTGCTTTTTCATTCATATCTATATTTTTTTCATTCATATTTATATATCTATACTGTTTGGAAGTATTTCAAAATTAATATATTTAGACGAATATTTCAGATCAGAAAGATTTTAGATTAGAATCTACAGGCACAGTCTTTGTTAATTTTACTTCAGGCTCTAGGTAAAAGTGGAGCCTTACTATAATAGGAATTATGGGTGGTTATTACTCTTGATTAAAATTAAATTAAGCTGCAGTTGGCAACTAAAAAGATTAAATCATCACATAAAATCTGCCAGCCCTTCATTTTAAACATCTGCTAGTTAAGCGTGACAGTAGCACTGATGTGGAGTGTTTGCCAGATACTCCATCAACAACCACCTTTGCATCATCAGATAATTGAGACAATATGGTCTGAAGTGAATCATATTTCAAATATGACTTCAACTCACACACTCCATAGAGCTTAGAAATCTTCCTTCAGGTGAAATGTAAACAAATCCAGTATTTTAGGATTATTTAATTCTTGACATACAACATTCTCTGACAATAAGTTGAAAATATGTTTTCGTCATATTGGTATCCGATGTATAGATGGTTGGGATCTAAAGGATTTATCTGGCTGCTCTTTTCTTTTTCTGGCCCAGGTTTTCGATGTCTGTAAATCCCTACAATCCTACTGATATCAGAACACCAGACTGATTTCACAGGCTGATTTTTTTCAAGGCTATTTAGATGTTCACACGTTCCTGAGGACCTCAGACTAACATGAGCCACCATCTGAACTTCTGCCTGCGCCTCCTCTGTACAATACATGTAATATTGTGCTGCTAGGCATAAAAAAGGGCCATGTCACCATATCCAGATACCTGCCTGGAGGAATCTCTGGGTAAAGAGACCTCCTCAATGTGATGTGCTGTAAGAAAATGCAGCTCTGACACTGCGAGTCCACTTGGGGGAACACAGTGTTGTAAGAAGAAAAATTCTAATTCTAAGCTATTGTAATATTTAGATGTTGATTTTGATCTCTCGAAGCTACTCATGAAGAAGGTCATGCATTTTCACAGAATGAAAATTTAGAAAGTTTTTGATGCACAAAAGTGGAAATAAAAAGTGTCCCAGTTTTAAGTGGCAATTTAATAGTAATTTAAACTGAGAATTTGTCCTCAGCCCTACTGCAAAATCTGTTATGAAGACTAGAAATCTTTTATTTTTAGGGCAAAAAAGCAATGGAAAAATACTGTTTCAGTTTAAATTGTGGATGTTTAAACTCAGACATGCCAATGAGTAGAGGTGGGAGGGATCTCTGCAGCCCAGTGCTCACCTCACTGGGGATGTGTTGCTCCTACTGAATTGCTCCTACTGCTGCTCCTTACACCAGGTACTTCTTAAAATGAATTCTTTATTTGGAAATATCTTGCCTACCATCACTGGGCTTATAACTTGTGCTAAACTGACAACTCAACTGAGGCTTCTGGGTAATAAATGTAAAATTATCAGGATGACATTAGACATCTAGTGCATTTAGATGGAAAACAATTGGTACTGTAGCTTTGAGAAAGGAAAGAAATTTAATTAGCTTTTTGACAAAGTAGTTTTTAAAACTCAATACAGCACTGGCTTCTTTGTTTATTACCAGCACGCAACAAAAGCACAAAGGAAAATAATTAAAGACACTGAGCAGTCATTAGAAGTTCCTGCACTGTCAGTGCTCAGTGAGAACTGACTGCTCTCCGTCAGCAAGATGGAGGTCAGGTGGAAATGGCACTTTTGGATGTTTTCTGAGAGTAATTTGCCGTTTCTACTGCTCCATAAGTTTCACGTTCTGGCTGCTATGCTTCATTTAAGAGATCAAATCTATAACACAATATTTTATATTAAAATTTTGGAAAAAAAAATCCAGGGCAGCGGAAGGAATAATTTTATTTAATAAAGTGATTTATTAAAATTTCATAGGAAAATCTTGGCCCATCTGTTGCAACTCTCTATTAGTGGAAATCTAGTTATCAATACTTATGTGGAAATCTGACACTAGGATGTTTACTCAGAGCGAAGAAATCTGCCAGCAAACAAATGTCCTTATTTTAGTGCTTGACAGTCAAGTTAATGCCTTTTATTAACACGGAAACGTTCAGATGGAATGTGTAATGTGATTATTTATTGATGTACAAAAGTGTCTATTCAAAATTCATGGAGTATTATTATTATTGGTATTGTTATCATCTTTTATTTGCTGACTGTTTTCAGTGCGTCTGACATTTAAAGACTTACAAATCTCTCCATTAAAAGATTTGACCTCCCACGTCTCAAGGGAGAGAAAGCCTCTGCCATTCCAGTGGTGAGGTGACTCAGACATCCAGCTCAGCAAGAAGAAGTCATCTCTGTCTGTGGTTTGCACCTTTTCGATCAACAGAAATTCCTTAGGATGTTGGATTTTTAGGATTTTCTTCCATAATCTTGGGGGAAAAAGTAGTTATAACTGACTTTGCTCCTTCTTGAGCCAGAGAATAGCAGGACCAAAAAGCGGGAGGGTGTGGGTGAGGTGCTTTTTGCTCTGAAACTAAACTCTCAGATGATGTGTACTGATCCTTCCAGCTTCTAACTGATGTGGGGTGATCGTTCTGTCTGATCTTGAGCTCTCCCTGAAAGTTTCAGGATTGCTCTCATGCTTGATTTCCATCTCTTGCCTAGGATTCTTGGTCTAGGATTCACCCACTGTTGCTATCTTACACTTTGTGTATTGAAAAAAAAAACCCTCCCAATGAACTAGGAGTCCAGTGGACTTCCAGTGGCCTATTTTCATATTTTCCCTGCCAGCATTTTCCCTCTGGGCTGGTTTGTGTCTCATACCTCTTGGCTGTCTGCAGAATGTGATGTGTAATTTGCACAGGAGGGAAGGTTCACCACTCCTGGTTTCACACGCAGCTACGTGAAACCTAAATGACTTCATCTTAAGAACTCAGGATTGGTATTAGAGGTTATTTTGCAGCTGAAAAGCTCATCTCTCAATTTTCAACCCAGGCAGACATTGCTTTACATTACATATGTTTTGTAGCACCTTTCAGAAGAGAAAATTAAAATCATTACTCTTTCCTCTTTAAATGAAAATGTTGGTTGAAGCACTGCCTTCTGCTCTAACCCAAAGTGCACATCATTTCATCTGCATCATCAAACGGGTTTTTTTTCCACTTCAGTTCAAGGGTTAATATTTGTCCTAATCTCTCTTCCAATTGGCTCTGTTAGGTAACCTCTTGCAGATCTTTACACATAGAGGAAAAAAATCCCCAAAAAAGAGCACAAGGATTGTTCCCATGTCTATAAATTCTCTCCAGTGGAAAAGAATCCTCGTCCTATACAAAGGTGATGTGGAACACTCTGTGTGTTTAAGCCTGGCTCCCAGTTCTTCCTGCCATGTATGTTCTATGGATGTTGTCGCTGCTTTCCAAGGAAAGAGAGACCCTTGCTCAATGTGTTTTGACACATTTCAGATCTCTCCTATCTGTCCTCATGGTGATACTAAATACTCTACTTAAAACAACTTGCAGGCTTCAGCAGAGAAAGGCCAATGTGTCTATTAACTTTTTCTTTGCAGCATGAGAGCTAAAGAAATGCAGTTCCAATATGAAATTATGATTACTGCTGGAGTGAAGTGCACTTTCAAAGCAGGGAGAAAATGGCCAGAAGAGATACAATCTCTTAAACTGTTTAAAATTAACATATTGTACTAAACCAAAATTAGGCATAATTGTAGCACTTAAGATAACCTGTCAAGAGATGTTTTAATGAGCTCCATTCAAATACTGCTGCCAAAGAATGAGATTTCTTTTTTTCTGTTCTATTTCAAAATGTAATTTCAAGCCTTGAAAAATTATATTTTGAATACTAGTAATATGAATTGTGATGTTTGCAAGGACAATAGTCATCCTATTTTGGTCTAATATGGTTACTCTTCACATTTTTTTCTTCATGGGGACAGATTCTAACCAAAAAAAATAGTGTACAAATGCTTTGCAGAACAGAAAAAGTGTTTTCCGTTTTCTTTTGCTGTAAAAAACACTAAATAATTAATCATACTTGAGGTGGCAAACCCAATAGATTTGAAATACTAATTACTTAATAGATTTTCTTTTGACAGGGTAGTAAGCACATAAAGCTCTTTTAAAACCTGGATAAAAGTGCTTGGACAAGTAGTCTATAGATCTATTTTTATTACGAAAGCTTAATTAGTGCAAAAAAGTGAGACAGCATCATAAATTACTTAAAATGTATTTTTCAGTTAGTAATTAAAATTAATTTGGTTAACACAGATCATGGTTTTCTTATTTACTGTGTCTGGGTTATTTTTCCCTGAATATTTGCAGTTAGCTCCCAGCTGGATCTATACATACCACTGAACACCTCGTTCCTCTGCTGGTCTGTGCATTAGTACTCCTGATCAGTTCTGTTTAATTCTGTAATTCAAAGGTACTTTTAAAATCATTTTACAGGGGGTTCTTTACTGCTGAGTAATTTGCACAGTCAAATTTTATAGTCTATTTTCTTGTCATGAGGATAACCTCAGATCAGTTTTATCTCGAAGACCTACTTGGTCTTGGGAAAAACAGGAAAGAACCACAGCGAGGTCTTCGTGAGGATTAAATCTAATTTCTGTCTTTTCCATAGCAAGTTGCATATCTGTACCAATAAATCTGCAATACAGTAGAAAGAAAACAGGTGCCATTGTTCAAATACTAGCACTCCTTGAAAAGGCATTATAGCTGAATAGATCTATCTGAGACTCAAATTGAGTGGACCGGTGGAGGACTCCCTCGTGCAAACCGAGTCTACAAAACTGAGTAAGGTCAAGCAGAAGAATCCATTTAGGACGTTATTTAATTAAAGTTTCATCACTGAGGTCCACAAGTTTCAGTAAATAATAAGGAAAGTTATGCACTCTCAGGAGTGCAGCGCACACCTTCAGCAGTCAACCTTACAGTAGAAATAATCTCCACACAAATTACTTTCTGGATATCATTAGGAGAATATTGGATGGTACATTTGTTATTCTGTGGGAGTCTACACATCTCCAAGGACAGGAGCTCTTGCTAAACAGTGGATATTTATGTGGAAACAATCCAATATATCTAATAGTCAGGAGATTTCTTGCCATAGTTTGTGCCAAGACTTCTCTCTTAAAAGCCAATCTAATGCACAAACACTTTGGTAGGTTTGTTTTGCAAATAAAAGTACTCCCAACAAATAATACAGGTATTTCTAGGCTGCAATGTTTATATATTTATTACAAAGATAAAGTTGAGAAATTATTAAAGGACTTTATTCGCAGTTAGAAAGCCTTTAGCTATGTCATCTGCCCTGTACTCTATCATAAGTATATCAAAGGCTTTTTCAGCATCAAAGAGTATGGCTGCAGTAATTTTTTTTCACCCTGTGTTCTTTGATGTGTTTGCTAGATTTTGATATTTTCTGTGGCTGACACCTTCCGTCAAAAAACAGCCTGACACTTCCCATCAGAAAAGGACGGATGATGAATTTCCAAAGACCTTTGGCTTTCCTTATACCTTTGCAGATGGATACTCCTGCAGAAGTTTACTCAAGATACATTATGACCACAGTCAGAAATTTAATGTTGTTCTGGTTAAGGATACTCTGATCTTCAGCTTTTCAGATCCTTACAGTTACTATCTGCACAGTTACAAAAAAACATGTAAAAAGGTTTATGTTTTTTGTTGTAATTTTAATATTTTTTAATATTTAGTATTTTAATATTTTTAATATTTAAAAACAGAAGTTCAGAGTTAGCAGTGATTAGCTAGCAATTCACTAGCTTTTTATGGTAGTCTCCTAATTTTATTTTTCTGAAGTGGCAAAAAAATGTAGGGACTTCTGTCCATCATGAACTAGATCATTTTTTCTATCAAGCTACAATCAAACATACCAAAGTCTGGAATACTCAGTGACTAAACGAAGCAGTGTTAACAGAAATGAAGAAAGACATATCAGACTTATTCCCAGTTCAGGGGGAAACGTCCCCAGTTTTAGAATTAACATTTAGAAAGGTGGATCAGAATAAAATGGGGGAAAGTAATAGCACATTCAGCATTGGATTCAGACATCAACTATCAGATTCCTTAATAACCCTGAGAAGGGCTCTAAGATTTAATAAAATAAACATTTAAAATAAGCTTCCAGAAAGTGAAAAGGTGTTAATCGGTGATGAGAAAAAAGTGGATTTACTGGTTTTAAGTCCTTATAGAACAACTGGCATGAGATCTGAGAATATAAAATAAGTGTTAGCAAAGAACAGAACTGTGAACTTCAAAAACGTTCTAAAATTATCAGTGTTCATTAGAATGTTTGGGAAGTGATCATGAGCTTAATTTATCAAGAATGCAGGAAGAAAAAGCAGAAATGTCTGAAATTCATGCGAAAAAGCATTACTGAGTTTAAGGTTGATATGCTTGGTCTCTGCACCTAAAACTGCTCTGGTTTGGTTCCGTAAATGCTTCTCTCCCATCAGCTGACAGGAAGCATTGCCAGGCCAGGGAATGTGTGAGGCAGAGTCCAAGCTGTTTGCTGTCTTGGGAAAGAGAATACAGAGACTAGGATCATGGAATCATTTGGGTTGGGAAAGACTTTTAAGGTCACCAAGTCCAACCATTAACTCAGCACTGCCGAGTCCACCACTAAACCACATCCCCAAGTGCCACATCTCCACAGCTTTTAAATACCTCTGGGGATGGTAGCTCAGCCAATTCCCTGGGCAGCTTGTTCCAGAGCTTGAGAACCCTTTCAGAGGATGATTTTTTTCTAATATCCAATCTAAACCCCCTCTAGTGTAGCTTGAGGCCATTTGCCCTCATCCTACTGCTTGTTACTCGAGAGAAAAGGTCCACCCTGCACCTCCTTTCGGGGACTTTTAGAGCAGAGGTTGTCCCTGAGACTCCTTTTCTCCAGGCTAAACACCCCCAGCTCCCTCAGCTACCCCCATCTGACCCTTCCCCAGCTTTGTTCCCTTCTCTGGACACGCTCCAGCACCTCAGTGTCTTTACTGTCATGAGGGGCCCAAAACTGAACAGAGAACAGGATGATGTCCATTTTCCTACCCAACCTGCTGGAGCTGAGCATTTGCTTCCCAGGGTAATACTCTCATGGGCTGAAGTATTTACCCCAGCCATGATTCATCAGTATGGGATAGTACACATGAACCCTATGCTTGATGCAGTGTTTCAGAAAAAAATTCTACCTTAAATCATGCTGTAGTTTAGATAGAAAATCAATTTTTAAACTGAAAGGCATAGGAATGTTGCTAAAGAGAATTGCTGGGGTTAATCTGCTGATATAGAGAGGTTAAGACAATCCAAAATGATCATGCCTCGATACAGCAAATGCTGAAATGCCAATGTCCTACTCTTTGTTTATCCTGTCTGCCTCTGTTAATATCACAGTTTTACTCAATATAATTATTTTTAAGTGAATTGTAATCAATTTCACTTTCTACTCAGACCAGGCAAGGAGATTTTGCTGTAATTCTGAACATAAATCTGAACTCTACTTTGTATTTCATGTGAGGAATATTTACACGACATTTGGCCCCAGCTGGGGGACACTGTTATTTACCCTTTCACACAAAAAAGTAGATTCTGGTATTCAAAACCTTTAAATCCTGCTGGCTCACAGCATCACAGCTCCAGAAAAATATTCAGAAAAATTCACTACAAAAGCATTTTATTGTTAGCAGAGCAACTAGCACTAAGTAGGCCGAAGGGTTATTCTTTATCTGCTGTGACAAGAATAGGATGATGACATTTGAGGGAAGAGCCAAATTTGACCTGGTGCTTTGCTGCAGAAATCTCTGCCAAGGAAAACATGTAAATGCATAGAGGAAATTACAGCTAGGTTCTTTTCAGGGGAATGAGAAACCCGCGAGCTGAAGAAGTGTGATTTTCTTATGCCAAGAGATCTGAGGTCAGTATCACACTGACTGTATTGGAACAATGGGAGATTAAAAGTGGCAATTTGTCTAATTTTATACAGATTAGATTGAATTCTGCCCTTTTCTTTCCTCTCACGATGAAGATTGAAAGCTACAGGAAGCAAGGTGTGGGAACGTGTGGAGATATGCCAGCATTACTAAGCCAATATTATATGCCATCATTCCTCTTTGTTTATCCCAGCTGAGAACAAGACCTTAAATTGAAAATATGTTTAAGCTGATTGAGCGACACCTTTTGAAAATAATAACCCAAAGGGTGTGGTGCTGGATGTTTATCCAACCTTGTCAATGATGTCACAGGCAGAACAGAAATGGCAGCTCAAATGTTTCGTCTTTTGAGGTAACACTTCTGTGGATCACTAGGCAGCAGAATAAAGTATAAATAAAACTTAAATGAAAATTTAATACAAAATTTTAATAAGGCCTCTTCATACTCAGATTTGTACTGTCTCACCAGTCAGTATATAGTTAACCACGTAATAATGTCAACCAAGTCACCATATAACAGTCAAACAAAAAATAATATCAAGGGGAGCAAGTAAAGTTCTGACTGGCTTTGAATGATACCTTATTTTTAGTATTGAAGTCATAATATTTGTTTCTTACAGATGTAAATTATATGTAAAATTACTAAACCTAATGGAATTGATAGAAAAAGTTCTTTTGATTTTAGTAACTACAGCAATTGGATTTTCTTTTTTCGCTTCAAAACAATTAAATTTAGCAAACTATTTCACGTAAACATTAATAGACCTCTTGTTTTCCATGCAGATGGGTGAGGACTTCTGTTATTAGGTTAATTAGTTCCAAGTTTCTAATGTTTCTTCACACCAATGAAAAAAGCGACTACATTACTTGCTGCTGGTTCCTTACTGGGATTCCAGAAACTTCTCTTTGGTCAACGATCTTAGGAACAAACATTTTGCACGGTCTCAATATATGTTTTTGTTACTTAGAAAATAATAACAAAAAAAGCTACTTAGGAATTCATTTTTCTGTTTTCAGCAGGATCTACTGTCTGCTCTGTCCCATTCTCAAGTTTAAAATTACTTTTGTTCCTTACTGCTTGCCTTATTACCTAAATTACTGTCATTTGTCAGACTGCAAGATTTTTTTAGTTCTCTTAATGAACACAGACCCCAGCCCCTAAGTCCTGACCAGGTTTTGTTTATCTGTAATGACTTTTAAGTTCCTTCTGCCTACCTTTTTCTAATTGCATATATTTATCCTGAAAGCCTCACTGTGACCTATGTTTTAGCTATATTTATAAAACGTGGATTAAATAGCAAATATCTCCAAAGCCAGTGTTTTTAAGGAAGATGTGAATATAAACACTTCCTGTACTTAGTAGCTGCTTCTGAATCAGTGACATATTGATACAGATGCATTATCCATATGTTTTCTGTTCCCTGGGTGCTGCAATGGGTAAGATTGCCTTCCTTAGTGCTGTTTTATACTTCAGAGTGCAAAAGTGCCCTGAATATATTAGCTGACATTCTGGGCCGTGTACAGAACAGATATAGATTTCTTTCCTCCAAAACTTCTAATAAAAATCCTTCTAATATGCTTATATACAACTTTCCTTGCTCCTGGATGTTATCACAGCACTAAACGCTATCTCCCTAAATTTCACTAGTCAGTGTTGGCATTGTTAGGAAGTGAAAATTCCTGTTAATGTAAGTTGAAAGATTACAACTTAATAAACTCTGAAGACTATGGTTTAAAGAGGAGAAACAAATCATAGGGAAAAGGGGACTATCTGAAGCGACCCATCCCATGATTTTTTATGTCTTTATCTGAAATATTCTTTCTTTTATACAGGGAAAAATAGCGAAAGAAAGGGAAATAATATCAAGACAATGTTCAGGTTGCAGCTTATTTCTTTGACTGGGGCAAATTATGAAAAACTATTTCTTTCGAAAGTAAAATGAATTTTAAATTTCACGTACTTGCTAAAATTTACTAGTTAACTAAATGGACAATACCATTATTTTTCATAAAACTGATGAACCCAATGTATAGTTACTTTTCTGGGACAGGGACTAGTCTGATCTGAGCCAGTTTTTTCTCATAACTAATGTATTGCTGTTCCAAAGTTTGATCTCAGTGAGTCAAATATTTCTGTTCTACCCTCTGGCATGCAGAGGCTTTTTCCCCCCCTAGTTCAGTGAGACTGCATCCCTAGCTCAAAAGCTTGTAGCTTTCAGAGGAAGGCACGAATTACTGCCACTGTTGTCCATATGCAGCAAAGACATGATACAAATCCTCCTCAGTACTTCATAGATTCCTGAAAGAGGAAGGGGAACTTGAAAGTGGGTATTTTAAATAAGTGTCTTTGCCTTGGTTTAGATTCAGACTTGAATACTTGTACTGCGCCAGTGTTTTCCCCATGAGAAGTACAAACAGCGTGGCATCATGTGGAGTGCAGGGCGCTGCTCTACTTTTTCTAGATATACCTGAAGATGGCTGGTAAAAAGCAAAAGCTGCTTGTAGGCAATTCTCCCCTTGGTGTCAGCAGGATGGACCTTTTAGGAAGCACTGTGCAGGCAGTGCAGCCCCTCGGGGTGCACCTGTCCCCGCGTGCGTCACCCACGGCTGCAGGCAAAGGAACCCCCAGCACAGGTCACTTCATCCAAACACGGCTGAACCTTCTTCCAAACTCCGAGGAGTGTCGGTGGTAGAACTGCTATTTATGCCCTCCCCAGAGGCATTGTTTGTTGAAAAGCAATTAGTAAATGCAGTCTTCTGCTGCTTGATGTTCATTTTGTGATAAAGCTGCTGATAGAAACTAGATACCAGCATATCATGCATCAGTCAAAATAAAAAGGTTCTTAATTTGAACATCAGGTCTTCATGGGCTGTCCCTGACCTTTCAGCCAGGACTCTGCAATATTTTGTAGCTCTTAGGTTGAACCTTATAAAAATAACACTGCTGATAGGAAAATGGTTTTCTCCCTCTTGATGCCCTCAACATATGTTTCAGTTTTCTTTGAAATCTTTGATTTTTTAAAAATCTTGTTTAAGAAGGAAAATATGAGGGGCAGTGTGGTAGGGGAGAAGGGCAAACAACTAGTCAATACTTTTCAATATAAGAAAGATCCTTCCCTCAGGTTTTCCAAGATATTTTGCCTTGGCCTTGTAGAAATTAACAAAAGCATCTCCAGTACACTGAACGGGATCGCAGTTCACTTCAGCGCTGAGTGCTTTTGAAACTCCTTTCCCATTTCTACTGAGCAGTGACCTCAATTTTCCTTTCCCTGAGTGAGTAAACAGCTTTAAAAATACTTGTTAGAATCAGAACACAAACCTGGCAGGCTATTTGCCCACTTCCAGTTGGAAAGTGTAGACAGAGGCAGCCAGACCACCTGCCATTGCTTAGATCAATGTGACTGTTAGGTTAATTTTAATTCACTTAAGTTCAGTCCATGTCTGTCTTTCTTTTTCCACCCAGATAAGCGGAGGAAACAGGTGGAGGTTTTTATTACTGTAATTAGATGTGTCTTAGCAATGTGTGAGGCAGAGCAGACTGTGGAGGAGGAGGGCATCTCACGCTGAGGTAGGTGGGTACAAGTTCACTGTCCTTGCATAATGCGGTGATTTTAATGGTGTCAACACTGATCAGACTCTGAAATATACAGAAATGGGGTAGTTTTATTTGTTGTGAATGTTAAAAAGCAAGCTCTATGGTAGTAAGTCCTCACACTGGCTCACGATAGACAGCTTTTTTTCTCCAGTAACCTTTGTAAAGCTTCAAAGCTGCCCCGAAACCTTCATCACTTTGAAGTCCAGCAGCATTCTGGCACAGTCCCCAATGTTAACAGGTTCCCTTTCTGGGCATCCCCTGCGGAGGTGCCAGGAAACACCTCCATTTCATTTGCCTCCTGGGAGTCTCACTGAAGCCAACACAAAAATCTAATCAATGTGTCTGTTTTTCTAATGAATTACATTACTGAGGTTAAAAAAATGGAGTGTAACACATTTTTAAAGGCATTAATCGTCCTTGACTTCTCATTTCAGTCTCTGTGCTCTTATGGAGGAGGCCCTGTTTGTACAGTATTTGATTTCTTCTATCATTGTTGTCAATGCTTGACTAATTACGCAGAGCATTAATAAATTTTTTAGGACTTTTTAATTGAAGAAGATCAGTCTCACAAGCATTTTAAAGAATATGATGGATGCCTTTAGTAATTTTATTTTTGAAGTTAGGTTTCCTGTGTTATTCACCCTTCTGGTTTTGCCTCCACACAATAGAGAGGAGATTGCATTTTTAAATCCTATTGAGCTTACAGTTATTCAAAGGAAATATTTAAAAGTCATAGACATTTATTCGATAGTATTAACAAGTGTTTGTCAAATTAATACTTAGACACAATAAAGTTTATGCTACTTTACACTAATAAAAGCTATGTGAACTCAAGTTACTGATAGTAGTATCAAATATGACACTAGAAAGAGTATGGGACTGAAAACTGAAGAGCTTAGTGTTTATTTGTTGAATAATGGGTTGATTTAAATACTCATTTCCTCTGATATTTAATGCTCTGAAATTCTCAGTGAGAATGATGGCTGTTGTAACAAAGTAAAGCAGAAAACAAGAACCAGCCTGCCACAGATCTTTTTAACACAACTAAAAAAATCTCTTCATTTCTCATTGTCTATAGAAAAGGGACTTTTAAAAATAGTTTCATTAATCCTTTTTCATATCAGGGAACCTTTGCTCTGAAAAACTCAAACTGATCTATGAACAAGAAATAATTGCTGTTAAAAAAAGCAAACAGTATTTTATCTCACAGATAAAATCATAGACAATATCTTTGTATTATCTAAATATGAATGAGTGAAATATTTGGTATTTCATAGCTTTAAACTCAGGGTAAATGTTTTCAGCTGAAATCAGCCTTTTAAGAAAAGGCAGTTATAAATTTCATCCTGCCCTCCCAACAATCATGTTGATGACAACTCTGAAATAGCACAGAGGAACCAAAATTCTCATTCTTCTCAGTAAGAGAACCTTGGCCAGGAGAAGAACAGGTAGTGATCTTTGATTTTGGAGACTTGGGATATGATCCCTTCCTTCCCAGGGGTTTTATTTCAGCTTATTGGGTGGTGAACCAACAGCATGAACGTGCAATGCTTCACAGGAATATTTGAAGGCCTTGTATGCAGTTATAAGTGCTTGGACCTTTTCTTTGAAACCTTAATGAACCTCATTTCTATCATTTACCAGTTAAAGGAAATGAGTTAGCAAAACACTTGAAAAGCCCTTAGGTCTAAACCCAAACCAGCACATGAAGCAATTAAAACATTACGGTGTTATTGGTTTAGAATCCCTACATTGTTTCCCACATATTTGCCACCGGCCTGTAGTTGTTTTCGGTTTTTTATAACTATATTTTACTTTTACATTTGCAGTTTTCTGTGTTCTTACAATTAGTCTTAATAATTTAATCTGTGAACCCTGTAACTTCTACCCACCCTTTACTTCTTCTTGCCTTTCCAGGCTATGCTGTAAAATTCATAGACCTGGTAAATTAAAAATAGAGTCATATGTTTTGCACTTGAGCTGAAGACTTCAAGTACGACAGTTCACTTAATATGAAACCTGTTAAATACTTCATTTTACCTTAATGAGTGCCATGTTCCTCCCTCTCTCCCTTGTATTCTCTCAGCCAAGTGAAACAAGAACACTGTTTTCTTCTTTTCAGTTTAAATATGTGAAGCCATTATTTCTGCTCACACATGCATATTATTTCACAAACACCCATCTAGTGCATTGCCTTTTGTTTAAGAGGAAAGAAAATAATGTAAGACTCATAAAGAAAACTCCATTTCAAACTTTGTCTTGAGGTTTTGCTGTCAGTGGATTAATGCCCTGCCTACCCTACACTCATCCCTCACTCCTCTAAGACCTGATCTTAATGCCAGTTTTGACAACAAGCAAAATGTATGAATGGTTCCAGATGAGTTCTCACATTTGTAACCTTCATAAAACTGTCAATCAATTAGAAATAGCCAAATCTTTATCTTTCTACAAAGCCCTGCTCTGAGCCGAACTGTGCTGGGAAACATGGGAAATCAACTTGGGTTTCCTCTGGCATCTTCCTCATCCAATTCCCTTCTTTTCCAGGAGACTCCTACTGGGCTTTAGCCAAGGCCATTCCGCTATTTAAATGAACGTTAAATCCACTTGACCACTGCTGAAGCAAACATATCCAGAACCTAGAAAGAGACATTTTGAGAGGGCTTTTGAGAAACAAGATAATGAATAAAAAGATTTTCTTCTGTTTCTTCCACTTTCTTTTTCTGACTGCTGACTCAAGTAGGTAGACAGCACAGGTCCTGCTTACCTGAAGGGCTTTGCAGGACATGTCAATATATCCTGGGGGACAGCAGTGTTCTAGAATGCACCTTACCCTCCCTATGATACGGGTACAACTCCTGGGCCCTGGTGTTTATGACTGCAGTGATAAATTACCTATTTTTATAACCTCGTTGTTTTATGAATATTTCATTTTATGCAAAGCACTTGTCCTGCTGAAAGCAAAAGTAATTCTTCCGTATTTTTAGCTTTGGTTGCTAAAAGATAGGCTCACTTGTTTCAAATACTTGACACAAGAATGGTAATTTATGCCAGTCTTTTAGCTGTGGGATTGATCTGCAAACTTATTTCTTTATAAAACTTTACCTCGCCTTTAGATGTCAGAAATGTTTTCCATGCTTCCCTTTCACATAGTTCTGCATTTTAATGAGAAACTTCAGCAATTGTAATGGGGTTTCTGCATCACTTTTATACATAGAGAAGTTGGAAACTATAAAGGATGAGGAGGGTTAGAAATACGCTGTGTGGTTCTTTTTTGAATTTAATTAGCTAAATTATATTTGTTGTAGCTTGGTCTCTTTTTATGTTTGTTTTTTAAAAGCATTTTTGTGTGTTTCTCTGATACACTCATACATCAATTAAAGGAATTAATTAATGGATTAATGCAGTAAGTTACAAGAAATCAAAATCAGTTTTAAAACTAATAGTTATCACAAAGTATCATTGAAATGTCATGATATGATGGTGAGTAATTTACTTTGATAGCCAAATTGAACATAGATTATCAACAGAGACATGTAAGAGAGACTCAGGCAGGGGATCCTATGAACTCCATCTGTGGAAGAAATTAGTTGATGCCGAATCTTAAAAACAAATTTGGTCTCATATGGCACAGTAGTTTTTAATTGTATGGGATATAATATTAAATAATGGAAATTTGACTGTAATTTCCCAGTTTAATATTTCATAACACTTGGATTTGCAGTATTCACAAAAAATTTTGGAAGGAGCAATTTGAACCATGTTGCTTATTAGTTAATAACAGCCTCTGCTGGCAGCTGGGCCTGGTGCTATTCAGCTGGCCCATTCCTGCCAAGATTCTTGGTGCTCCAGAACACGAACTGAGTTGAGGGCAGACATTGCTACAAGTTCATGTTCGCAGTGTTCTGACGGTTCTTGGCCTGTGCCAGTGGCATCCCCTACCCAGGGTTATTGACCCAAGTGTATTAATCCACGCATTAGGCTTCAAAGAGCCTTATTCCCATTAGCGAGAATCCTTGGCAGATTAAAAGAGGTGCTTCATAAGATCAGGAGCCCAGCCTGGTTTCCAGTTACGTGTCAAGACCTTCTTTGAGCTCTTCTCCTTCAAACATCAGTCCTCAGGTCTCAACTCTGTGCCTTGTGACCCCTTGTGTCTGCAGAGCTCCCCAGTCTAAGGGTGTCCATAAAGAAAAGCCAACTCTATTTTATGGGTCATTTGGAATCACTGTCCATTTCAGATTGTATCTGCTCTGCCATTTTCTAACTGAAGGATACATCCAGGTATACAAAGACAAGAGAGACAGGGAACATAAACATAGGACATGTACTGATTTGACTCTTGAAGGCACCAGGGGGCTTTTCCATAGGTATGCATTAAATAGAAGTAGAGTTCCTCACATCTCATCCACCTTTTGCGATCAAGGTCTGGAGTTTGGGTTGTCCATACACATTAAAAATCTGCCTTCCAAATTTCCCTACCTTAGGGAGACAGAGTACCCTATTACAAAGCTCTGCTTTGTGTTGGAAATTCCCGTGGCATCTCTCAGAATGACATTTTTCAGAGTTTAACACATCATAGTTAGATGATGCTGTGTTTCCTTTATGTACCATCAGTAATTTCAGAGCAAATATGCTCCAAAGTCAGATGAGGCTTTGATGATAAAAGCCTTGAAAGACTTCTCTGAACTCTGCCAATCTGGACAGGTATGAAGAGGTGAAATGTTTATGAAGGTCTCGTATTTGCAGTGCATATTCTAACTCTGGTACTGAATAAATCATTGCAGTTATTTTTTCAGTAGTACCAAGAGCAGAGTTCTTCATTCCTCCCAAAAGCTAGTTGTCTCTTTGTCTCATGTGGAAGTTACAAATCAGAACAGCAAAGATAAAAAGACATTAAATAAATGGTGCAAATGTGATGTGCTGAGGAAGGTCAGTGCTCCATGTTATGGGGTTTATTTGGGGGTAGGAGGATGGTTTGGGAGTCAATTCATTCCAGACTCCATATTAACAGAAATAAACCCAGGTTCTTCTTCTTTGGGATTTCAAAGTTTTTCAGAAGTTGTTTTGCCAGTGTTAATCTCTGATTCACATTCACTAAGGGAAAGAGAAGAAAGATAAGGGTACACTGAGAGTAAAGAACATGATTTCTATTTCTGTCAAGTGCTGACAGTGGGGGTCCTTTTAATTTATTTGTTTAACAGCTCTATCTGCATAAATTAGCTAGCATGTCTGAAGTCATGCACCTTCTTTCTTCTTATCTCACTCTTTAATTTCCCTCCTTGCACTGTCAATGCTTAAATCGTAATTTAGGTTAACTATGGAAGGGAAAAGAGGGATTCAAACCCTTTTATTATGTATGTTTTGTGACTTCTGCTACATTTACCAAAGACAGTCCTATAAACATGCCCATTTTGGCAGCGGACAAGTCCTTTTAAGTTTTCTTTTGCTGGAAGTATTTCTGTTGAATCCTGAATAGGATCAATAAATGTATTTTTAATGCACAGGAGGTTACTTTTTATTTAAGCAGCAGATTCTTAAAATATTTAACATCCATTCCATTCTCTGGTGAAATGCTCTGCTGTTTCTTAGCAGTACATTTTGACCTTGGTGTTATTGCAAACTGAATTTCTGTTTTGTCTCATAGCAAGAACATTCTAAAAAGGGATGGCCTCTTATTAAACCTATCTGTTGTGGAAGCATAAAAAGATAATGCAAATATACAGCTGGTTCTACAGGTCAGATCTTTACAGGGAAGACCTTAGAGAATAGCTAATATTAACAATACTGTTTTGAATTGCATCAGCGGAGTCTCTGACCCGTCCTCTTAAATGAAATTGCACAGCACTTGCAAAAAGCCTCTCTCTGAAGATTTCCCTGAAGGCTCCCAGTGAACACCACAGGGGTGGGCTACTTAAGCTCTTGTTCTGCAAACCCTCATTTGTGCAAATAATCCCATTGGAACAGATTATTTTTATTATTGGGTTTAAGCCTGGATGGCTGATCACACAAATGAAGCAGCCAGGATTGTGCTCTTCAATCTGAAGAGTGAAGAATTATCACAGCATAAAGTCCATAACAGAAGCTCCTCTAATCTTTCCCCCACTCTTTCAGTGAAGGTTTTATCTAGCAGGATGTGACGGATTTTACACTGTTCTGCAGCTGGCTCTTTGCTGATGAGCAGAAAGCACTCGATCTCATTTGTTGTTAGAGCTATACATAAGGAACACCGCTGCTTCCTCCATTCTTTTCCTGCCATCTACTAGTTCATAGCATCAGCTGAGATTCACATATTCAGTTGACTAAAAACTGTGAGGTTTTTTTTTTGTTTGTTTGTTTGTTTTGTTTTTTGGGATAACTAGGAAGAATAAGTAGTAAGTGAAGCAAATTTACTGCTCTTAAATTCAGCAAAACTGTTGCTGATTGCAAAAATTTTTAAAGATGATCAGGACAAGTTTGTAGCCAGAGGGTCTGATGAATTTTACAAACTGCTTCTTCCTCATGAAAAAGTCTGCAAAATTTTAAAGAAAAAAAAAAAAATGTGTCTGAACTCTGGACATTTCTACTGTATCCATACAGCCTGACCTTCAAAAAATTCGTGTTATGCCAAAAATTATACTTCCAAAATTGACTTGTTAGGAGTTTCTCCGCAAAAAGCTGCAATGGACTTCTTCCTAGTGTTATAACAAATGGAACTAACAAGACATCCCAGTTCTCCTGGGACTTGACCCAAGACCTGCCTAACTGAATTTTTCAGAGACTCCAAAGCCAGAAGGAAACACTGAATTGCCTAAACTCCCTGTGTAGACTGGTCAAAGGACTTCACTGTTTTAATTCTCTCCTGGAACAAGTGAGGTGCATTTGTAGCAAAGCAGCTTTTGTAGAGAAGCTGCAGCTATTCCTCTCTTTGCTTCTTCCTCTGTGTCGTTTTAGCTTTCAGCTTCAGTATTCATGGCAGATGTGGACTAGGTGTTATTGTACTGCTTAGCACTTATCCAAAGCTAAACTTTCTACAGCAATCAACGTGTACTTGAATGAATTCCAGATTTATCCCTGGTGTAATGGGTAATATTAGCTACAGTGGGACCGCCATACAGCTGGTGTCATCCTGCAGGGGCCTTTTGACCTCAGAACTACAGAGATTTTTGCATATCAGTATTTGGTCTGTCTTAGAAAAGTATAATAGCAGAGTTCCAATATTTCAAGTGTCACTTGATCAAACTCCATGAGAGGAGAGTTTTATCCCCTCTTTTTATTGTTATTGTTGTCAGCCATTCGCAAAGCTTAAGCAAAGCAATCTTAAATCTCTCTCGTGTTCTGATATTTCTGTACAGTGATCTCTGGGTTTTTTTAGCACTGCAATGAACTCTACATCACTTTTCCTGATGATAAGGATGACTATGACAGTGTGTTGTAGTAAAAAAGAAATTACACATGTCACAGCTGGATTTACAGAGAGATGGATATTGTACTTTAGCCTGCTTGACTGGATACTGTTACGAGCCAGAAGGTCAATTGATCCCAGGAAAGGATTGTGAAGTCTGAATGCTGGAATGATCTCTTCCAGCCTCAGATCCCTGCTGTACATCCCGTGGTGTAACAGGTGCTCTGAAATAGCAACACTTTAAGAAGTCCTTCCAGGCCTTTCTCACTGTGCATGTATCCACCAGCCGCAGTGCTGCCCTGTCTGACAGTGTTTTATTGCCAGAATCAGTGACGAAGAAAAGTCTTTTATCTCCCCCATAATGGATATATTGGATATAGTGTATTCCTTTTAGTGTGTGACAGACCTAGACTGAGGAACTGTGCTGATCAGAGTGAATTTCATTTAATCTGAACATTGAGATGCCTGACTGTGTACCAGGAAATCTTCTCTGCCTCTTGGTTCTTAAACTGTTTTTATAAAGCACATTGGTTATGAGAAAATGGTGAGCTCCTTTCCAGTAGCTTTAACTTCAATGTTAGACATCCCTGCCCCTTCCATGAGAGAAATGGCTCCCTTGGGCCTCTTGTTCCTGGTAAAATATGCAATGGGATTTGCCATTTCCAAGTTATTTAGGAGATGAAAAGAAGAGCAAAGTTCATATGTTCCTTAGTTAAATCTTAGCTCCACGCACACACTAAAAATTTTCACAATTCGCTTCCCTTTACACTTTCTCATTAGCTTTCTCTTATTTTAATTTTTACTTTCCCCATCTTATTGTTTTGAAAAAAAGTATTCTTTAATCACAAATTAAGGAGGAAAGTGCAGATTCTGTCTGATTTCTAAGGTTTACTTCACAATCTCTTACACTCAGTATTGTCATTTTATATATCCTGACTGAGGGAACCTGGTCTGTCAAGATTTCAGAGAATTTTCCAGGCTAAACTCAAAGATGTAGGATCACTTTTCTTCTGTATCCTACTTTTCTCTACTAGCCGTTATTTCCCAACGCTTTCTTTCTTAGGAAATTCAAATAACTTCAGAGTTTCAGCAATTAGTCATTAAAACTATGTGCCTAAAATTAGCTATGTCTGCCTATGTGTTTTCATGGCTTACACTCTGATTTTTCCGAAGTTATTAGAGAAAGCATAGGAGAGGGGAAAAAAGAAGCAAAACCTCAAATTGAAAGGAACCGTTCAGACTGTTCACCAAAGAAGAAACCCCAAAGATTGTGTCTACTTTTCTTTCCAGAGTACCTGTGTTTGCCTCAAAGTTCCTTGGTAATCAGTAGATTAATAGCAATGCTCCTCATCTTCAAGGTATTTTCATATACAAATGCAGGCAGGATGAAAATTTTGTGGGCAGCCTTCAAGCAAGAAAATAAGTATTTAAAAAACCTTTTTTTTTTAACTCAGTGGCATATAAAGTTTAATATAGTCAGAGAGGAGGCAGTTTTGTTGTCTGATGCTTCTTTCTGTACAATACAATTAAATTTATTTCTTAAAAGTAAAATTTTCCCACATTAAAAACCCCAAATCTCTTCAGTTGGAATACCTGATTTCATTTCAGCTGACCTGAACTATTTAATCAGACAAAGATAAGATATTGCTATTTAGGAAATTTTAAAGCCCATTGCTACAATTAAATTTAGACAAATTTCGAACTGAAATAGTCTTTTTTCAAGCCATGTATTGAAACAAGTTCTGAAAATGGAAAATATCCTTCTAAATAGTTTGAAATATCTATCTGATTCAGACTCTGACAGACCTGACTCGAATTCATTGAAAACTGCAGTGATGTTACAAGAGTTTTCAAAGGAGTAAATAACTTTTTGTGGAAGTGTTCTTACAGTTCTCTTGACCTGCTTAAATTGCCAAGGTCTGTAGCGTGAGAGGTGCTTGTGCTGAGTAAAGGCAGTGGATCTTGGCTGGTGCCTGAAGGAGTAACGTGATGTAAATAATAATGACAGTATCTGCTTCGATTTTATTATACAGAATTCCTGTCAAGCGTATTGCACTCCGAGGAGCACTGCCCCTTCTGTGCCTGCAGCTCCTCACTGGCACGGGGAGCTGGCATTGCTGCCCCACTGTAATTTGAGATACAATGAATTATGCAACCGAGGTTGGAAAACCAGTTCCTGGAGGGATGCTGTGGATGTACCTGCTCCTCGTGCCCGCAGCACCCAGCACTTGCCCTAATTGCTCTCTCCTTAAAAGGTAAAAGGATTCAGTGCTGTAATGAGCCTTTCTGCAGACTGACACCTCTAACAAAGCCATGCCTCCCTGCTCCTGACTTACTGTTCATTACTGTGCCCCATTTGAAGGACAGATGTGCTACTTAATTACTGGAAATGGCACAAGTAGGTCAGTCACAGGTTGCTGTTCATAGTGCTGGTCTGAGGCAGGGCTTCCTCCCCAGGCGTGGCTCTGTCACCTCTGCCGTGATGAAAAATGGACATTTTTGTTTTCTTTTTCAAACTGTACAAGATATTTTAAAATAATCTAATTCTGGATTTGGTGGTGTTGTTGAGTGTTTTATAATTCAATTTAAAACTATTTGCCTCTACGTGTGATTAAATTTGCCTTTAAAGTCTGATTGTCTAACTTACAATGTGATAATGCCTCAGACCTGTAAGATGCCTTTTACCTCCTTCCAGGCTCTCTCTGTAGATATATTCTAAAGATAATTTTTATATACATTTTTGTCAGGTGATATAGGGTCAAAAATTGTACACACAGCAGCTCTGTTCTGACGTGTCTTTTAAAGGTTTCCAGGTACTATATGAACTGAGCTTCTGAGGCAATGAAGAATTATCCTTGTAATCTTACAAGAGCTCTTAGCCTACTCTGTCAACATTTATCTGTGCTGTTGTTTAACGATTGTGAGAAATGAAACTCACTCTTAAAAATTTAAAAGGTGTATTAACAAAAATAACAGCTGAGGAAAACCTGAGGAACAAAAGGACAGGGCTAGGTGCGTGCCCGGTCTGGTAGAGGCACGAGGCTTGGGGGTTGGTGCAGCTCCTTTTATGCCTTGGGGATGCCAATCAAGGATCTTGATACCTTGTATATGATCTTCACCAATCAGAGGCCTGGAGGTGCTTAGCACTCCTCCTCTTTCCACGCCTCTTGGGCGGCTCCTGTTAGCCCATCCTCTCTGGGCATGCTCGGTCTAGGGGTTGGGAGGTACCGTTCCTTGATTGATCCTTTGATTGGCATTTCTCCAAGAATGTTCTAGAAGCTGCCCTCAGCCCCGTCCGCCATCTTGCCCCCATTATTTTAATAGGGATTTTAAATAATTAAACTTCACAACAATACAAACTAGGGATTTTTAACAAGGAATACACCATACACAATCAACCTTATACAAATTACATACTCTAATTAAGAAACTTTGTCAAAATACAACGCACAACTTATACCTAACCTTATAACTAATTAATCCAACATGTAATTAACAATTTAACTCTCCCCCTTATTAACCTCTTCTTAACATACGAAAGCCAACTCTTATTAACCATCTATAACACATTTATGCCAAAACCTGGTGTACATTGATTGTGTCTGGATCTGCCTCAAAGCTTCAGCAGATTTGGTCCAGACATACACCAGTGCCAAGGATAATGGAACCAAAACACGAGGACTCGTAGATTGGTTGGGTTTGATTTTGTAAGTGAAGGTTCACACTCATGCTCACAGGCCATGCCCACGGGGAAGATGTACAGATGTACCTGCTTCCCAGCACCCTTGTGCACACACACACCATTTCACCATCCCTGGACATGTTCAAGGCCAGGTTGGATGGGGTTTTGAGCAACCTGGACTAGTGGAAGTTGTCCCTGCCCATGGCAGGGGCTTGGAATGAGATGGTCTTTAGTCCCTTCCAACCCAAACCATTCTATGATTCCGAGACCATTTCAGACTGGATATGTCATACTCATGTGCATGGGCACAGCATAAAATCTTAAGAGATTTGATAACTCTAAGTTTTGGTAACCGATTTGATAAGTTTTAAAAAATAAATGCATGCAGTATTTAGAAAACCAAACCGTTAACAACAAGATAAAGAAGCTGTAGTGCTTTGTGTTTCTTGCACAGTCTCTTAGTTTAAAAGAGTTTTCCAGAGCCAAGTTCAAAGGGTGATTATTCCGTGGGCATACACGATTTTGTTTCTCCGATAGATAAATAAATGTAAATCTCTGTCCACCAAAAGAAACACCATGTTGAAAGAAGAGAGAAATAAGAATTTGTAAAGCGGCATTTAAAAGTTAGGGTGTTTTTTTGTTAAATGCTGTATTTTGTAGCTGCTTTCTCACTGGGCAGCGCCAGCAGATGTCAGTGCCAGCCCCGCTGGTGTCCATTGTGCTCAGGCTACGTGGAGGAAATTGCCTTCCCTTACAAAAGAAACTCTCTGTCAAGTTAAACAACGGATGTAAGTAAAGCTTTGGAGCCACCACTTTAAATTCTGCCTCAGTGCCAAGGATACTGTCAAGTGTTTGAAAGAGACACTCCAAAAATAACTATAATCACCTTCAACACACACAGAGTACCTTTCTTTTCAGGCAGCATTCTTAAGAATCATGGCAGGAAGCTTCTCTTTCTTCAGTTGATCATAAAAACATCTGCCAGAAATGTGAATGTGCTTCTCCCACGTGTGATGGGGAAGGTGCCTTTTAGCCCATGCTGTGGGTGAAATTGGTTCCACTTCAAAATCTTGTATTGGTGTCCAGCCTTGAGATCTCAAATTCAAGCTCGGATTTCATGAGTTCTCTCTAAAATGGGGACAACGTTTCAGGCTTGAATAATCACGTATTGTGAACACGAGTTGCATATGATTTTGGTCAAAGTTTGGACTTGATAGTCTTGGAAGGCTTTTTCAACCTTAATGATTCTATAATTCTGTATTACTTATCTTACACATCTGAAAATATGACACAATACTTGGATATTGATCCTAATTGTGGGAAGTTTAAAATTTGAATAGTCTGCTTTAAAAAACTACACCAGGATTAGTTAATCTACTATATTGTTTTGACATCAATTTATAAATATGACCAGCTACTGCTCACAGCTGCAAAGCAAACAAGCCTTTGAGCAGAAATCTGCTCTACCCCTACAATGCCATTGATTATTTCTTATTTATGTTCCTGCCAGATGCCTTCTGTTAGTCTGAGACTTATCTGATCAGGGCTGCAAAAATGTGCATTTAGTGCTGTCCTTATCCTGGTCTGTCCTCTTTCCAAATCCTTGTCAGATATCTCTGTTTTGGTGGAGGTTGTTCCTGCTGCCAAGATTTCTTCCCATGCCGGATCCAGCTGGATTTCTATAGATTCTACTCTGTTCATCTTTTCTTCTGAGTGTGGAAGCTTCCCACTAGTTAAAATTAATTTTATTTTCATTTGGATCATTAAACTGTCATTGTAGTTAGCCTTTTTGCCCTACTTTTATTGCCTGCGCTCATAAATCACACAGATTATAACATTCTTGAAACCTTGCAATGTGTCCTATTTCCCTTTGTTGAATGAAACAGAATATTTTCAAACGTCGAGTTTTACCAAAATTCACCTCCCACACTGTTCAACTTTCCATAAGACCTTCCATTGTTTACCAGTGCCTTACAGAGATTTCTTTCCATGTCCAAGCCAACGGACCTGCAAAAGGTAGAGAGGGTCTCCAGCACTCCTGCCCTCAGTTGTGTATACGTGTCAAAAATCTGCCTTCAAGGGAGCTTGGCTGTTCCTCAACAATCTTGTTTTAGCAAATTCAACTGTGCCATAACTTCTAGGCAGAGAAATGAGGCCGGCTCCTCATAAATCTTTATTTTTTGTTCCCTGGTGTTTGTCTGAGTTAGACTGAATAATAACTGCTGACCTGTCAGCTGAGTTCTCCAGAGCTCTGGTAGATAATCTGATATATTCTCATCACTGTTAGCACATTTTCTCTGGCTATGAAGTTATGATTCATTTCTACATGTGAATATAGTCTCAACATCTTCAGAGTGCTAGTAAAGGACTTTTTACATTTAAGCACTTATGTTGTAATAGATATGCTAAAAATAAGTTACAAAGTTATCTAGTTTAAACTGTGTGGAATTCTTGGAAAGGGTGTGATCAAAACTGTGGAAATTGGGCTGGTAAAGGGAAATTACTTGCACGGGGTTTCTTGTGGCTAGAGGCTCATTTTGGATTCATCCCTCCAGCTTTGATTTACACACAAGATTTTCTTACCTTGGCTGTTGTACCTTTCACTTCTTCCACAGTCCAAGGCATCTGAGCTTCTCTCCTGCTCACTGACGAACCACTGCAGTTAACTGTACTGTAGATGAAGGCAAAATGGCAATTACAATGGTAATTGTAAAGATTTATCTTTACAAAAGATCCTCGCAGCCTCAAAGAATGGTCTTCAGCTTCAGTTTAGAGTGAATTTGGGTTCACTAGATATCAAAAGGGTTTTTTGTCCTGTAAATTTGATCTGGTGTCCAAGCGGGGACATCACTCTTTGATACACTCATTTTCACAATAAATAAATTATTATGCAGAGTGGTAATGAATGCAACAGAGCAGAGAAGTGGAAGAAATACCCACTGGTACTCTTGTGCTTAGTACGGGGTAATTTTGTGCTGGCAGTGCTTGCACCGTACCTTTAGCGCTGTGTTAGTCAAGCTGCCACCATAGAAGAGTAAAATGGTTTTAACCGCTGTCAGAGCATCAAAAAGGATCCTCTGAATATCAGAGTTCCATTTCCATCTCTAGAATTCAGAAATGTGGGGGTTTATAATGACACATCTGCAGTTGCACAGGATCTTATTTGGTTTGTAATGTTTTGAGGGTAGCACAACAGAAAATATTGCATATGAACATACTACAGTACTTCAAAACTAAGGTACTGATAGCTTGGCTTTCTTTTATTATTCAGTATTGCAAGGCTGTTCAAAAGAACCAAACCTAACCTTAGTACGGGGTAATTTTGTGCTGGCAGTGCTTGCAGCCAAACAGTTCTCTGTAGAATGATGAAAAAAGAAATGGAACTTCAAGTATCATGCCGATGTGTTCCCTCTTTGGAAATTCTGGGGTTTCTTCTAACACTTTCGGAAATTAAAAGGCAGAAAAAATACATCCCACCATGTACTGTTTCTAATTGGTTCCTGTACTGGAGATTCACTTTCTGGGCTGTGACAGTTTGATTTTGATGAAGAGCAGTAAACATCTGGTATTTGAAACACTTTAGACTGAATGGCATATTACATTGCAAAGGGGCCAATTTTAATCACCCTTTTTGACCGTTTCTATGTTTTCCCAAAACTAGCATGGTCAGAAGCAGAATAGAATCCATTAAAACCTACAATTTAGGGATGTAAGGTAATAGCACACTGCGATGTTTCACTTTGTTAAATGACTCCTGCAAGGTAGCAAATGTCAAACAAAAATGCTGGCTCTAGAGGCAAAGTAGTTAAAAAAGGTGCAGAGATGGAGGAGTACTTCAGTAGTGCTCTTGGGGCAGAGTGGCTCAGCCCTGACTGCTGCTTTCAGCATTGCAGCTCTTGAGTGGAGCAAGGCACGTGTGCTTTGTTCAGGAAGCATTTAACATCCAAGAGGAAGGGGATTTAGTTTGTTTTTTTCATCCAGGAATGAAGCGTAAATTAAGATTCTGACAGTGTACGTTCGTGCCAGTGTCCAAGTTCCCTTTCACTGAAGGTGTGAGTGTTAAAACAGACCATGTCTGTTCATGTTTCTTCCAAAGCTTTAATGTGAGGCTCCTCTTTCGGCATAGAGGGAAAATTAACTCCCTTTTTCTTTCTTTTTTTCCTTTTTTTTCTTCCCCTGTATTCCCAAGTCAATCTGGCATGATTTTGAGGCAAAAATCCAGGCAAATTATTTTGGCAAATATGTCTTGCTCCTAAATGCAGCCAGCACATCCCTCACTATGCCAGTCTCTGCTATTGGATGCTGATGATAACTCAGTGTGATGTGGTAGGGCAGTGATTGTTTGAGAAAACACCCAGCAAACGGACAGGGCGAATCTGTAGGACCTGAATGAAATGTGAGTTATTTAATTGTGCAGCTGAAGGTTTCTCAGCCAAAGCCTTCTACTTTGATTTACTAAAGCCATTACTAGGTCTATTTCCAAATATAATATTAGTAATGCAGCTGGGAGATACTGGTATGACAAGGACTGGGAATGGATGAGCAAGGGAAAGGAATAAATCTCATGAGAAGTTTCTGCCTTTCAAAATATATTTTGTTTGTGGGGGAAAAAAAAAAAAGAAAAAGAGTTTTAGGGATCTCTGCCCCAAAGCAGAGAAGGTTAAGCATTACATAGGAATTCTGCGGTGGGAGGAAGTGTTTCAAGCACAAGTTGCTGAACTGACACAGGACTTGAACTGCGTGGCTCCTTGCAGCTGTTTCTAACATTGAGAACAATTAAGGAAACCCGAACATCTGCAGTCTCTTCTTAGCTTTGTTATAGATTTGCAACAAAGAATGTTTCTGAAAATGTTAATTAAGTTCTATTTTTGATTAACTCCTTTAATAAATCTGGTCCTCAGCTGCCTTTTGTAGAACTTGAGAAGTGTGACCAAATATTTCCAAGCACTAGCATGTAAAAAGACTGTTGTGTAGATAGCTGACAGAACTCAAATCTGTTTGGATGTAGTAACACCATATTCACAGTCAGAGAGCACCTGGCTTTGGAAGCATATGGCTGGTGGCATCAAGCCAGTGATTTTTTTAGAATTCAAGTTCAGCAGGAGGAGGTGGTTCTCCACACTGCACGTAGACCAGCCACACACCTTTGCCAGGAGCCTGGAAATGTTTCAAGTTCTGCTCAAAAGGCAAGTGGAAAAATCCACATAAGAGGGCTCCACTAAACGTTCTGAGCCTTGCCCAGGAGACTCCTGAACCACAGTGCATGTGTAGAGAGCATGTGAGGGTAGAGAAGCACTGAGTATTTTTGCTGGATCTTTTTAAAATTTTTTTCTCTCATTACTTTGATTCTTAAAGCCCTTTAATTTATTATCTAAAAGGTTGTTATTTGGTGACATCATGTGCTGTCAGTTCCATCTATTCAGAAAGCTCTTACTAATTGCCAGCTGATTCTGTAGTAGCCTGCAAACTGACTGCCTGGAAGGAGAGCAGGCATACTTGAGCCTTTTTGAGGAGGAGATCTTATTTATTGTCATGACCTTCTTGCTCTGGTTTGACTGGATGCTATTGCACTCAGGTAGACACCTGGCAAAGATAAATTGCAGGATTCAGTTCTGCCCAAACCTCTCTACATTGAAGAGTTTCCATTTCTAACCCATTTGTTAGAGGAACTGACTGGTCAGACATCATCTCGAGGGTCATATCGTAAGGACCTTGAAGAACTTTGTTTTTTCCCAGAAAATGAAAATGTGCCTATTGTAATTATCACTGTTGTACTCAACATTGAAATTATCACAAAAGTAATGAGCATTTGTAGATTTTAGATGACAACAGCAGTTGGATTTCAAATAAACTACATCAAAGTTCACACCCCTCAGATGATAAGAGACCTCAAGCTGGGACTTCTTTCACTGTTCTTGGGTTCATATTGAGTAATAACTAATATAACGGATATATCTCCTGCACATTGTTTGTGTCGTTCTGACCCAGAAAACTCTGCTTTAGAGAATTTTGGTAAATATCATTAGAAAAAAGCATGTTGAAAGTTTGCTCACTGACAACTCCTGACTGATTGGGAGGTTCTGGTTTCTTATATTTAAGCCAAAGTAATGTGCTCTCAATTTTTAAGAGTTCTTCTCCATTTTGAAAAAAAAAACAACCCAAAACCCTTAATATTTGTTTTATCTTAAGCCCATCAAAATCCTGTTTGAAAACCACTCAAGAATGTTTCTACCCATGTAGATGGATGTTGGACAGCTGCTGGGTTCTGCCAGCAGCACTGACATTTGAAACGGTGGCTTGCAACAAGCTGAGACAGGAGACATCCTGAGATCCACATCACCTGTGCAATTTCAGTGTAAGATTTTTCAGGCCCAACATCTGACTTCTACAACGACTTCTAACTGCACGGTGGCTCCTCCTCGTCACTTTGACAAGGCAGGCTGGGTGGCAATGCCTGAACTGCAGGTTTGGGGTTTATTATAACACCTGGTGGCCAAAGGGAACGCTCCTGCTGACCTCAGATTTACTGCACAAAACACCAGTTCCCTCTGCTGCAAACATGATCTTTAAATCACCAATGTCAGTTCAGGTGTCCCCAAAGAGACACAGTGTGGTATGTGCAGTGTTAAAGTAGGCTATTCTGAGGGATTTCATTCTGCTTTGGAAGCATATTCTGTAAACATTAATTATAAATCTGCATTGATTTGATTGTGCTAATTTATGTGAGACTATTCTAAGCGTAAGGTAGATGAACTCTGACTCCTCATCAGGATAATTTTTGACCTGTGACTTTGAGTGTTGTCGGGTTTCAACAGAAATTTGCAATCAGAAGCTTAAGCCTCTTATGTTTCACTGAGATTTTGCAACCCTCCTCCCCACTCCTGTGTTATTAATAACCTGCTAATGAACTGACAGCTACTGCACTTATGTAAATGAGGAGGTTGTTGAACTGAGAGCCTTCCTCAAAAAAAAAATAGAAACCAGCCTTTCCAGTCTGATAACTTATTGCTCTCCTCATCTGGTAGATGGAGAATATACATCTGCATCTATGGTGTATATAATAAAGCATGATGGTGCATGTCATAATTATGACCTTTTAAGGGTTTTGTATTTCTCAGACGTAGAAAGAACATAGCCTAAATTGGCATAGACCCTGTAAAGGTGCATGTTAATCCTTAGCTTTCCAGGCTTTATTTTTGTCTGGGATACACTCTTTATATATACAAATATATATGCACATACATATGTACATGTGGTTGTCTGTAGGAGAATCAGTTGTAAAGGTCAAAATTAAGTTTTGGAAAAGTCTATTGAATCTTCTGTATCTGTTTTTTAGCACCTCACACCCAATAAAATGTGGACTAGTTGTAGTCTAGGGAACAGAAGTAAAAAAGGCTGGCATGTTATGAAACACAACCTGAAAATGCATTGCAGAAAGATAAATATGAATTGTGGCTTATGAGCTTAATGATGAGAAAATGTCAGGGGATGTGATAATATCCTCCAAGGACTTACAAGGTGATCAGAAAAAGGAAGGAAATCACCCATCTGCAGCAGCAACAGACTCAGATTTATGCTTGAAAATTTTCTTAAACACAGGGGAAAACTCCAATAATAAGAATACTGAAGCATTGTAGTATAGGAAGGTCCTGGAGTGCCCAGTGCTGGAGGTCTTTAAGAACTTTTTATGCACTACATATAAGATATGACACAGTTGTACCTTAACTCACTGGTGGTCTGGAATAGATGAGATAAACTTCAGCATTTTGTGTGATACTGCATTATGAAGATTTATTACTTAATGAGGATTTCTGTTATGTTAAGTAATGATTTCTAAAGTTTATTAGGACTAGTGGATGGAAAATATTACTGCAACTTCCAAATGGGACTTGAACACTCAGCCTTTTATCTTTCCTCTCTCTTTCTCATCACTCTTAGCTGATACACCTATTTTTGTGCATTTTACTTGTTTGTTCTTATAGATTTCTATTCCATCAGTCTCTCTTGTCTCTAAGAGCAAACTATTTCACTGTGAAACAGGATAGCCCCCTTTTTTTTTTTGACATCAAAGCATATTGTCCTTATTGTCCCAAGAATTTGTTAACCTTTTTGCAACAGCGGGAACTATCAATAGAAATGTAAGAATAACAAAAATTAAAAATTGTCTTCTCAGCCCCTCAGAGGTAGGATCCTTTGTTGTGGGTGTCTTTATTCCCTTCCCCTCATTTGTGAGCTGGAGATGGTGATGACTGTCTCAGCTGATCCTGGAGATGGAGTGGCCCTGGTGGGTGCCCAAGGCTCCTCTGGGGGTTGTTCATCACCTGAACTCTACAGAAACTTCCGTCAGACCCAGAACACCAGCATCCCTAATTATGAGATCAAATGAGATGAGCTGAAAAGAGCTTTTTTCTTTGTTACAATACTGCCTGATAATTCTGTCTCAACCCCCTGTAAGCCTCGTGTCTCTCACTCCTGCTAATCGTGCACCTAGTAAGGGAATAAGAACAATGACAGGGAATTAATGGTGACAAGCAGCAGTGATGTGTTACTGAGAATGGAGCATTTGTCTCGAGTTTATCTCTATCACCAGGGCACACATTTGTATATTTGTAACATCTCATTGCCAGACAATTTGACCTATTTAAATTCAGTCAGAGCATCTGCGGTTTGAGTTTGTTATTAATCATTTCACTCAGCTAGAATCTGCTGTTTGTCATTTTTTGATATATAATGAGATCAGCATTTTGTTTAAATAATATCTTAATTTAATTTTATATAATAAGTATCTGTTTTACATAATGCTTTTTTTCTATTTGTATATTCATTTTAATTTTGGTTCCCGTGTAGCTTACTGATATTTAACTTTACTGATTCTGAATCAAAACTCTTTTATTTTCCCCTATTTTTAACTTTTTTGGATTGGGCACGTGCCATCTCACAGATAACATGTCAAAATGTTTGGTTTTTTTTTTCCCCAGCATATAATACTACTTTTTAACCAAAACCTTTTGCACATCTGAGGTGAGATTCCGAACTCATTAACGTCTTACCTGACTTCAGGGACTTTAAATTCAACTAGTAGCAGAAAAGATTATTCCAACATCTTGTCATGATATCTCCTGTCAGCTACACCACTAAAAACTGCTTCTTGTTCTACAAAGAACAGAGAAATGGTATTTTAATCTTCTCTGCTCAAAGCAAAGACTTGGCGCTAACTTCAGCTGTGCTTATAAAACTTCTTTCAAAACTAACAAAGAGTTTCTTATTAAAAAATTGTAACAATTTTGGCAGAAAATCAACTAGTGGAATTCTACTCTGTGACTGACAGAGACTGCACTGAAAAATTATTTCATGTCAAATGATGGCTATAACATTTCTGAAGAGTTTCTGAGTTGTTTGGGTTTTTTTTGTTTTGTTTTTGTTTTTGTTTTTTTTTTAAATTTGTTTGGTTTTGTTTGGTTGATTTTTTGTGGCGAGTCTTAAAATGATTGTGTATTTTGTTGAAGATTGGAATAGCAAGGATTAAAGTTTGGCTTTAGGCATGTGCTGCTCATTTCACACATTTTATCCTGGAAAAGGTTGACCAGGTTCCACCCAAGCGAGCTGTAGTTACATTATGGAAATGAAGTTTTGGAAGAGGATGAAGGAGAGGGAGTGGGTGCAGTGAGATATCTAGAAACAGGCTCACTTAGACATGTCCCTTTTTATTATCATAACTTCTGGCTGTGTGCTCCGCGCAGCACCAAGCAGTTTCTGAACTGCAAACTTCCTTTGTACGTGTTATTAAAATCTGCTTTTCAGTGGGAAGCTGTTTTAAATTTAAGAGAGAAAGAGAGCTCTCTAAGGTGACACTTGAAGATGTGAATTAGCTTATATTACCTCAGAAGCTGTAAATATGAAAAGCTGCCTTGTGTCTGTGGAGAGGTAACAGAAAAAGGTAACAAGTGCGGGAGGAAATGGAAGGGAAAAGGTTGGAAATGTTTTAGACAACACTTAGGAAAATAAATGGCAAAGACTGGAAGTGGTGAAATACCATGAGAAGATGAAATCTACTCCCAAGGCTCTGCATCCAAGCTTTCCAGCTTGTGGACTGTAGTCCTGACCTCAGCCCAGACAAAGACTAAAAGAACTGGTGGGGATGACTCCAGTCTAGGCCTGGCCATATGATTCTTTCAGATTTTGAATGAACCTTTGAAGTGAGATAACAGTGACGGACACAGAACTCTTACTAAGAAAAATTTTAAAATTTCTTAGTTATTCTTGGATTCCTGTTCACATATCCCAGTGTAGATTCCCATAATTTATTCAGTGAAACAGAGTGCATAATGGCCTAGTTCTGCTTGCTTTTATTTTGGCTGAAATTTATGCAGGTCATTGATTTAGAGTCTTACCTCTACTTAGCCATCAATTTTCATGAAATCTGTAAAAAAATGTTATCTTTGGCACCTTTATTTTGTTCGATATTTGCTCTACGATTTACAGATAAATTCGGGATTGTTTGGAAGGGCAAGGACTGGCAAACAGAGAGGTAGATAAGCACACATCATAATCACATAAATTATACTTCCTTAGAAAATCAAGCTAGGCAAGAACTTGCTGGAAAAGTGGATATCTTATTTGTGCATGCATGTACATGGGTTTATGTGAGTCAGTGTTTTAATGAATGCTTTCACAGTTTTAAGATGTGACTTCTAATTTCCTTTTACCGAGTCTGTAGCTGATTTTCTGCATGACCCAGCCACATTTCCACAGTGTTTGGAAAGCTGCAGCTAAGCCACATGAACGTTAGATCATTAAGAGCAAAAATAAGTTTTCCATGGTTAATGTGTACCAAGGACTTTGTTAAAAGAGGCAAAACAAAAATTGCCATTAAAAGAGTGTAAAGGTTACAAAGTCAAACGCGTAAAAGTTAGGAAGCATTACACTCATAGCTCTGTGCAAGTTTAATTTGGCTTCCTTGAGTGCACGCATTATGATACAGTCTTTAATTACCTGATCACACACTGTTTTCTCTGTGGGACTCCTGCCTCGTCCAGCGCACTGGATGAATGTGTCTCACTAAATGAGTAGCTATTCAGTGTTTCCTTTTATTCTCATTATTCAATGCGCATCACCGTGACTTATTTACTGATCTTCTAATTCTCTTTGTAAATTCAGACTTTTTTATTTCCTCGTGGTCTTTTCAGTGCTGTGCATCATTGAAGTACCCATGTGCTTCCCAAATATCAATGCCTTTATCTTCTCAAGGCAGCTGTAAGGTGGCACGAAGTTGATAGAGCTTTTGAGGGGGAATGGAGCCTGATAATCGTACCAGTATTCATTAATTTTTGAGGATCTGCTTAAAATGTGTATTTCCCTTTTAACTTTTAAATCAATGAGATCTATTCTTCCTTTTGGGTAATCCTCAATATTTCATTTTGTATGACACCTTGTAAGAAGGAGTAAATTAGCAACCCATTTTTCACTAAAGTTTTAATCACCAGAAGCCATTTAAATACTGAAAATTATTTTGGTCTGAGAATTTAGGCTTGTCCTCTTCTCCTCTTAGTAACGAAATCAATAGACTCAATATTTGTACATACCAGCACCCAGGTGGGTGAACTTGTGGGTGCATCAGCAGTGCCAGTGGAGTGTCTTGTGCCATCAGTGTGTCCAAAAGTGGAATTGAAGGGCAGACTTTGCCCTATAATCACCGTTTGGATCCTTCTAGGTCCCTTATTCCAACAGGGAGCTCTGTTTGATCTGGTAAGCAGCATCTTTCAGCATGATCTTGGCACACTTGCTCTCCTCTAAACATATATGCAGTCTTGCCTTACCCTTCCTGAAATTCCAAAACTCTAGCTGAACATTATCTCCTTCACAGCAACATTAGTTTGATTAGTTTTATATTGCAACTAATGTATTGTGTACAGACAGTGTCGTAAGTATCATTCATCCCAATTTCAGCTGGCATGCACTCCTTTTACTTTATAAATGCCTACAGGAAATATGACTCCAGTGGGTAGTTATAGGAAAAGAATTTACAACCGAGTTAAACCAGAACATATAAACCCTTTTTTACTTGAAGAGAATTTAGAGAGTGGTCATTAGCACAATATGCACATTATTTTATGTATTTAGTATTTTTAATATACCGTATAATTCAAATCTGCACTGAGGAGCACATGGTTTTAAAGGTCAGAAATAACAAAGTGCAGGAGCCTTAGTCATTGCAGGTGCATTGGAAATGGAGATATGCAAGTTTTGTCTCTGACAAAATCTCAGCATTGGAATTATTCAGTGCAGTCTTCTCCCTGAGTGAGTTGATTTAATGCACTTATTTAAACTACGTTTATCACTGTCTCCATTTTTGGATAACTGTGAAATTGACTTATTTTGGTACATCCCATAATACCTGATTAACTTTCCTAAAGCGCTGTGGATGGGGATATTTGGGAGAAGTTTTCTGTGTGATTTCCCAAGCTGCTCTGTGCTCACCGCTCTACAGAAACAGGTTTTGTGCTGGGTGCATCCCGAGTGAGGCAGCCCTGCTGCACAAGCACCCCTGTTTTCCTTCTGTTCTTTCCTTGTGCTTGCTCAAATACCCTGGAACAGAGGAGAGTCCCAGGCACAGTTTTCTTTCTTGAAAGCAAGGGAGGTAACACCTGAGCTAGTGAAAGCTACCTCTGCCCATGGAAAGGGAGCTGGAACAAGATGATCTTTAAAGTCCGTTCCAACACAAACAATTCTGTTATTCTATCAGTTTTAAACCCTTATTTGGCAAAACAAAGCTGTGATCCTTGCATTCACAAGTGGTTTTAATTCACAAATCTGTCAGATCACTCAGATTCTGCAGGCTAGATTTAAAGTCTTAAACCTTGAAGAGTCCTTTACCTGGAGCTTTAATGGAGGGTGTGTCACCAAACTTGTGTGAAAGTCGTTTGATTGTAAAGTCATTTCATTATGATCTGCTTCCTATCTGCAGAGTGAAATAATATAGTATTATTTTGAGGAAAACGTGTTTCCCTTGTGTCAAGAATTTATGACATTTTGAAATTATTTCCAAAGTTATTTAAAAAAAAAACAACAACAACATTTCAATGCTCTAGAGCTACAGAAAACCTTCAGACCTGGAAAAATCAAAGTACATACATATACAAGTTACGTGTCAAGTAACTTTTTCGTGTTTTATCTTTTTCTATTTTCTCTACATTTTTTTTTTTAGAGTACAGCACCTAAAATATACTTGAATATTTAAAAAAACCAACTTGAATAGTAAAAAAAAAAAAAGACTGTTCATTTAGAATATGAAGTAGAAGTGATAATTTGGAGGACTTTTGGAAAGTGTACTTTAGATACACTTTTCTTAGAAATTTAATAGTGGTTTTAATTTTTAGTATATCTGAATTTCTCTAGAAAATGTTACCTGAAAATTTCTGTTCATCTCTCAAATGCAGTCCTATCTCACAGAGACTGCGATATGATTTTTTTAATATTTCTGTGCCTTTCTGGAGATGTAGAAGGTAGGAAAAATGTAAAGCACTGGTGAAGAGGGGAGTGACTACGATGCTGTAGCAGCAGAGAAACAGAAGTGAAGTAAACATTGCTGTTCTTCCTTCAGTTCAGTGTTTATGTAGTAGCCCATCAGTGAGTGAATCACCACGGTGGGGAATAAAGGTGAGAAAAGCTCCTGCTGAGACGTTCTCGCTGCTATAAATTATCAGCAGTGCCAACAAGACCAGGTTCTTTGTCAGGCAATAAACAAGAAACCTTATAAAGGATAAATGACTTGTCCAGAGAGAACTCCAGGGACATAAAGCCGGAAGGATCAACTTTGAAATTAGCTCCTATGCATTTGTGAAGTAACCAGAATCGCTGTGTAATATCACTGCTGGTGCTGCTGTGAGGCAAAGAAGGAAAAGCTGAATTTTGCTGTAACCTAAGCTTGAGCTACCGCCTAGGTTATACAAAAATTAAATGACAGGAAAAGACAAAGACCCAATGATCTTCTCTGGCTCCACTATTTCACTTAACAGCTGCACATTTTGGGCAGTAACAGTGAATGACACATGGTCCCTGAGACTGAAAGTGCTTAGCAGAGGGATTGTGGCATAATGCTGCAACACCTTCAGAGCATGGCAGAGCATCTGGCCTCATCCACAGACTGTATAATACAACATATCAAGTAAAAATACCTTTTTTTTTTTGCCAACAACTTTCCAAATCTTCAAAAGACTTCCACTTTTTTTTTTTAGACCCTCTAGAACATTTTTCAGGTTAAATTATATGTGCTGCAGTAGACTTATCCATCTGAGATAATCTGAGTAGAATGAGATCAACAACAGAAGATCAAAGTGGGTTTCAATGACCTATTAATAGTTTGTGTGTGGGTTCGTTGATCCCTTTATCTCCAAGTGTCTGACATAGTTACAGTGAGCATGATCTTGCAACCAGTGTCCCCTCTAATGCCCATTATTAGCAAGAAGTCTCATGACGTTTCTGAGCATCTCCTGTGAGGAATTCAGATTATCTTCCATGCCTGCTGGAAGCCATTGGCGGATGGTAACTTCTTAGCTACATCTGACATCAGAGCTGCTAAATATTGGCTGCCAACTGCCAAGAATTTTCCACTGATCTGAATTTAGCTTTATTTACTTTGTTTAAAGGCCACATTTCAGTACAAATTCCTTACTAAGAATAGACCTTAAGCCCGTGTTTAATGTTTAGAAGTTGTGCTAGTTCAAAGTTTGTCAATGAGGAAGGAAAACGTGCGAGAAGGAGAGCAGGAAGACTGCTGTCCAGAATGCAGAGGCTTGGCAAATGAAGGGAGAAGTTTCCAGGAGGGAAAACAGTGGGAAAGGTGAATTGCCTTGTTGCACTGGAGCAGACAACCAGTACTGTGTATTTTGACTTCATGTGATTGTCCCAGTGCAAGCTTGTGCTAAAAAAAAAAAAAAACAAGACCAAAAGCAAAGCAAAGCAAACCCCCCCTTATCTTCATGATCCTTAGGCAAGTCTACAAGCATGATCTCTACATAACTGATTGAATACAGTCTGCCTGAGTCTGAATATTGCACAATACACCCTCTCTCTCTCTCTCTTTTTGAAAGTCATAACTAGTTCCAAAGCATACTTCCTGTATCATACTGTCCTGTGGCTTTACCACCATTTATTTCATCAAGGGAAGAACCAGTGCCAGGAGAAGAATAAGACAGAGTATTCAGAGCTAGCCAAAGGTAAAGTTTTGATATCCAGTACAGGATATGAAGCAAAGATTGCGGGAGGTCTTAGTGTTGGAGAAATTTCCTGTAGCTGCTTTCATTTTTTGGGAAGGGAGATTCAAATGTCCATCAGTGCTCTCCTGGAGGGGAGAAGAGCTGTCCTCCTGGTGCACCAGGGACTGTCTTTCCTGCATCAAGCTCAGCCTCACCTGTAAGGCTTGTGTTTCAGTGCCAAGTGCAATTGAATGAATGATCAGGAGAACTCACAGGAATGTGTACAGCCAGAAATGCAGCAGCAGTTCATGGAATTGCAGTTCATGGACCAACACTCAAAAATCATCTGATTGTGCACAATGTAATGCTAAATGAGCACGAATTGTTATACTTCTGTTGGTCACAGAAACAGATATATGGCTCATTTTCAGGGACAGTGAATGCTAAACGTCTCTCCTCAGGTCATGGCTGTTACAAACAGTGATTTTTTTCCTTCATGGTTTCCTGGTTTCTTAAATCTCTAATCTGTGTCCACACAGACTACACGGTATAAACTTCAAAAGTTCGTTTTAATTTAGAGGATGGAACAAACAACAAATAGTTTTCTTTCCTGGTAGAAAAGGAAACATAGGAAAAGAAGGGTTTCTTTTTCAGCCACTTTTCTAACTTTCTTGCTTTTCGAAGTGCTGGATGAAAAGCAGGTGGTGGCCTCCTTTTACAATGCTGCTAGAACTTGCACCTCTCCAGGTCTTGACTAACTGAGCAACCTACTGCAGCTGCGCCCTGCTCTAAGCAGAGGTTTGGACTGGACAGTCTCCTCAGCAATGCTGTCATTTGATGTTCTGCCTTTAGGAATAGGTTATAACATTCCCACAAAAAGCAAACCAATTATTTCTTCTGAATTTCAACTGCTCTTAATCTTACTCTTCATTTATTCTGCTCCTTAAATCTTTCCTGATACCCTCAGAAATTATTTGTCTGTCATGTTTTTTGATAATTAGTTACTAGAACAACAAAGCATCTGGTGTCTTCTGCATTTTTTTTCTGTTGGTTAAATGATGTGGATCTAACGCTGAAACAGAAAAATGCATCTCAGTAAATAAAGCAGTACAAGCACCTTGAAGGCACTGTTAACTGTTCGATGCTGCTGAACTTCCTGAGCAAACCCAGGTAGAAGGAAGCTGGGATAAGGGATTGGAGCAGCACAACAGCCACAGAGAATACAAGGGGCAAGCTGAATATTGAAAGGAAACTGAGATTTATTGGCATTCCTGTACTTACGTGCAAAAGATAGAGGCCACTGCAAAACTGATTGAAACAGCAGCCACCTCTGTACTACCCTTGTGAGCATAAAATTTGGATTTCTTCACCATATTGCTGCCTTTTACCTCCTTCGTGGTTTATATTTGCTGAAGTTTGCTTACTCTCAAGGAGCACACCTCCTCTATAAGCAGGTCTGACTTCAGAGCTTTCCGTGGAAGAGCAAGCTCTGGAAAAATAATTTTCTGAACCAAGTTCAGAGATGACACTAGCTGTGATATTGTAGCAAATAGACATAAATGATCATAAAGTGTTGGTACTTGTATGTCCAGGAGATTATGTTGCAAGTCTTTTCTGTGTGGAACGAATAGCAGGAAAGCACAGAGTAGTTGAAACTCCCTAAAAGATGATTTTTTTGTTATCTCCAACCTTCCAGTCAGAAAATTTGTGGTGAGGATACACCTCGTTATGCATGTGTTGTTATCACTGCTTTGTAAAGCAGCAGCAGCAGCTCTTTCTAAAGGCTGCCTTATCTCTCGCTGACCTCTGAAGCTATAAAGATGAGTGTTGTGTCATTTAGTGCAGATCTCTTATCTCTACAACCAGCACCTTCTCGGAGAAAAGTCAGCTTCTTATTGCTTGTAAGGAAAAGTTTGTTCAAAACAGAAAGGAAACTGATCACTGCAGTGTCTGCTGTTGTTAGGCTGCTGCTCAATCACTGTATTTAGTGTAATTATTTTAGACAGAACATGTTTACATATGGCAAAATTCACAGCTTTTATTCAGTTTTTATTGTCTGCAACTTAAAAATAGAATATTTTCTTTGAATGCAGCTTAACCTTGTATTTACCAGTGCAAAATACGTGCTCTTGAGCTGACCTTATCTACAAGCACATGTCTGCCAGATATATAAGTCTTTGTGTTTGTTAACTAAATTACAAATAAACGGAGCAGAATCTCCCCTATCAGTTTGGGAGTACTCCTCTTTCCGCATGGTCCATTAAGCATGAGTCCCTGGAGGTTTACTCTTTTAGAGTGTCTGTTTTATCGGATACAATTTCCCCATGAGGGACTGTTGCGCTGAAGGAAACATCGTGTGTACAAACTAGATGTTTGTATACCACAGTGAGCCTTGAGCAAGGTAATGTGCTTTACATAACTACAAATGTGGGAAAATTGATCCATTAAATCTTGAAGGGTAGTTTCTCAGATCTGTGTTGGGCTGCCAGATGTGGTTTGAGGGTCCTCGGTCAGAGTAGAGCTGAAGAGTTTGGGATTAGTCTTCAGGCTCTCTCTCTCTCTAGTAATGGAGGCACCAAGGCCATAACTTTATAAACAAAACCCTGAATTTTCTCTAGTAAGACCAAAACTTACCCTGCTTTGCAAACTGTTATCAAAATACTGCGTGAGATCCATTATTTTTATATAACCATTATCTTTACATAATCACCATTCATTTGGTTAATTACATTGAACCAAACCAAATGCAATTTCTTGCAAAACGTTTCTCACTAGTCTGTATTGTAAGCTACTGGTTACACTGAGGAATTTAAAGAGCAGTTATCAGCCTCAGGTACTTGGCTCTGGATTTTATTTTGAGGGTCTCCAAGTCTCTGATGGTATTGGTATCTTATGAAATCAAATTCCCTTTATTTAATCTTTACTAAAGACCCAGATTTTAGGGGTAAACACTGGAAGTGCTCGTTTAGATAAGCACTTGTCGAATGTAGGTAATGACAGTTTGTCAGCTCCGAAAAAGGAGACTGGGTAAGGAGAAAATGTTTGCCAGTATGAAGAATTTCAAGTTTCTTCAATAGGAGGTGTCCTGTTTCAAAATCAGGAGAGATAACAACAGATAAAAGTAACAATACCTGAGTATCCAGTGAGCCTGTGACCACAACTCATCTTTCCACAGGAGCCTGGATACACAGTTTTAATATTTATAGTTGGATGTGTCATGCAAATTAAAGCAGCAGAAAATATTGTGGGAGGATAGATCATAATCTGAGGGAAAATTTTAGCAGAATTAACATTTTTTTTTCACAATTTAATGTTAAGTTTCCTGTTGCAAACACATGACTCTTGTCCAGCAGTAAAGGAACAGTAGACCAAAATTAAAATAATTTGTCCTAATTTTCCCATTCTGTGTCTTGATGGGTTTAATTTCATTTGGTAATATTACCAGGTTTTTAAATAAACTTTATGGGACCATATTAATTAATGCCTTTGGAGAAGTTAGAAGAGAAAATATTTTTGTGAGAGGAGATGTATACGGAATAGTCTCAAACAGAAATAATGATTTTTTTTTTTCTTTCACTCTCTAGGCCTCTTTCCCTTGGCCTGACTGCTGCTTTACAGTTTGTATGATGAAACAAAATTATCTAGTCTTTTTTTTTTCTTTCATTCTTGAAAATGAGCGTGCTTTGTGAAAAGAGAGCTGAAGGACATCATGCAGAGAAATCTACTTTGGAAACTCAACGAATTACAGCTGAGCTTTCTGTTTCTCTGAACTGCGTTTGCATGCTTTAGATGATTTATTGTTCATTAGTTCAGGTTAGGGAAAACTTTTCCTGTGTTACGATGAACTGTAGAATTCAATAAAAGAAAGGAAAATGTTTCATTTGCAGAGATGCTGAAAGGACAATTACGGTTCTTCTGAGTTTACATCAGGATATGGTAGCAAGCTGGTTTCTTTTTAAATCCTTAGTAATTTAAGAGCATGAGTCTCATAGAAGCATAATGGACTTGCAGTCTGAAATTGCTCTAAATGGGAATTTCAAATGTCCCACTGACTGTTTGTGTTAGGCAAAACTGTTCCAGTCTTTGTTGGACCAGACAGGGGGATAATAGGAAATAAGCCTGACTGTTATATTTCTGCTTGGTTTCTGCATCCTTTTAGTGGTGGCAAAAAGAGAATCTGATTTTCTTTCAGCTAATCCTGGAGTGATCCCTTTTAGACAAAGAGTTGACTCCAACAGCTCAATCCAGCCCCAGAATAAAGGGAATTTATATATAGTCTTTCTTGAGCTCCATTTAGCAAGGTAAATATTGCCACTGCTCTGTGGCAATGTGGGTTTTTTTTTTCAGCTGGGGTGGCAAAAAGGACGCAGAAACAGTGGGGAGAACACCACCACATTTACACTGCTGTAAGAGCAGGGGACAGGCACCAGTTGAGATTCAGGAGCAAAGCAGAGCTGTGTCTCTGTTTTATTAAACGCCCAGCAAGGAAGCCCGTTCCACACTGAGTATTAGTCACAAGCTGAAGTTCTGCTGTTCCAATCTCAGAAAACTCCTCAGTAGGCAGGGTCATTTTTAGGGCATCCTAATTTTTAATTAGAACAATGGCTTCTGTTCCTTTTTTTTATGACATGAGCACCTTCTTCCCTAAACAAGCAGTGCTTCTAGGCCAGCTCTCCAGCAGACAGAAGTTGACTCAGGTTTCATTCGATGTCGCTGGAACCGCTGCTTGGTTCCCCTTCCTCTCCTGAGTATTTGTGCTACTATGTTTTATGTAATATTTAAGGCAAGTGCTCATGCTCCCAGGACAGCAGCTGCCAGCTTTATTAAGTAATTGGAGTGCAGGAGTCATGCTTACAGCTCAGCCTCTGCTGACGGGAATTCAGCAGGGAGAGCTGAACTTTATTCCAAAGTACAGCACAGCCCTTCTCCAGAGGGGCCAATGAATGTGAGAGAAATATATGAACAGGCAAGTCCCCCTGCAACAGTCATCACTTATTAATGTTTGAAAGATAAGAGCACTACCTTATGAGTCTGCCTCAAGTTTCTAAATACAGATTTTGCAGCTGCTTGGGTTATATCAGCTTCATTTTCTTACTTTACTACTTCCTGGATAATGTGAAAAAGAAAGTGGAGGGAATTCCTTTCATGCCCAATCACAATTATTTCCTCCAACTACCTGGTTGGGGTTTTTTCCTTCTTTTTTTCTTTTGCAGGTTTTAGGGTTGGTTTTTTTTATTTTTTTGTGGTTTTTTGTTTGTTTGTTTGTTTGTTTTTTTCATGCTGGTGATTTTGAAATTAATTGATATTTTACAGCAAAACGTTATAGCACTTGTTTGGAAATATCAAAATCATTCTGGTTATTCTGCTGCTCTTCCTCCATAGTTCATTCTCTTTCTTTATCCTCCCAAATATTCTACTCACCAAATCTAGTACAGATTTATTGAAAATTTTATTGCCCTGAAACGGTGGCTTTTTTTTCTTTTAGAGACTGTTGTTGGAAACCAGCTTCTGTTGAGTTCTCGTTATTACTCAAATATTTCATAGTCTGATCATAGGTGTGTGTATTGGTGAGCAGCATCATTAAACCTCCTCTGTGTCAATTTTATCTCCAAACATGTACAATTTTTTCATTATTCCTTGGTCACTTGCTCTATTGTGATAGATTCTTTGTGGTCATACATGCACTTCATACACTTTGTAGACATGAGAGAAATATACAGGCAAATGAAAATTTCTGGTAATGTAACTGGAATGAAACACCAGATAGGAGCCAGCAAACTTCTACAACACTAAATCAGAAGTTTGCTCAAGTGATTGCCTGTTCTCCATGTTCTCTATCCTGCCAAGTGTCTGGTGAAGGAGGACATAGAACATGACAAAATGATTCTTTCTTGCCTCACCCTGCCTGTCTGACAAGCAGACTCTCTCATTTTCAGAGCTTAACAGCTGAGAACCACACTGGTGCTGAAACTGTTCAGTGCTCCACAGCATCCTCCATCCACTCCACATCCTTTTTCTCCAGCAAGTTCTGCAAAGTTCAGGAGTACTTTGTCTGGTGCTTTGCCCTGGTGATGCTTCAGAGATCAGCGAGGCAGAGCTGTCACGGTGAGGGATTGCACAAACTTTGCAAACCGATTAATGTTCCTGGAACACTGAAAATATTAAACTATAGTCCTTAGTTAATCATAGTGCCAGGGACAAAGGCAGAAACAAGACTAATGTGGTTCAAGCAGCCCCCACAGTGAGCGATGCTCCGATGTGCTCAGAGTGGCCTGTGACCAAGGTCACCACTCTCACCCACCCTTCATCCCCCAGCTATTTGGGATATCAGCTTTCTCCTGACTCTGAGAGCTTTTACATTGTAATGCTAACATAAAAACAAGCATCTCTGCAAGACAGGTTTTCTCCTGTTGCTCACCTGGCTGTGAAAATCATGTACTGACAATGGAATTTTTCGAAGCCAAAGTGAGTGATATACTTGTTCGTGTTTGCATGATACATTTTTCCCTCAAGGACCTGATGTTCAACTCATCCATTATTTAAAATTCCTGTCAAAAATCAATGGATCCTCCAAGTATGGAAATACTGCTAGAGCATCTCTACATCTGCATAAGTAATTGCTGCTGATCATACACTAAGCCTTGTGAAGAGCCTCTTTGCTCAGATGATTTCTAGTGGAGCTCCTACGAGAAATATGCTGTCTTGTCATGCCATCAGTATTCTGGAATATCAACAAATATTGACATGTTATATGACATACTCAGTGGTAAAAACACTACCTCTAGCTCAGGCTGGTTGAGGAGCATGGCGTCATGCAGATTTTAGGATGTGCCTTCACCTTTCTCCATCTCTGAACCTCCAGGCTAAGTAGAGTTACACAGGTAAATTGGTTAAAGTTGTTGGGAATGTTCAGCTAAGTAAGAATTATCCTGCACGTGGGAAATCAATCCATCTTAAGTAGTAATTCTTGTTTATTAATGGTTCTTTTCCCATTCTACTAAAGACCAAAAGATCTTATCTGAGCTCAGTTCGAGCAACCTTTTATGACAGTTCTTGACCATTTAACCAAAACATGAATTGAATTATTTCTTTAGTTAGAAAAAAAGAAGCAACAATGTAACCAACCTACCATTTTGTTTGAGTCTTCTGTGATTTCCTACCATAACATTGTATTTGGGCTATGTTATTTCCTAGACGTTTCACTTCTTTACGTTTTTGACAATTACTTTGAATGTCCTTTTTGTGTAAAGGAGTGCCTGTACTGTAGATTGATATCCATCAGGATGTGCAGTCTAAAATAAAAGGGTAGAGGAATAACAACAAAAACATATGGCAACCAGATGCCAGCCAAGCATGAAGTCAGGAGAAAAGGTGATATGGGGTAGCTCACAGCAGCTCGGCAAGGAACAGGAGAAAACAAAACCAGGAATGTTTTCCAGGTGCTTCTGAACTCTCTTAGAAAGTTTGTATGAGCCCTGTGTTAGCTCACGTTAGCTCACTTATGCACATCCTACTGTCTCCAAGGTCTGTTTTAAGTTTTCGGTGAGGGTAATGCAGGAGACTGTAATTGAATACATCTATTTCCTCCTCACCGAGATTCTGTCCCTGCTACATGCTCCTTTTCACCAAACAAATAGGACAATATGTCTCACAGTCTGAGAAAATGTGAGCTATGAAGTGTCTGAAAGATACAAAGGGCTGCCAAAGAAGAATTCAGAAGTATTCAGATATGATGAAGTGGGAGGTTCATGTAGAGAATGAGGGCAGAAGAGGATAATAAAGCGAAAAGAGTCTTGAAACATTCTAGTTTTACAGTCAGGAGAGATGATTCGCCCTCATTAAGGTAAGGTCTTTGGTCTCCTCATATGGTCTTTGGAACTTGTTCAGCTGAAAACATGAAGGAGTAAAATCCTATTTATGTTGGTGTTGATGAGTATTTTCCCCTATAAATTGGTGCAAAGAATATCACAGGGTGTTATTTCCTTTTTGTATGTAAAATATAATTTTAATAAAGAAATGGAATAAAATTTTAAGTTCTCCATTTACAATTTAAGATTAGAAAGTGTCAAAATATCAGATTATTAAGAATTCCTGATTTTTGTACTGTCTTTGTGAAGAAAGGACACGAAGACAGAAGGGATTTCTGGGTGAGATACTCCAGCCCTTTCCTGCAATTTAAACTTATGAGTTCTGCCTTTAAATTATCCAGACACATTTCTTTCAGTCCCCCTAAACGAGAAGATGTTGCAGCTCTCATTATCCTAATGCTGAAACAACAGAGAATGGTAAATTCATAACTAGTCATAGTGAACTATTTTCATTAATTTTCAAATGAAATAATAGTAAACAGTAAATATATCGTCCAAGAGAAGATAGAATCACCCTGTTCTACCTCCAGCAGCAGAGGCTGGGTTTGGAAGGGTGTAAGAAGTTTCCTCAAGAGGCAAAGCAGAGGGTCAAGCACTGATCCCTTCTCTGTGGTGACCAGGGACAGGACCCGAGGGAATGGTATGAAGCTGTACTTCAGTAGGATGGAAGGTTTGAATGCAAATGTTTGCTGCTCAGTCCCAGAGTTCCTGTGCAGTCACTTAAATCACATCTTTGTAGGTATTTCCAATATGTGTGCCTTGCAGTCTTCCAAATACACTTGTATTTCTCATTCTGCTGCTGATCAATATGTACAGTTACACATGTAAGTGTCAGCCAATCGTAATTTATGCTTTAAAAATAATTCACTATAATTTACTTAATGGAGCCATGTGTTGAGTCAGCACTTCGAACCTCTGTTTAATCTGAAACCTCCATTGTTAGTCCAAGCTCTATATATACATATTTCACTGCCAATGAAAAGTACATTTGGAGGCAGGTATTCCACTGATGTCAAGTCCTGCTGATTTAATGTCAGCTGAGAATCTAACTAGTGCTTCATATTTTTCATTACTAAACTTTTTGGACTCAAAGAAAGTTCTGTGGGTGCATTTTTAACTGCATTTTTAACAGGCGATTTGGAACCAACTGTTTAAAACACAGTTGTGTTGCAGTTCACAGAATCAGAGAATCACAGAACAAGCTGAGTTGGAAGGGACCCACAAGGATCATGGAGTCTAACTCCCAGCCCTGCACAGGACACGCCAAGAGTCACACCACGTGCCCAAGGGTATTGTCCAAATGCTTCCCGAGCTCCGTGAGGCTGCAACCCTGTGCACCCGACCCATGGGCTAGTTGCTCACCCATCCCATAATGTGTTTATCCAGCTGTGTGCTGGACATTTTGACCAGCAGGACACTATGAGAGACAGTGTCAAAAGATTTACTGAAATCTAAAAGTCTTCCTCAAGCTTTGGCACCCTCTCCCACCACTCATCACCAGTGAGCCTGATTTTGTCCCTGTCCCCCGTCCAAACTCCTGTAAAGGTCTGTGGCAAGTAGTATCTCTTTTGAAATAATGATATCTTGATCAGAAACTGCTGGCAATACCACTCCATGCAAAGATGTTCTTGTTCTGTTGCAGAAAATAACTCTTTGAAAACAACAAAGAGTAGGTATGCTTATGACTTTGTATAATGAATTTCTTTTTGTTTTTAATTTGAATTATCTGACAGTCATAGGAGTGCATGAAAACTGTCTATGACTTTTTATTCATTTTTTTACACATACAGAATATCAGTTTTGTCAGTTTTTATTTGTATAAATCTGATTTAACTTCAGGGGAGTTCCTCCAGATGTGCTCCGTGCTAATACATAAGGTTTGTGACATTTGCCTATGTAAAATTGTAAGTCCTTCACAACTAACTCCTCCTGCTAAATGATGTGGCAAGTCAGCAAACTGCAAGCAGCTGGAATATAATTTTGAGGGCTGCATTATCAAATTATCAGCACATTAAAGTCATTATCAATTCAGTTTAAAGTAATCTGCCAAAAAGACATGCAGTTACCTCGGAGGAATGAAGAAGCATATTAAAACTGGCAAGCAAACCCATCAGCAAAATGAGGGATAATCAATCTTGAAGGAGTTTAACAAATGGCTACATCAAGAAATGGATGCTGTCATGAGCTGTAAACTTTTTGGTGATGACTGTAGAAGGATAAGAAAAAAGAAAGTTTAAAACACAATTATGATCTAAGAATACAAGAAAGAATCAGGTGACCAAGAAATAGCTTTCATACATTTTGTGTTGGTCAGTACTTTTAAAGAATAACTCAGTGGGAAAATAATATTCGGAAATACAAAATATGCTAACCAATCTCTAAGAGGATTTTAGGGGGAAAAGAAATAACTCTTCAGCTCTCTCAAGGTAACTGTATTTTCATTTTCAAATCCAAATTATTAGTTTTCAGCATTTTTCACATGTTGTAGTTTCCAACTTCTTTGTAATTCTTTTGGATGCTCCAAAACCAGAGCACCAAACAGAGGAATGTAGTTCGATGTTAAACTCCGTAAAAACAAAACAAGCCAAAAAAATTCAGGTCACTTCAAAGAAACGTTCAATGAAACAAGAAAGATGAGGCCAAGCCAACCTGAAACAGGCATGTTGCAATTCTGGATTCCTGATGGTAGCAGGGAACGCTTCAGAATTAGAAAATGAAACTTGCAAACAAGTTGGTGATGCATAAACTGGGTTTTCAATTGAAAACAACAGCAACAACAACAAAACCAAAAAACAAACAAACAAAAAAACCCACAAAAAAGCTAAACCAAAACAAACAACAAAAAAGACCCCAACCAACCAACCAACCAACCAACCAACCAACCAACCAAAAAAACCCCCATAGGCTTTGCAGCAGCATTTCTCACAGTAAGATGGTGAGAAAATGCTGTGAAATACTTAACCCATCAGACAGGGAATGACAGACACAAAGCAAAGGGGGTTGCAATCTTTCTAAAGTCCCCAGGATGTAGCAAATCTCAGCTCTATAGACTGTCATGTAGCAGGAGGAACTGGAGCAAACCTCCATCTACACCAGCTGAATTTCTTGAGGATGTTCTCTTCTGTGGTCATATTCTTCATCTTGAGGGTTGGTAAGATGTCATAATGATTAACTGCCTTTTCGCCTTAACATTTTATATTTTTTATTTCATTTTCATTCTGTGTGTTGCAACCTTCATTGTTTTAATTAAATTCAGCTTGGAAAGCCATTAGTAAAAAAGACTGGGTGCAATCTAGCAATTTGTTTTTTCTAGTTGGTCTCTGATTTATGCTTTCCTTAGTATCATGTAACACCTCTGTTGTTCTAAATTCTTATTACTGTCATCTCACCATAGCTTTGCTATTATTTTAAACAGTATCAGGAGCAAGAAATAAAAGATAAGAAAAAAACCCCAGTCTAACAGATCGAGTGTTCCTCAAGCCCATGAGAAATACCCAACTCATGGGATGTAAAACAAGGTATAAAAAACTAAAACTTATATCTGAACTGAGCTTTTTTTGAATGCCATATCTCACCTTAGCTCCAGTGAAGCCACTGGAATTACTGAGTTAAGACTTTGAAAAGTAACAGTGTCTTCATCTACCTTCATCTCTTATGTCTTTCCCAAAAGAAATAGGTGAGACCATTAGACTTATTTGAACATATTTTTTTAAAAGAGTTATCAGTAAAAAAAACCCAGTACTTTTTAATCATCTTTCCACCTGAGGTAAATATAGATAAATTTAAGTATTTAGTAAAAACCTTGTCCTTAACGAGAGTTTTGCATATAAAAGAATAATAAAATTATAGTATGTATTCTAAGTTTTTAAAATTTTGGTGCAATCAAGGAGTGAAAAGCCTCCATAACCTCAAATGCAAACGGAAATACTTCAAAATGAAACAATTCAAATTCAAATAGTTTCCATTTTTCTTTATTTAATGTTTTCACAAAAATAATGTAGTATTCCTAAATAAATATTTTTTCCCAATAGCATTGGTTAGAGGAAAAATACAGTCAAGAAGACTGCTTTACACTTGTGCACATAACAATATACAAAAATCCAGTTACACTGACATTTTCTCACATTTTGAAACTTCCTTTAACATGTTTTGTCTTTGTGTAGTCAGGTGCTATGGGGCATAAGAAAACCAATAAAAATGGGAAAAAAAATGGGTAGAGACAAATAAATTAGGATGGATTTTAGTTTTTTCCTGAGTTTGTTTATGTACTCTAAAATACCCCAAACATGCCTGCATTCTTCAAGCTGAAGGAAAGCTAAAGTTCTTCACAGGTTTATACTGGTTTGTGCAGAAGCAGGTTGCAGCATAAATACGCAGCAGGATCGCAGCCTCACTGAATGTTTTACCTATTTCCATGGATAGGGAATGTCACAGCTTAGAGATATTCCAAAGACCGATTCTCTTATGCAATATTGGTGAAGGTAGAGATGAAAGAAATCATTGCAGCCAGGGGATTTCTATCAGAAACTGCATCTGACAGCAGGGGAAGAAGGAACAATGTTGGGAGTGAGCCCAGGTTGGAAGTGGACCAGGCAGAAATTGAGGCTGAGGGAGGAACGAAGAATTCAGCAGAGGCTCAGGGACACTTCCAGCAAAATGAGAAGAGGCAGGGGCAGAGGGAATTCCAACCGGACAGAAAGAGAAGGCTGCAGTGCCAGTGATTTACACCGATGTGAGTTGTCCGGAGGCTGCGTAGAAAATAGATGGGGCTCTCTTATCCATGCGGGCAACTTTTCTCTGTGTCTGTCTTTAAGAAGTTTCTTTTTAAGGCACTGTCCTGTTGTGTGGTGAATTACCAACGTTAATGAATATTGATCTTGTCTAAATTGCCCAGGGAGAGCAATGCTGCTCTGGAGTAGCCTTCTGCTTTGCTTAGCAGTCTTAGGAAAAGACCTGTCATGGGCAATAATGAACATTGCAGGGGAAACAAAAAGGAAAAAGCGCAGAGCATGTGCTTGATTAGAAATGGACAGTTTAAGTAGAAAACAAGCAGATAAACTCAAATACATGGAATAGCTGATAAAAGATAAGCAAACCCTACCTGTTTTCTTATCAGAGGGAGATATTTTTTCCCCAGGAGAACAGGTTGAATTTTGTTTTAAAGCAATGATCATTTTATTACAGACTTTCCAGCAAAGTTCTCTAAGATCCTATAAAGCAGCAGCCAACCGTGATGCACAATTGCACCAGTGTGAATTATTGAATTGCATCTGTCTCTCAGAAGCTGCAAACATCGACATTTTCTTGCCTTCCAGTTATAATTAAAGGACAAAGTGGCATGTGGTACGGCACTGATCTAGTAGCTGGAAAGTCCTGCTCTGAGGAAGAGTCCAAGGGTCTTTTTATTGCTTATTGCAATCTGCTTATTGCAGATGAAGAGCACTCTGCATAGAAGTAAGAACAACTTGATCTTTCCATTTGGCTATGATTATTCCAAATTTCTTCCCATGATTTTCAGTTTGTGGATGATCGCTCTAACACTCCTGATTTTCTGCGTCTTATCAGCACTTTCTGAAAATCAAACATTTAACTAAAGTTTCAACTTTCGTAACTTTCAGAAAATTCATCTCTTATTACATCCATCAGATGTGCTTGTGCGTGAATGCAAATAGTTTGTGTACTGCATACGCATTACATTTTGTAATGTCATTTTGTACAAGCTGTGAACTGGACTGTTGCTGAGGACTATGCAAATCTCTCAGCTCTTATTTTATATACATAACTTCCTGTAGCTAGACTCATAAAATCATGCCATGGATGAATTATTTTATTTGATCTGAGTAACTGAAGGGACTATTTATTACTGTGTATTTTATTAAATATAATACCCAGACCAAAACAGTGAAGGGATATTCACTTTCTAACCTCTAAATATTTTCACAACGTTACCTTTCCCATTCTAAGTAATTGAAATTACTTAGGGCAGAACACGTTGCTTTGTGAGCTCAGTATTTTTGAGCTAACCTTGAATTCTGCAGCACAATCTCAAATATATCAGCAATGTAGTCATACTGGGTCATAATATCCAATTCTTAGGAAAAAAAAAAAGTGAAAAGGTAGTAAGTAAAATTAAATCTTTTTAGATTATCCAGAGATTTGCAAGTGACCTCAGAATAAATGAATATTTGTCCAAAGGAGGGTTAATTCAGTATGGAACAGTTGCACAGAAACCGTTCTGCTTCTTACCTCTGTCTTGCCATAAAACTGGAAATGTACTACAGGGACAGAAAGTCCCAGATTTGTAGAGACCTGTCAAAATCCTTTGTAGACACATTTAATGTGTGCAGTTTGGAGCTGCCACTAGCTGCTTACATTTCTCTAACACACAGAAGCTCCCTAGGAAACCAGATTTCTGTGACCTGCTTTTGTAACCTCTTTGGCTGTACTTTGAGGTGATTTCTTTCACCATGTGATGTCTCAAATCTGCATTTTCTAGATTAAAATTCTATTTTGCATAAATTGAACCTTTTTAATAGTGTTCCTAGGAAGGTTTTCAGCAAAGGCAGGAATAGCAGTACGTGTGTTAGCACTCAAGAAATCACCAGAGGAAAAATCTCAAAGTAAGGTAGCAGTGGCTAAAAACCTAAGGCTATAATCAGTCCTCCACATGCGCCCTACTGTTGATGATGCCATGGGGAATTTTGTGTGCATCATGTTGAGAATACACCTGATAGAGCTTCTGTCTAAAAGTCAAGGTTTATTAATATGGAATAATTACATGAATGCAAGAGGGAAATATCTGGTTAGTGATATTAAACTAGAAATCATAGTCTGGCTCGCAGAAAGTGTATGTGTGCAAGCAGCTCCTGTTGAAGGCAGAGAGTTGAGAGCGTTCAGTGGAATTTCACTGGAGTGAGAATAAATTAATACTCCCAGTTTCCTCTGTCTAAATAAGTGCTATTATGAGAATATTTGTCCTTGACAAAATGCTACCTAAATTGTTTTCACTCGATAGAAAACTGTTCTGTCAGAAGTATGTTTGTGTCTAGAAAGAAGCGCTTCTAAATCGAGGTATCGGACACGAGGATTTGATTTACTTTATTTTGATATCAATGTGCTCTCAGCTCGAGGACTGGCTGCCACTGTAATTCTCAGCCCTTGCAGACCGTGTGTGTGGATGTGTGTACTCGGATAGGTGTGTGTGGAGGGGGTGTGCAGACGTGTCTGCAACGCCGTGGTCTGAACAAGCCAGCTCAAATCCTCGCTGGTCTCAGCACTGCTGGAACACAAAACACCTCAGTTCTGGTGCAGGTCTTGCAAAGGTACTTGCAGAGTTTCCAGAGTAGCACTGGCCCTTGCCCAGCCAGTTCGGTGCCACGGAAACACACACCTGTGTGCACACTGCCGTGCACGTGTCTGCTGATACCACGAGCAAAACTCCCTTCCCACACTTGTTTACATTCCTCCCACCTCACAGATACAATTTTTCGGGATGATCAGAATATTTACAGCGTCCTCTAGGCCCTGTTTTTCCAACAGTTTTAATTAAATACAAATGAGACACTTGTGACTGTCCTTGGTGTTGAGTAGAGAATGGAGCATCTGTGGTGGCAGAGCCCTGCAGTTCGTATGAGCAGGGCAGTAGGAGAGTGTAAGGCACAAAAAAAACCAGCCTGGAGCATAATTTGGTCTGCCAGGAATAAACCCAAGAGGTGTTAATGGTAGCTGGAATGGGGCAAAACAACAAGAAATGCAAGGAATTCAGTCCTGAGTGATTTGAATCCTGGGTCAGATCCCTCTCCTTCCAAATGTAGATACAGAGACATCTCTGTGCACATAAATATGTATATGTGTGTATATGCTTCTGAAAGAAAGCACTTAGACAGGAAAGAAAGACAGAAGATGTGAAAAGACCATATAAACTACACTTTGAGTGTAATTTTGGCCCAGGCTGCAGCACGTGGGCAGCCCTCCAGCACTGTTAGTCCATGTACAATGTTGGCACACCTCTGTAAAGGTGGTGAACGCTTTGTCTGTCCTGATGGCCCCTTGCTGCTATTAGCAGCAAATTTAACCCTAAATTATGTCTTTGATTCCTTTCAGGTTATGAGCAGCAAAAGAGAAAAATTCATTGAAAAAAAAAGTAACATTTTATTTTGGAGCTGTTGCTAGATTTCTATTTGTGCTGGCTGAAATACATTGTTATAATTTCTACTGATCATCTGTGATGATTACTCTAGAAGACAGATACTTCTCTGGCATTATAAATTCGAATAGAATTTTTTGCATCTCCCTAATATCTATCCTCCTGTCTACTCCCAATGACTTATACACAGAATCAGCTTTTTGTGACAGATTGTCTTTTACAGGGTGACACTGGTAATTAAAATTCAATTTAACATAACAATTTTGAAGAACCGATACTCCAATTAAATTAAAACAGAAGCAGTTTATAACTTTTTCTGAATATAAACATGGGTGAAACTCAGCTGAAATGAATGTATTGACATCATTTACATTAGGAGAGATTTTGGCCTTGATTTGCAATCCTGGAAAGAAATGTGGCACTATATTGTTCTTCCTCCTTGCAGTGACAGAAGCTTTCACAATAAAAATCTGTTTTAATTTATGACTTGCCATAAAAGACAGTGCATGACAGGGTTCTCTGGTGCCACAGTCTTGCCAGGGACAGAGCAACTATTCATTATGCCTTCTACTGTGCAGTCACTTATCATGTTTCTTACCCCACTGGTCTATCTCATTATTCTCCAGGAAAGCCATTTTAGGAACTGCCAGCAACTTACTTAAATTATAAATGGGTTTATGCCACTTTTGGTTTTGAAGAAGGAGACAGACTTTCGTGAATTAGGAACATGGGGTTGTGCTACTCAGTAATGGGATGTGACATCGTGGCTCATCCAAACAATAAAATATTCTTCTGAGTAGAAATTTGAAGTGGCATCTTTATATGTATTTGTTTCCTCAGATGAATTCATACAGCCAGAAAGACATAACCAAATAATCTGGATCTATAAAGTGTCTCTAAGCATTTCATTTCATTTCTTTCCTTTTTTTTTTTTTCCTTTTGGTGACTAACAGAAAAGGTCTTGTTTCCATCATAGAAAATTCAAGCTTGGAAATTCCTGTGGGTTACAGGATGAGAACGAGGTGATATCATTCCACAGCAAAAGGAAACTGGAGCGATACACTGGAGTGAGTGGTATTATTCTGAATTAACAGCACAAGACTGACATCTGATCTTCAGTCTGGGTAGTCTGACAGCTGCCTTGACCTGCCTTGGTGCCAATACACAGAAGAGTGGTGTCATCCTGGCTGTCTGAAGAGCACGTAGAAATGAGGTGACAAACTTGAAAGGAGAAGCTTGAGCAGGAAAAGAGGGAAATCTCCATGTGGCCCTTGAAACCCAAAGCAGGGTGAGTTGGGTGTACTGGAGTGCCTCTCTAATTGCAGGGGCAAAGCAGGAAGGTGGCTTCAAGTTCTCACCTCTTCTTGTGGGTCTCTGGGCTTTGCTCTGACCCTGACTCATCGCAGGAGGTTGAATACTTGGGTATTTTTTTCTGGTCTGTTTTCAACAAATGGTACTGAGGTCATACAGCTCTCCTGGGTTGTTGGACAGCTAATACTGGCACTTAGAATAAGAGCTGTGCTCAACTCATTTGCAGCTGTGGGAATATAAAACGATTTTTAGTCTGCTGATAATTTTAAAAATGTGATTAAATATAGTTTTGAGGCTAAGAGAACGTTTTGTTTAGCACTAGGTACGTTTCTTATATGGTGTCTTGAAAATCTGGGGTCTTGAAAGATTTGAAAGCCCAATATAATCTCAAAAGAAAAAAAGGAAGTGTCTTTTAAATTGAGTTATTATATATATCAATCAAAATAATTCAGTCAAGTTAAGACATATTTATCAAAAACTTTGTCTTAAATCTGTATTTTCAGTTTTGGCAGAAAAAAATTTCTCCTCTGCTCTCTTCCAGACTGAAAACAATCTCTGATTACAAACTTCTATATTTATCAATCTCTGTATTTTGCATGTCAATTCCAATAACTTTAGGACATCAAAATGTTGTTCCAATAATTGGATGCCATCTTTTAAATCTAACATCAGTTGTGCTACCAAATTGATTTAATATATTACAGTGACATCAGAATAGTAAATTCACCTTCAAATGCTGCTTTATATTCATAGCATGCATTTTACTAAAAATAAGAAGCTTATATTATTAGGAAATATAGAATATAAAGATATAATTTGCCCTCGAAAACAGCAAAAAGCATTTCTGTTCATTCTCAGTGAGGTTCAAGCAAAAAGGACAGGCAAAGTTGTGGTTTTCTCATACTATTTGCCCTGTTTATAATGTCCTTGAAAGAGGCAGATTGAAAATATTCTTTCATTCTTGTGTTTCCTCTCTATGTGTGCCCAGGTTTGGTGATGTACAAATGCTTGGCTGAGAGCTCTGATTGCACTCTCTGTGGTTTTGCTGTTTATTGAAAAGAAATTCACCTCAAACAAGAGCACTACAACTATGCTGAATTCTGTGTAATATTGATAGGGTTAATATATTTCAGAGAAGACAGGAATAATAATAATAATAATACTTTGAACTTACTAACCTCTTTCATCTGAAATTTAGAAACATTAACTAATTAATATCACAATTCCCCCACAAGTTAGAAGCTTCACAATAGTGGCTGTATTTACTCGACATCTCTACTGTTAGGGTTATTCGCTGTGATTTTAAGACAGCTTCACGCCAATTATGTAATAATGTGTGACATTACAAAGCAAGTTGGACTGAAAAGCGAAGGATACTAAAATAGAGCTTATCCATGGGAGTGAATCCAACAAACTTGAACTGAATGCACTCTAAAAGTCAATTAGTCAAATTTGGCTAAACTCCTCCATGGAAGTCCTTATTCAAATGTGCCACGGTAACAACTGGAACAGGAGTGAATATGAGCCTTGTGTAGAAAATTTCCACTGTAGCCTGCTCTGATTCACTTCCTGACTGATCACGCAGACAGTGCAGTGATGGAAACGACTGGAAAGTATGAAACATTTTAAGAAAAATGAAAATATCTTGCATAGTTCAAAGAAGTATGTTCAAACACATAAATGTCACCAAAGCTTCCATTCTGGTAGAAAAAAATCATTTTCTGTAAGTCGATTAATTTTGTGGAAAAGGTTTTTGAACAATTCTCAATCGGAAGAGCTCACTGCATTTAGAGTCAGGAAATATAGGTGGGAATAACACCTACAAAATTTTTCATTTCTTTTAATCTCACAACTAGGTAGTCCTTGTTTTATACGGTATCAAATCTGAAGCACTGACCAACGTTTTTTTTTTCCTAAGAGTTAAGGAATCATTGACAGAAAATTGTTGCAGGAAAAAAATCTGCCCATAGGAAAAGTCTGTTTACAAAACCCATTAGTTAGATTTTGGCTTTTTTCCTAATGCTTGCTTGTTTCAAAACTCTTTATAAACCTGTTATTATAAATTACTTATACTGTTTCTATTTATGCACAAAGCCAATAACTGAGCTAGACATTTGTCCTCCGGATAGAATGACCCCGAATATTCGGTAATTAGATGAAATAACTAGTTTCATAATTGAAAAATCTTAGCCCATTGGTCTCATTGGCACCTTTGCTGCACTGTGTCGTATAACCTGGCTGTGTCAAGAAATACTTCTTTGGCCAGTTTGCTGTACAAAGCTTTTGAGCCAAATCCAGGCAATGCAGAAAAGAACGAAACATTGCTTTTAGCAGCCTTTAAGGGGTTTCCTTCAAGCAAGGTGATTCAGCTCAAAATTTGTGATTGGTTAACCTCAAAATATGTACAGTGCAAGAAATGCTCATCTTAACTGTATTTGGCAATAAGCCGTGTGAGGTTTCCTTGTGTTTTAAGAAATGAGGTATTGCACTATTCTGAAATAGGTAATTATATTTTCTGCAGTCTGTAAAGTAGCGCAGCAGAAGAGAAATCCAGAAAAAAAACACTAATTTCCCTTTCCGTAGGGAAATGATGGGGAAGATATTTGGAAAATTTTGCTTAAGGCTTCTAAATACAGCATTTTTGTAATTAATTGCTTCTTCTTATTGCTTTTGGGTGCTTTTAGCACGTTTTTGCGTGCTAGGTGTAGGAAGACCCTAATCCCAAGAGCTGCACAGATACCATTTTACTTCCAAAGGAACGCCTAAGCCACAAGCAAAGGCCGGTGTCACTGTGGCTTGGACAGAAATGGCTGTGGTGCAAAGGGAAGAAGGGCAAACTGGGCATAAAGACAAGAGTGATATGACATCGTGAGGATATGAAACGAGCCTGCCGTGGCACCTTGTGCCACATCTGGGCAGTGTCCCCACGGGACTGCAGTCCCTCTGGTGCTGCCATCCCCTCCTGCCCATGTGAAAACATCCCCCCAGTCCTTCCTTCCCCTCCCGTGATGGAGCGGGCGATGCGTGGGGGCAGAAATGATGGCTCAGAGCAGCAGCAGGCAGCGGTGATAAGGATGGCAGAGTTTTGCCCTGAGACAGGCACTGACATCTGCAGACAGGCTGGGCTGCAGGCTAACATCGAGGAGAATGCTTCAGAGAGCTGTGAAATGCTGTCTCTGCCAGGGCTGGGGCAGGGCGGGTTGCTCTTGTGTGAGAAATACATATTTTGTGTGAGGTTGTCAAGAGGTGCCCAGAGCAAGCATCCTTCTGCTGGGAGTGGGCATGGAGCTCTCCGGACAGGAGAGAGTGGCATCATGTACTGGAGGGCACAGCAGGATCTTAATGCAGTTTTTCGTGTCTAACTGGGCAGATCTCAGTCTGACTGCAGGTTAGTTACACCTTTCAAAGTCTCAGCCTAAAAAAAAATTTCAATGTATTCACTCTTTTTAGTGCAAAACCCAGAGCTGTTTGGCTTCCTATTCCCTTAGCAATGCAGTGAGCAGCAGGATTGCTGTCTGTGTGGTGCACTGGGATCTTCCTAAAGCACCAGGAGCTCGAACTCACTGGGACAGTCCAGTGGTACCCTGGGCCTACTCTCTGCAGGTCCCTTCCTATGCACCACAGGCTGCATTCTCTGCTCCACACCTTTCCAAAGATATTTGGGGGTAATCTGAGATATTTCCGTCACCAACTGCTTACAGTATGTTGTGTGTTCTTCCAGTAGATGTGGATAGCAGTCATGAAGAACTGCCTAGAGCTCAAAGGACAGTGCATGAGCTTGCTTTCCTTGAGATGTCCAATATAAAAAGCCCAGGCAGTCAATCCTCTAATTTCACAGGGATCTGGTGGAAAAAGGGGACAGGTTTTGAACAGTATCTGTAATCAATAACTACAGCATGCCTGCCTGATGGCCTGCACTAGGAAAGTATTGCTGTTGGCTTTCTCTTTTCCTCCCTAGCTGTCTGATTTTGGCTCCTGTTGGAGTCTATTGGATCAGGAGATCCACTGGGCTGTCCTCCTACATCCATTTTTGTGGGTAGCCTCTGCACAAACCCACCTCTGAACTCCATCGGCAAACCATGCTACCAGAGAAGCTGAAAATATTAAGAGTCTCACAGGCCCTCTTCTCTGTGCTTCCTTAAGTGCCTGTGCTCTCACTGGCAGCTGGAAAACTGCTTGCCTGTGATGTCAAATATCCACGTGGTGGTAGAAGACATGTTTTGAGGCAAGAGCTTGGGTTATGGCTCTGAAATCTTGCATGACCTTCCTCTCTCCTCAGATTTATAGATTACAGCTCCGGCAAAGGCAGTATGGTTGCAGTGCTAAAGACTCCCAAAAAGCTTTTAGCAGCTTGAATTGTGCAGCCAATTTATTCCTGAGTTGAGCCCTGAGTTAGTAACAAAGAAAAAAAAATTAATGGTTGATTGGGTGAGCATATTGGGCTGTACAAGTGACTTAATTTTCATCACACTTCACTAATGGCAAAATTACATGTTGGAGGTACAAACAGCCAGCGGAAAAAGGAGTGTCTTTTTCTAATGTTGCCGTTAGAAAGTTATTCTGGGACTCTCTGCACATTGAAAACTGATTACATTTCAGTATGGTACCACAAGCTGTCCTGATTGCAAATTCATACATTTCCCGTACACAAAATAAATAAAGACTCCTATTTTCACAGTTGTTGAGAATCCAGGCATTTTGCCCACTCCTGCTCCACACTATGACGCGAAATGCTTCGACTCCTTCGGCAGTGAAAGATGCCAGGCCAATCTGTGCGTTTCAGTGTTTTCTTTATCTGCTTTTCCTCCTGAGGAAGACTTGTTATGAAATCATCAGAACAGAGTCCAGGAGGCTGGATTTGAAATTTTAGCTGTGTCATAGACTTGTCATAGACTTTGCAGAGAAATTGTGGTCTCTATGTCTGTCTTCTGTCTCTTTGGTAAAGCTGCTGGAGACTTTAGGACTCATTTTATTTTAAAATGCTGTCTTATTAGTACCAATGTTTCAATGACAGCTGTTCATATTTTTGACATACTAACTAATTTTCTAGGCTTTCAAAACTGGAAAGAATGCGAGTTTTTTAATTCTTTGGGGAAGTCTGACAACAGTCATATTTGCAAATTCTAAAGGACCAGGGAATGACCCTGATCACTGGAAATCTATTGACTGTTAGAATTTTGCAATGTGGTTTTGTTTATGTTTTTGCAGACCCAAGGCAGTGTTTGGTAGCTGGCACAAGCTAGAACGCATTAACAGCAGGCAGTTTGTGTGGGGTTACTCTGGGCTGGGATGTTAAAAGTGACTCAGAGCATGGATGGAGTCCAGTTGTGAGAGCTGGCTTCAATGCAAGGAATAACTCTGGACACATTTAATTTACCAGTAAAAATGTAGTCCTCTTTTTTCTCCACTGAAAAGATATATTTTTTTTATTTCTTGATAGACAAAAAAAAGGGCAGAATAGCAAATGTAATTTCAGCTAAGTCGAATAAAGAGTTTCTGCTGGTCCAAATGGCACTATTTTCAATTTTCTGCTCATAAAACTTGGAATAATTTAAACTTTCTATTCCATTTTTTTTCCCTTAAGTTAAAAAAAAAGATAAAAACCTCAAGAAAGTATTGATGAAGTGGTGGAGTTTGGGTGACTTTAACTGACAGCTGAAATAATCCCACCACAAAGCTTGCCTACAGTGCCAGCAAGTCTTCCACATCCCAACTTTCTTGTCTGAGCAATCGTGTGACTCAAACTTATTTTCAAATTAGAAATAATGAATTATTAAATTTATTTTAATAGGTGGATTTTTTAAAGTTCAAGTTGCCTACATCCTTCAGCTGAATTTTCTTCCTGGTATTTTTGAACGCTTCAGTGAAAACACTTCAGGATGCCCACACAGAGTTTTAAAGCAAGCTGAGGGCACCACTAAGAATATGAAAATATTCTGTTAATTTACATGGACAAGAAATTATTTACAATTCCCAAGCATGAGCAATTGGACTGATAAATAGACATTTGATTACTAAATTTAGATTCCATATTAAAAACCTGAAGCAGATATTTGGAATTTTTTAATCTCTCAGTAAAGGGAAAATAGAATCACATAATATTAAACTAAATAATACTCTTAACAGAACATTAATTAATTAGAAAACTCTTCTAAACATATTCTTGTCACTTAATAACTTGCTTTTTCTTGTGTTAGCTATATTCTGAGTAGCTCCACTTCTCCACTGGTATTTGTCTCCCAAAGCAAATGTAGGGACACTCTCCATACATTTGGTTACTAAATAAACTGAGTTCTTTTCAGCTAAATACAGTCTCTTTCACAAGTTGAGCACAACATCATGTCATGTTTTCTAATTTTTAATTTCTGAAGTATCTTCAGGCAAGATATAGGACACACAGCTTCTCTTTTCCAGGTCGTCCTTCTGTATAAGAAATTTTTTTAACAGTTTTCCAGAGCTGTGCTCTATCTCCCTGGAAGCGTTTCAGACAAGCAGAAAAGCTGTAGGGCAGGAGAAATCTCTTTTATGGGAAGGTGTTTGGGGTGACCATAGTAAAATGACCCACCTTACAGAACACCACACAACAGGATTTTGATCTTAACTTTAAAGTGGTACTTTAAAACAAAAACTTACGTAATACATGAATATTGTAGTCCTTGGACCTTTAAATAATGGAACCTTTAAATCTGACATTTGGGCAGTTGTCACAGAGGACAGTAAAGAGCCCCTTATTTAACTTGAATGGCTGAATAGTCGCTGCCCTCATTCTGCCTATTAGCCTCCAAGTGATATATTTTTTTACTTTAGCTCATTTTCTGCTAAACTTCTCCAATTTGAAGGGTTTTGGTTAAACTGTAACTCTCTGAATGTCAAAATACATCAGGACTAGGAGGAAAAAGAAGACATAAAGTGATGAAATGATTTCACTTGAAATCAACGAACAGAAATATACAGTAAATGTTTTAGCTACATTTCAGAAATTGCACAAACCCACAAGGGGCACCAGGATTTGATGAAAATATATACAATTAAAGTAAAGAGCCTGAGGCAGTAGTTGCCTAAATACCATGAGGCTGCACGTTGAGATAGTTCAGAGGTTTGGGGCAAGATTTTCATCAGAAAAATGTCAGTTCACTGGGGCTGAAACTTTTCGCATAAATGTATTGGTCTTGACGAAATTGCTACTGGGAGAGGTGTCTAATCTCAAATACAGAATTTCTGTAAAAAGGATAATACACGAACTACCTCAAACACCTGAGTACTGGGGAATGTTTTACAGATTCATAGAATCTAAATGCAGCTGTAAGAACTGTTAGGGCTTACTTGGACAGATGCACACTTAAGTGTCTTGTTTTTATAACCTGAGTGCCAAGGCATCTCAAGTAGACTGAAGGATTTTGCTCTTAGAGGCTTTTGCCTGGTAGCTGAAAACAATGATTTGGAGGAGTGGAGTGGAAGTAAAAAGAGCTGAAAGCTGCGAGCAGGGAGCAACAGTTGGGTCTTAACTGAAAGAAAGCAAGAGTGGAACCAGAGTAGGTTCAGACCCACCCCAACAACAGAAGTACCAAAAGTGGAAATCACTGAATGTTTGTCATAGGAATGAGCATACAATGTCATCTTTTTGAATGATCTCACAAGGGTTTCGTTTTCATTTTAAGCGACTTTTGAAATGAATGAGAAACATGTAAAAAAGACCATATATTATTTAAAATAAGAAGTGTTTTTCTACATATTTGCTGATAGAAGCCAAGGCCCTCTATTTTGAGGTTTTGTATATAAGAATCGAGATAGCCTCTCTAGTGGAAAACATTTAATAGATGTATAGAAGAAAGTGCTACAGTGACATTCTGTGACTTGCCCAGGGAATTCTTTTGTTGAGTAGAAAACCATCCTTCCACTTCAACCTTACTTATCTTCAGTGTAACTGCGCGCAAGAGACCAAGGCCCTCTGATTTTAATCTATGATTTCAAGTAAGATTGGGCATGTGGTACTGAAAATTAGATCTTTTGCAGGTCGCTCGATCCCCAGGGACTCACAGCTTCCTTGTAGCATTTGTTATTACATTTCCGTGTTTTTCCCGCCTGACTCAATGATCCATCACCACACGAGACCTAATGTATTTTTACAGACTATGTTTGTTGAGAGTTGTCTGCTGTTGTTGTACATCATGTATTTCTGACCCCTTGGCTTTCCCAGCTCTGTGCTGCCCTGGCTCCGGGATCAAGTTGTGTTTGAGGAAAAACGTCACACAGACAACCCAAGCCGCCTTCCATTCTGTCAAGATAACAGTCATGTGGGAGGAGATACTCTGTAGGGTTAATTAACGCTAATTGGGACTCTCCCATACTCTTTTCAACCTCATCTCTCAATGGATGTTTGTAAGATAACAAATATCATCTACATTACGATCGATGTCAATAATGGCCATGAAGAATCAAAGTTAATTAACTTGCAATAGTGACATTTACCACTTTGTAACTGACTTAGAGATTTTCAGCCTATACACACACAGTTTATATATTTCTGTAAACAAAAATGGCCTCAGCACTTATACTATTCAGTTTAGAAATCTGACAAGAGTTATCAGTTCTACCCCTCACCAGATTAACTTCAGTAGATTCATTCCTCTGCTGAGAAAAACAACCCATATCTTGAAATTAAATGGTATGAAAATATCCTTGTTAAACACTGATGGCAAGGACAGAACTGATAGGTGGCAAAAAGAACCAGATAGATATTACCAGTGATAGCTGGTACAAATGTAAAATAAAAAAACTTGCAGGAGTCTTCCACTTGTGTTACTGATGGAAATTTTAAACAGCATTTCTCTTAAAAGTGCACAAGTATTTTTTTTCTCGTTCATCCTCACATGTTGACACCCTGTTGAGGAGCCTGTAATGCACTTTTTAGCTATCCTGTGGTTTGTACCTGGCTGGGCTGGAGCCCTTTATTCCCTTATGGATAATCTTTACTCAGAATTCCCAGATAATCAGCTCTCACTGCCTAGCTGATTGCATTGATCTTGCAATCAATCTTGTGGTTGCTCTGCTGTACAGCTGTAATAGGAGTGAAGAAATCCTGGATTTGGGATATGTGTGTATCCTTGGACACGTGTCCATGCATGCCTATCCTCTCCTTCATCCAGCCACTCGCACGCGCGTGCACACGACCACAAGCATCTTTTATGTTTGACTAGATCAAGCAGAGAACTAATAAATTTTCTTGTAATGTTCCCTGTCTGTTAACCGCCTCTGGATGAGGTGTGCTTCCTGTGAGTGTTTACGCCAATAGTCCTGTGAAGAACTGGACTTCACGTTTGCTTCTCTTTAGTCTGCGTCCAGAACGTTCTCCCAGGGCTCCTCATTGACAGGCAGTCTGCGTTCAGCTCTGAGCAAAGGGCAGCATATATTTGCTTTTCCCCAGAAGCAGAGCAGAGATCAAATTATAGCCACTTTTCAGTTTACTTGGTTGTTCCCTAGGGAAACCCAGCTGAGCTCCTGTTTCCGAGCAAACTCTGCCTTCTCCCTGCCCCTCCACACAGGAGGCAGAGGTTCAGAGGCATTCACCTCTCATGAAGATTTCTGCTCCTTTATTCCCCTATTATCTACATAGATGGATTCATAAGTGGCCCTCAGTTTTCATACTCACTGTGTTAGATTTCAGACCTTAAAAATCCAGAGACACAGGAGGAGCTGAGAGGGTGGTTTCAGGATCCGTGGGAGTCACTGCAATTCTGCAGATCAGCTTCGTCCAGCATCCATGGGGCAAATTAATTGCCCACCCTCAGGAGGTAAAACACCTGTCTGGCACCCAGAAACCTGCAGTTCCCATGGGACACAGAGCTGCTTCTTCATTGTGTGCTTTGAGAAGGATTTTTGCTTTAATGTCAATTTAACGAGCAAACATCAACTTAAACAAAGTCTCCCTTTCAGCCTGCTGCATACACTTAATTATGGCTGGTCTCTTCCATTTGCTTAATTTGCTCTTAACTTGCTCGAACCTTTTGCCCTTTGCTGACATGGAAATAGTGGAACTCATCCTCTTTGAAGAGCAAGGCTATTCATTTTACCTTTGTGTTACATGCAAAAAGAAACCTTATTTATTCATTTTTAGTATTGTGTCTTTGCAGCCTATATATACTATGTCCAATCTCCTTATTTTTCCAATTTGTTATTTAAAGACAAGGAAACTGGAAAAACGACTTCTGTTACTTTCCTGGCTTTGAAACACATTTGTAAGTGATTATTTGGAAACAGTCTATGAAAAAGCATATCCACTTTCTGTTCTTTAATATGATTTCTTCTCCTCTATTCTTGATGTGAACGGGTTTCTCAAACTACGGTCTCTGTACATGGCAGCTCAGCTGTTGTTTGTTAGAAAATCAAACATTGACTCTTTTCCTTTGGTGAAAAAAGATAGATGCTCAGTGTTCCATGGACTTCAAAAAACCTGGAGCGAGAATAGGCTGGACTTTGTTCTGACTAAGCTGTAAAAGTCCTTATACTAAGTCCTTTCTTAGTTGAGCATCTTCTAAGCTGAAGAACCATTAAACTAGAACCATGGCATATACATCCATTAAAAGCTGGGTAGCACAGCTTGTGTTTAAATCCATCAGGCTCTGAAGACCTGTTTGTGCTCAACTTCTGTTTTTAAGGTGTAAAAGCAGATCCATCTCCATGGGCTTTTCTTTAGTCACATCCAATGTATTGGCAAAAATCCGCACGTAGATACAACTAGCACCAACAGATTGGAAAAAAAAAAATTATTCAGTCTTTTTTTCCTCCTAATTATTTAAGACTTAAGAAGTTCTATCAGGTAGAAGTAGTTTACCCTAATTATTTAAGATCTGACAAGTACTGTAAGGAACAAAGCTGTCTGAGTAAAATTATGAGGCATGTACATGTTCATGTTCCCTGCTGATGGGACCTGAGTCATCGCAGGCTGAGGTGTACTAATTAATCCCAACCAAAGGTTTGTCCTCTCAATTAGCAGCCCCTTAGATAAGCTGTCTGGTTGATCTACAGCTACCTGGTGGGAAATACCCACATTGTGCAAGTTTTATGGTTCTGACTGCCTAGGCCAGTTGCAAAGTTATTTCAAGGAGAGGAGCTGATCTGTTTTGCAGAGTGTAATAGCTGCATGCAGTGCTCTAGGGCAAATCCCATCAGGTAACTGCAGCAGAAGGCTGGAGTCAGCATCCAAAGGACGAGGAGAAATGTGACACCAGCTTGGCATGCTGCAAATTCCATCTCTGAACCAGACAAAATCCCTGCCATAATGTTGGCATTTTGGGAAACCTGGCGAAGGGCATTTATACTCTCATGACTGTCAGAGAAAGTGTTTCTGAAGCTGTCTTAAAATCCATTTTTAATTCCAGCTATAAAATATATGCTTGTGTGTAAACATCACGTGCAGTATGAGCGAGGCCTGAAGAGCCTTAGTAACCCTTTAGTTATTAACCCTAATAACCCTGTTATTTCCTAACATAGAGGTGCAACACATCTTCTGTGGCCAAGGGTGATCGCAGCACGCCAACAGGGGAATCAGGAGGTCATGTACTTTGTGTGGGAGTTTAGGGGCCCAGCTCAGGATAGTGAACCTGAGCAGGGTTTAGGTGTGCTAGTCTGCCCATCTGTTTTCTTCTCCTCTCCAGTTTTCTCCTATTTCTCCCAGATATCATTATTACCTTTCATTTCTGTCGGTGGCTTCACGGAAGAGTGCACTTAGCCTTGGGGTATGACACACACAGAAGCAGTCTATCTCCCCTGTTTACCCAGGCTAAGACAAGAGGCCAGACCCTGTGCCTACTTAAACTCACCCTGTAGAAACTGAAGCCATAAACTAAAGTGAAATTGAACAGGTGAAATGGAGAATGTTGCTCTGAAATCTCAGTTGTGACTCTCTCCCTCCTCAGCACTCATGAACAGGATCTGAGCTTATCTCTCCTTCCTTACTCCAAGCCCCAGCAGGCACCAAGGGACCAAGGCACAAGAGCACTGGGATTAACCTGTATCCTTTAGTACTTTACTTCTATCCTATTAGCACAGTGCTTAAACATGCTGGGGAGTTTAAGGATGAGTCAAATTGCACACTCCAAGACTTTTGGCACTTGGGAAGAAAATAGAGTTTTTCACTGATGGAGCACAATTCTTGTCCCAGCTGTACCTCTGTGACCTGCACATGCTGGTAATATAATGGAGGTGGCTGCAGAGCCTCCAAGGGATTTTTAATTTCAAAATGGATGGTGGATAGCCATTCACTAATAAATCATCTGCAGCAGTTCTGCAAGAAACAAAAAAGTCTCAAGGCATCTAATTTTGGTCTTGTGTATTTTTTCCTACCCTCTGGGTTCATAGAGTTAACAGTTGTTTGAAGAAGGGTAGGCAGATGACCAGCCACATTAATAGTTGAGATGTGTTATTTATATAAATTTCATTTTAATTCAATTCATAGTGAGTGACATATCAGTCAATACATTTTGTTTTTTTCCTAGGATCTTGTTCTTGCACTTTTCTTTCATGGCACTGCTTTCTTTTGGGCAAGAAAACTCATATAGATTTATTGCCTTTCTCTTTCCTGTGCAACCTTGCCTAATAAGACCACTGCAGTGGCTGCAGCCTGTGAAATTAGCCCATGAACTCTTTGTATCCTTGTCTGTCTGTCTCAATATCCCTCAGATCACCCTGATAAGAAGAAGAACTGTGACCACATCTGTCTTTTTTATTATGAACTATTGTTGGTGTAGGTGGCAGACGGATGAAATACAGTGGGGGTTTCCCTTTCACATTCGAATCTCGGTGCATTTCTTTCTTTCTCTTTTCATTCAGCAGGGTATCCACTATTATGCCTAAAATCAGCAGTTACAATATACACAGGCAGTACATAATTATGCTGTGCCTATGGCTTTTTGGATGGTACTGCCAGAGTAATTTCAATGTCTCATGGCAATAACGCTCATTTGCACAAAAGCCAATTTTATATCTACAGTCTGGTTGTGGCAGAAGAAATAAAAGAGAATTAATGGGTTTAGATCCAAAGGAGTGATAAATATTGTCAGTAAAGTGATTTACTGTCGGTCTGCTGAGGCTTTCAATTAATCTACAGGTGTTTTATGTACTTAGAGCTTGTTCTTGAGCACAGATATGGAGTGAAAGTTCCTGGCCTCACCTCGTAGTGTATCACTCTTTCAGTTCCTATATAGTGAATAAAATGAAGTGACACCTCTGCACTAGTGACTGAGGTGCCAGGGCTTTATTAAATTGAGATGTCTGGACTCTACATATATCTGTTTAAGCCTTATTTACTTCAAACCACCCCCTAGTGTCCTTTTGTCTGCATGTGAGTGCTATGAGATCTCTGGCTCCTGATTTGCATGTATGGTTTGTGCCAGACAAGAGAACAAACACATGATCATGGGCAAGGAGAATCAATCCATTTTAAAATTATGTTGCCTGTTATTTTTTGAGTGAAAGAGTGAGTTCTGTATGGATTTCTTACCCCTGACTGCAGTATTTTGGGCAGTTACTCTCAGGTTTTAACATGGTACAATAATACCTATACGGGGAACTTGATTCTCTGATGATGGTTTGCATCACTTGATGACATCTGTGTTAACCAGAGCCCTCCCGAGCAAGAAGACATCCAGAATAACTTTTTGTGTCAAACTAATGGAGTGAGGATGGATGCTTTGTGCTGCAGGCATTGGCCTGCTGTTTAAAAATGTGGAGTTCAGTTCCTGGCTGTGTCACACAGTGTATGATGGTAGGTGAGAATTCTAGGGCCACTTTTTTTCCAGTGCCTAAAGTACCAAGTGAATGTCTACTGGCATTTTCAAAAGCAGCAGGGGATTGGCTTCCACGGGGCTTTTCAGCACTGCCGTGGACCTGGCTTGCACAGTAGTCCTCCACCATGGAGGACTGCATTCCTAAGGGCACCCAGGTAATGGGCTCACGATGTTCATAACAAAAGACATCCAACACAGTTTTCCTGTACAATCTCTGAGTTTCCCGCGTGAGGAAGGAGCTATTAAAAATATTTTTGTTTCTCTAAGCTGATATGACAGGTGAAGACTATTTTCATTACTTTCCTGCTCTAATTTTGACAAACTCAGACTGCTAACAGCAACAACAGAAATAATATCCTTCGTTTTTACGACAAATAATTACGGTGTAAACAATTTACCTATTACCCTAAAGAGTTTTCAAGTAACTACCTGGAGACACGAGGAAAGTCACTCCCTGCACAGGGCAGGCAGAACTCCCGTGCTCCCGTTTCTCGCTAATCTCGCAGCGCTGGGGGATTTGTGGTGCTGGGGTTGTCAGAGCCTGTGTTTAGGCAGCGTGTTCCACATCTGACGATGCTGTCAGCTGCACTGAAGTGGTTGCTGAAATAAGATGCCTGAGAACCCACTCAGCCAAGACGTGCCATCTGCTTCCTGGTGACTGACAACAGTGAAATCTCCGGCGCTCCTGCCAGCGGAATTCTCCCTTTCAAATCACATTCCGCAGTGCCAGAGCTATTCCCTGCCATGCCATTAAAGCTGGGGAGGACTCAGACTTTCTGCTTCACTAGCAATTTTACAATTTCAAATCTTGTTCTTTTGGTCCAGAAAAATTTGAGCAACTCGAGTACCTCTTTCTCATTTTCTACATCTAAGTTTTTGCAAAATTTTTATTGTTCAAGGAAACAGTGTGATTTTGAAAAGTAATTTTAAATAAAAATTAAAGTTTCACATTGATGTCAGCACAATGCTTATTCTTTTTTCTAAATGATGTGGGAAAATGTCTTTCTTTAGTGCCTTCTTATGCAAAATATTTAAATGCAAATATTCACTCAGTTCTGACTGGTGTTGGTATGTACTTTTCTGCTTCAATGCAGTGGTGGTGCACGCTGTGAATTGTTCACATAGTGAGTGCCATTTGGTCAAAAATAGTAAGTAATATTGTACTAGATTCTATGGATTTTTAACAGAAAATATATAGCATAGGATAGCCTTCTGCTTGCAGAAATCACTTATCTTCTGTCAGTCTCCAGCACCCCAAGAGAGGGACTGACTGCCCAGCTGGAACTCAGTTCTTATCAGACTTCTGAAAACCAGAATATGTCAGCAGTCCTAAACTGGGAGCTTAAGAGTGGAATGACAGAAACATCTTGTTTCCTGCACCAACACTTGTTTAACAAATTAATTACATGGATACAAAATGGGGCATTTTTCAGCCATGGCTGAAGAAAATCAAATTGCAAACAGATGCCAAAGAGACGCTGTCACTCCTTCCATGTCCCTTCTGCTCTCCATGTCTGTTTTCATGCTCCCACCTTTCTCCCTTGCACTGGGACTGGGGTTTGTTTCTGCTGGTGAGCCAGTTTCAATCTCTAATTTAACAGAAATATAATAGTGATTTGTTTTGTGGGAGATTTTTTTTGGTTTTCTGGTTTAGGGGGATGTAGGATTTTGAGGTTTTTTGTAAGCTGGGTGTTAATTGCTATACTTATTTAGCAGGATGAGAGGTTGCTTGCTAATGCTGCCTGCCTGTTTCTGTTCCTTCACCTCCTCCTCAGCTGTGCCAGCACAGGTATTTTTGCATCCATGCCTTGAACTACCTCAAGGGATTGGAACAGGTTTAAAATAACCTAGCGAAAATGGCTTTTATTATTCTGGATCAGTTCTTCCCACAGTGTCACAAACAATTGTACCAGGATGCCTAAAGGGAGATGTTGGAAGAAGCTGGGTGGTCAGGAGAGGGAGAGGAGAAGGGCACAGGCTGCCAAAACAAATGGATGTCAAATCTGCCCTTAGCACACTCTTGAATACCCACACAGGGCAGTAAAGAGCTGATATGACACAAATTCACATCCCAGCTTGGCGTGCAATTCCCTCTCAGTGTAGATGCATCCTTAACTGCTGTGATGATAATAAAAAGATTCACTGATGGAGCCGCTGCAAAGCACTTGAAAGGATTTGCTGTTCTTTAGTGCATCTGGAGCAAGAAGCACAAAGGAATCTATGCTAATGTACTGTTATGAGCTCTGTTCTTTGGGATTTATTTATTCTTCCATTTAAGACACGACTTGCAGCTGCAAGGAGCTGAAGTGTGGACTTAAAAATAGAAAGAGACTAAGTGTATTACACAAAATAACCTTTAAGTAGACCCACGTCTGGCTGTGTCTTTGCAGTGTATTTTGTGTCTAAGAAAATATGTATTTAAAAAATATATATATTTTGAACTCTACAGTATTTTCAGCCCGAAGTTTCTGTATATGTCCCATTATGAACCATGACAAGGAATCCTACGTGAGTTCTATGAATACATAAAAGCACATACGAAAAATGACTGAAAATAGTCTGGATTTAGAGCTCTTAGGAACAAACATGTATCACGAGGAGTCTCTAAGCACGGGCAGCACCTCTTAGGTTGCTACTGAAATTCCTTATATCATTTAAGAGTGTTGTTTCATTTAAATCTGAAACAGCTTTGATCTCTCACGACAAAGATGCAGGTAGGGCACTTTATTCAGTGCCATCAGCAACATACAGGCAAGCTGCCAAATTCATACCTAAGGTTTCTGTTCCACTCTTTGCTAAGTGAATTTATGATTTTAGCATAATTTAAAAAATATTTACCTGAATTTTTTGGTACATATCTGATACCTGTTCCCCCCAAGACTTGCTTCGTGGTCAGTTGCTAATGGGATTAAGCAGTTTTCACACTGTGTGGTCACCCTGCTCTTTGTTCTGCTTGTATATTTTCACGAGCATCTGTCCCTCCGACATGAACTGCTGGGAGCTGAAATGCAATTGTGTAAGCTGCATCATCTGCAAATCTGTCCTAATGAAATTTGGCGAAAGTGGTCAAAGTTGCTCCAGACTAAATGAAACTGCCACATGTTTTTGACAGCTGAGATGACAGTCCAGCGCATTTCTCATAGCTCAGGGTGGCATGCATCATTAGATTTACAGAATGGGAAAGAGAAGCCTGTGCTAGAAGCTACTGTCCTTCAGGCTTTCACATTATTTTTTCACTTTCCTTGAAATTCAAACAAATTAGAGGCCTTGAAAGATCAACCATGAAGAGATATATTTTGTCAGCTAGTTAAAAAAAAAAAAAAAGCAGAAAAAACCCAAAGATCCAAAATACTATTGGTGGTATTTTGCTATTTTAAAAAGAAAATCTGTTGTATTTAATTTCAGGGGGCTGGGACAAATTACAAATGGATAAAATTCAGAATAGAAGTGACTGATGTTGATGTAACATCCACAGCAGGGGACAAAAGGCTCTTAAGAATTTTCCTCTTTTGGCACATTTTCATACTCTTTTAAAGTCTTTTTGGTGGCTGTCCACACTGATGCAAAATGTTTGTCTAATTGAGTATCTCAGGTTGTATTTTATGGTAGAATTTCTCTTAATGAAACAGTTCAGTTGGATAGCCAGACATCCCACAGCATCCACTTCTGTCTAGAGTTGAAAAATGAAGAAAAGGAGTAAGAACAACACAACTGCAAGCCTTTAATACCCCTTCTGTGCCTGTGAGTCTCCTTGTAGGCTCCAGAGCTCACAGGTCTGTCATCATGGCTATCAGGGAGAATGAGGTAAAGAAAAAACATGTTCTCACATGGGATTTTTTTTTCTCAAGGCAGTAGGGATATTTCACATCCATTAAAACACTCAGATGTGACTCAGTTTAGAAGTTCTCCTTAGCAGTAACACCATATATCTGCTATTACTCAGATTCCCTTAACATTTTTAAGAAATATTTGCAAATCTTAATCTCTCCTATTTTTCTTTGAGATGACAGGTCCATTAAAGAGGAAATGTGGCAAAAACTCTTTACTTGTGCTATGCAAATTAATGTTCAAGGAACATACAAAAACTAGAGAAATGTATTTTTTGTGGCCTTGGTAAATGGATGCTTGGAGAAACAAGTAATAATATAATAATAAATCTCTCTCATTATGAAGTGATGAAGGGCAGATTCCTGAGGTGGGGCAAAGATCCTGTCTCCACTCGTGTCAAAGGAATTGGGCTGATTGACATCACCACAAGTGGGAAGGGCATGGGGATGTACATCAAATATGTCCTAAAACAAAAACAAAAAAAGAAACAAAAGTCAGCTTCTGAATAGTTCCCTCATGGTTTTAAATGTGCACTTGGGAATGTAGCTATAAATAATAAATCCTTAGCTCTAAGAATGATGTTTTTCACTTCGTTTTTCTGTGAAGTGATATATTTCAATTTATTTCATTAAGACTTTAATTCCCCATCCACCATGCCCTTTCTCCTCGAGGAAAGTTCATAAATATTTCCTTGTTATTTCACCCTTTCTAAGCTGCTTCTTGTGAAGAACTTGGAGGAATTTATTTATTTACTATGAATCTTTTCTCTCATCTGCTCTGCTCCTTTGGCCAAGACTGTGTGTTGTGGTTTAACCCCAGCTGGAAGTGGCACACAGCCTCTTCCTCTCCCACACCTGCTGGGATGGTGAGGAGAAGCGGAAAAATGTAAAACTCATGGGCTGAGATGGAAACAGATTAATAATTAAAGTAAAGTTAAATATACTCCAACAACTACTACTATTAATAAGGATAATAATATGGAATATTCCTTTGGCCACTTTGGGTCACCTGTCCTGGCCTTGCTCCATTCCAGCATCTTGTGCACCTACTCACTGACAGAGCATGGGCAACTGAAAAGTATTTAACTTTGGGAAAAAAAACTTCTTAGAAACAGCTAAAATATCAGTGTGTTAACAACATTATTCTCATGCTACATCCAAAACCCAGCATAGTGTGAGTTAGTAGGAAGAAGGTTGCCTCCCAGCTGAAACCAGGACAATGTGAAACAGTAGCACACGGCTTTTTCTATTCTTACTTCCTTAACTCCATTTAATTTCTTGTTCCTTTGTTATGTTCAGTATTTCAGCCTTGAGCTGTCTGTTCAAACAGCATCCTCAGCACGCTGGCCACTTACCTGCGCCGTGCCATCTCCCATGAAACCATCATATTTATGTTTGCATTCTGACATTAACTTTATATGGCTGGGTTTTTTTAATCCTGACCGTTATTATAGAAAAATTTTCTTAACCTCTCAATTTATGTTTAGTGTGTTTTGTTCCTCCTTTGAGATGCAGTAGCTCTTTCTTGTGTATTGCCCCTCTGCTATTTGGCTGGGAGAAGGACCTTGCTCAAAAGGGGTTTTTTTAATCCTGTAAAATTCTGCTTAGTCTGAGTCATAAACCAGTTAAACATGTGAATTTCCTTTATTAGCTGTTTACTGATTTTCTCAGAAACTTACAAAATGTCTGGTTAATTGTGAATGCTCCACACCACTCTCAAAGTTTTGGGCCAAGGCTGGAACCAGAGACCAGCTGTTGGTTGCTTGTGGTTTTGCCTAATCAATATTTGACTCTGGCTTGAAGCTCAGGTTCCAGCCTGGAAAACAACCAGCTCAGCACTATTGTATCCAAAGGCAGCTGGGAGCAGCAGGCAGCAGGCTGGCCAAGAAGCAATACTTCTCCACAGTTACCCTGCTCCAGCCAAAACCAGCTCTGGATTGCAAATCCTCCTGCTCTGTTCCAGAAGTGATGAGGGCTAAATGGTTTGCAGATAATAATATCAGCCAGGGTAATGATATCACCCAGGATATTAATATCACCCAGCTGATCTTGGCACTGCCCTCAGCCTGCTCGTGGTCACCCCAGCGGGATGAAGGAGCATCTCTGGTAGCAGCACAAAGCAGTTCTAATTCCTCACTATTACCATTAATAACTCTTGTAGACAAAGGAAGATGCCTTCCTCACAGAATCAAACCATCCAACAGCATCCTTCTAAAATATTTTCCAGCACGTTTATTATTTCTTTTCTCTAAGTACAACTGGTGGCCTGATTCAAACCTCATTGCAGCCTGAGGAAAGATCCAGTCTCACTGGATCTTCTTGAAGACTTTGGCAGCTTGAGTGCAGAAAAGGTCTTTCTGGTTTTATTTTAGGACTTCTTAAAAATATTCTTCTATTTTCTATTGGAGTTTCTCTGCTTTGCAGTCCAAACATCCCATCTGTACATGTATTAGTACCCAGGTCATCTCTTCCCTCCAGCTGCACTGAGAGACTTTCTAGTTGCTAGTTGGAAGTAAGTTTTGCCGCTGATTTTTCTTTATTCTTGACATCACCACAGAATTTTTGCATCACCGTTTTTACTAGGCAGTAGCATCTTGATGTTTAAAACTGTCCATGTTCTCACTACAGGAGCATGCAGCTAAAGGAAACAAGTATCTGCCTTGGTTTGGAAAATTAGAAATACTGAATAGTGTAAAAATTCGAAGGACTTAAATTTATTGTAAAACCCAAGACACTTGTTAGGAGAATTTTTTTAGGATTACTTTTTTTTCCTGTTCCCAAGGGATTTTGATAATACTGTGGGACTTTGCTTTATCATAACCTTGCTCCTCCTCCTAAATTAAAGCTGAAGCCAGACACAGGGCAAGTATCTCTAAAGACGGCAGCTGCAAGGAAAACTTAACGCAGTTTCAGAGCTGCAAGCTTATCTGCTTAAGGATATTGCTGAGGAACCAGATGGAGAATAGTTTTCCATAGCTAACCATCTGGGGCCTGCAGTGATACACTCTGCCCTAAGCATTCCTATAGGAATTGACTTCATGGTGGGAAAAAGCTGAGAAAAAGAGACAAGCAGGGAAAGGACATAATATTTTATACTGCAAAAATATGCAGCCAAAGAATCACCATTTCGTCACACATTGCAGCTTCCTCATTGCTGTTTGTGTTTATAACCTGTGGGATAAAAGGAAGAGAAAGTGAGATTTTAATGGTTACTATAGCATGAAAGAGAGCTGTGAAGGAAATCTGAAACAGTATTTTGGTTTTAGTGGAACTTTGACTGCGTTATTAGATGTCAAAGTGCAAGGTGACACTTTCTGACAGAGCTCTTAATTGTTTACATTGATATATAATTTTAGGTCTGCTGGATTAATTTTTGGAGTTCTGCAGTTCAGGGCTTCCAGCCAGTGCTGAGTTCACAGCTGAGAAATGCAGTGGTTTGCAGTGATCAGAGAAAGGTAAGAAATATGGGGTGTTCCAGGAGGTTTGTGGAAAACACCAAATGCCTGGTAACGATAGAGTCAAAGAAAAAAATAGAATGAGTGGATTTTCTGAGCAGTCCTGCTGCATGGTCTTAACATGAAATCTACAGGTAAAAAGTCTTTAGGTGTTAAATATAAAACTGTCCTGGAACCAGAAGATAAAACAAAGATCATTTTTTCTCAGGTGTCCATGAGGGTCTACAATCTGCCTTGCTGGTTGCAGTCTTTAGCTGGAGTTTTCCACTCTGTCCAGGCATTCTGGCTTTTTTCCTGCTATGCTGATTCTCTAGCATCAAATATTATGTCATCTTTTGCTGTGTGCTTTTCTCTGCCAGGGCAGTTGTAGGATCTTTTCCCTCTAGCTATTCACCTGCCTTTGCAACGCCTGTAGGAACCTATCACAGACTTTTTTCTTTCTGTCCCTTTTTGAATGAAGCTTGACAATGGCTTTGCCTTCCTTAGTAAATTCGGCTAAAATGGTAGGCTTAAAAATATTTTTTTAAAGAAAAGGATATAAGGTAAATAAACCAATAAATCTGATTCATCTCATAGATCTGCCAAGTTTTGAAGTACCCAGATAATGCAGGTTAGCTCTAGTGGACTATTTAATAGTATGAACTGGGATAATGAGTTACCGAAAGTCAGTGCGAAATCATCAACCTCCATTGAATATTAGGACCTTATATAGTGTTTCAGACTCTAGCTTGCTTTTTTATGCATATGACAGGTCAAGAGAAATATTAAATAGCTATAAAAATAGCGAAATAATAGCTATTAATAGCTATAAAAACACAAAGACCAGGCCATTCAGCGCATTTCTAAGCCGGAAATAAAAAGGTTAAAATTTCCATGACATTTACCTGGCTAGAACTGAAATTTTTCTTGATGTGTTTATGTAGCAGCTGTTCTGTAAAGAGAGACAAAATTTCCTGTAATGGCTTAAATCACTGTTTATCTTCTATTTTAACAAAACTCCACGCCACTCTAGCCTGGTGACACTGTGTGTGTGTGCCCATGTGTGTTTATTGCATCTGGATGTTCACAAAGAATTAACAGATAGAACTGGTTATCGGGTAACCATCAGCTTATAAAAAGATTTTTTTTTTTTCTCTTCCCAAAAGAAAATCTGTGTGGGGAAATTGCAGTGATTGGTTTTTGTTGCTATGTGTTACTGGTGTGGAACAGACTGTGTGCTCTGATGTTGAGATTGGCTTCAGGTAATAATGGCATGAAACAGTTTATGTGAGTGATATCACACATATAAGGGCATATCTCACTCTTAAATCGCTTTTGTGTGAGAACAGAAATAAAAAATAATAATTACATCCCACCCTCCTCCCGTCCATTAATCCTTTACTTCATCACTGTTGAACTGCACAGCTGGAAAATATGACCTGCATGAAAAGCTTGGCTGTAACCTGTAGTTCGGAGATGATGAGGAGGTCATGTAGGTAAATAGATCATTATTTTGCAAAATATTTGCTCTTCTTTATTAGCGATATATTTTCTTCTTCTGGAATTAATTTATTCATTGGAAGTTCGTCCAGTTAAGGCCTGTTAGACTGACCCTCTTCCCAGACAATTGGTAGCAGAGCCTTCAACTGAACCTGTATTGTTCCTTCTTTGTTGGCAGTTGGTCTGTCAGTGATCAAGCAGCAAGCTCTGCTTCTTAACGTGCAAAAATATAAATAATTTATTCCTTAGAGCACGGAATACCATGGACAGTGTGAGGAAAATTACTCAACTGTAAGGAGGAAAGTTGTTAGGTTGCAAAGAGAGAGAGAGAGAAATCTACCCTAAACAAGGAGAAATGTCTGTTCTCGCTGCCTTACGTGCCAGCCTTGAGCTAAAAAGAATTCGTCAGGGCAAACAGCTGCTTTGAGACAGCTCAAAGGGAACACTGAAAAGCTGCCTTTGTGTCTGAAAGGAATTAATTTCAGTAGTTTTGCCCTAGAGTTGGATTTGTCTAAAGGACTCTTCCTTTCCTGTAGATTTGACTCTGCCGTATTCTTCCCACACTGTGCACAAGTTATAGCTCATGAAATGCATAACTGAGTTGGAAATGACATCTTTCAGGAATTAATGTTTTTAAACACAGCTTTAAACACCGTTTGTTTTGTGTACTCCAACTGCTCCTAGCCATCAGTCAGAATCTGCCAAAGGGATCTGTTCTGCAGGAGCTGATCTGCAAATTTCCACCAGAGACACTTGGTGAACCTTGGCCTGATGCTTCTTAGTCCGGCAGTCCTTGGCCTTTGAGAGCAAAGCTGGATGGCAGCCTCATTCAGCAAAAGGGAAAGTGACATGCAAATTAAAGTGGCAGTAAAAAATCCAAATAAGACAGTGTCACCTATAAATAGTTCTCTGAACGAAGACCAAGCAAGGTGTCAAAGAATTTCTGTGAAATCACTCCTTGTGTTTCTTTTATCCACCTGTTCATGAAAACTGATTTTCCTTGTACAAATAGCTCTGTGTGAGAGACAGTCCATGGTTTGAAGCCTTAAGTTATACTCATAGATGGCCTCTTAAGAGGTGGCAATAGATTTTTGGTTTCTCTGGATGACCCTGCTGTATACTGAGTAAGAAGACAAAAAGTCTTCCTTTCCAAATCACAGGAAGGTACCAAGGAAGGTTTTGGGAAGGTCCCAGAGGACCAAACCCTGCAGCAGAGACATGAAGACATGGAAATCAGAGGGCAACGTAAACAGCCCTTATTGTCTCTTCTTATCTTTTATTTTTTATTTTAATGCAGTTCTCAGGCTGCAATCAGCCCCCAACTCCTTCAGCGAAAAAATAAAGAGTAACCTTTCTTGCACAGAGGAGAGGGACTTCCTCAAGAAGCACCTCATATAAGTTGCTATAAGCTGCCTTTTTGCCATTCATGAGCCTTCAGACTGGCTGCTGAGTGTGTGCCACAGCAGTGGTGCGAGGGCTGCGGGGGAGCAGTGTGAAAATTGCCACCCTGGGAGGGCAGGTGCCCCATAACAGAAGCTCCCCTTGCTCAGAGAGTCCCTTTTCGCTAATGGGAAGTGGCATGAAATACTCCGTCATCATTAAGTGGTCAAAGTTTTTAATCTGCTTGTAAAATTGCATCTAGAGTAATTGAGTGGCTCAGTGTGAGTGTCTCTAATTGTCTTATCACAGTGTTCCTCTGGCTCCGAAAAATGAGAGAAGTAACATGTTTTATTAAAAGATAGAATTTATAGTAATTTAGACTCCAGAAGCCCAAAGCCTGCACAGACCCACACTGTGTTACAGGGACTTAGATTTATTCTTTCTGATGTTCATCTAAATGTTCTGCGAACATTTGAAAAACATGCAGCTTTTAGAAGTTGTCCAGGCTGAGTTTTACAAGCAATGTAGGAAGCACAACCAGACATTTTCGTATTCTTTAAACAGATGTGGAACTGAATACTCTAGACTTTGTGGTTACTTGAAACAAGGCTTGGTACCAGAGACGATTTCAAAATTCTGAATCGAGCACCCTGTGAAAATGGAGCTCCTGCATTTCATTGTGATTTCTCTTAATGAACCATGGAGCTAAGCCAGTGAAATCATTGCCCCCCACTGTTGTGTGTGCACAAAAAAAGTTTATATATGTTTAAAAAAGTTTTAAGACATGGAGGGGGCGAAGAAGGGAAGACATTATTTCACAAATTACCTTGGGCTTGGCCTCGAGTAACCAACCTCTGGAGCTGAGAGCGTGTCTGAGGGAGACACGGTTGTGTGGTGGCATGGCTGTGACCCTCTTCCCTGAGCCTCCACCTCTAGCTGCTGTTTGGGACACAAGACTGAGCTAAAAGCATCTTTTTCATAGGCTGAACACTGATAGAGCATATTGCCAACCTGACAATCTATTTATGCCATGTAGAATTCACTAATGACAGGTTTTAACTATTTTAGTTCCCCTTAATGATGTTAAGCCAAACACAGTCCTGTGTTTTCTATTACCTTTTTTTTTCCTCCCCTGATCATACATATTGTGCTGTTTTCTGTTCTTTTTCTGTTATTATTTTTTCCTCTTCACATTACCCTGCTTTAACACAATTTGCCTGGTAAGATTCCTCAAACAGGAATGATCATATAAAAAGTATAGTGTGAACATTTACATTTTATTCTTGGACAAATTGCTCACGGCAAGGGAGAGTGTATCCTGAATTGCTATACATAAAACAATGGCATTTTTATTGTGTTGTGATGAGAACAGTTCACCTTGCTGATGACCTCAGGAAGGCAGGCTGTTTCACACATGCAATTTTAGCTCATTGAGATTTCAAAGATCCCTTTCGAACATATATATCACTGAAAGCCTTCTTTTAGCACACTGACTCTTTGTTCCTCTCTTCCATCATTGGGTTTAACACGCTGATGAAGGCCTGCAGAGAACACAGCAATGCCAATGGATTGGGCTTGGAGAGAGGCAGACTTTGAGGGAATGTGAAATGAGTAGAGAGAAACTTGGCTGAAAATCAGCAATACAGAGAGGAAGCAGGAAAGGGCTAAAATTTTCGGATATCAACAGCAAGGCCACAATTAAATTTCTAAATACCAAACCCAAACAAATAGAGAGCTCAGAGCCAGACTGCAGAATCATGCAATGCTATTGATCCCAGGGTGAGTTCCTCTGTGGGATTGCTCAGCCAGAGACATACAAACCAAACCTAGACTCTCTGTGTGGTGGTTCAGCAGGATGTTATCCTGCACAGACTGGTGCAGAGGGTGCCAGCCACACAAACAGAGCTTTACCCCGGCTCTTGCAGAGCCTACGGAAGATGATTCCCGCGAGCGAGTCCTCTGCAGCACCGGCAGGAACAGCAGCTCCGGGAGACAAGTGACAACAGTACCCTCGGGACTGGGGCAAACATGACTAAACCTATGCAAAACAGAAACGTGGGACTTGTAAGATCTTTTGAAGCTCTCAGTCATGGCTGGGGAATACCTGCGAGTTTGTCTAAACTCTGGCCTGCAATTCATTCGTTACAATGTAGCCTTGGCCTGTAATTTTTCTAGCTTTGTTTTAAAAGTCCCAGTTGAGGGAAAAAAATGAGTGTTAAGACACTCATCTGTGACCCAGTTTCTCAATTTTGAGTTTCCCCTTTCTGTCCAAGAGAGAGATAAACAAGAGTCAAATTCAGTAACAATGCCAAAGAAACGTCCATGAACTTTTTCTCCATATGAATGGGCAAGAGGTCTTGTTGAAGCGTGAAGATAAAATGGATAAAAACTGAGTTTTCCTTTCATTTTTTACCCTGGAGATTCTTTAGAGGTTTTCATTCTTTTCTCTGTTAGAAACAAAGAATTTCTAGGCCGTGTTCCCTCCCCACCATATTAGGAACAAAATTCCTAATATCCTCAGAAATCAATTCTGTTCTCACATGTCCAGCTTATCAATAAAGGGAAAAGAGAAAGTAAGAAAGATATGTTATTTGTTTATAGTGTCTCTTTATATTGTTGAGACCCTGCTTATAGAGTCTTTGTTCTGCTACATCTTAAGCATTTGTTCTTGAAGGGGCTGATGTATGCAAATGCCACTGGAAAACCAGGAGACACAAGCACTGAAGGCAACCAGGAGGTTTTTAAGAACAAGTAAAAGGACATGAAAACAAGAAAATGACTGAAATGGAAAACTCAAAACTGAGGAATTTTAAATCCGTATATAACCAGTAAACATAGGAGAAAGAAAATATGTATTATTCTTTTCAAATTTGCAAATTTTATTACAACAGTTAACTGCTCAGTAAAATTTATTATTTACTTTTCTTTCTGACAAAAAAATGGACTGATCTTTGGAAGGCAGCAGGGGAAGGACAGGAGAGTGAACATGGGACAGTGCTGGAGAGAAGCGTGGACAAAGGAGTTCCTACAGAGAGGCAAGGCAGGGTTAGCTATAGCGACAGGGCGAGAGAGCACACACACACACACACACACACACACGTTGGATTCAGGAAATGAGGAAAGAAGTCAGCAAACCTTTTAAGTGACATTTAGAAAAGTTCACCATTTCAGCAGCGATTCCCGAGAACTGCAAAGCAGAAAATAAATCTATATATAGAGAACAGACATTGGTTTCTGCTTTGGATTTATTGCTTTCAAGCAATAAAGGAATTTAGCTTGGAAAACTAATCTAGCCGTGACCCTTCATGCAATTAGTTAGACTAAGTGACTGCAGAATTAGGCCCTTGCTCGTAGCAGGTTTCCCATTCCCTGTCAAGGATCTGTCTTAAATACTCCAGAATCAATTCATCCACTGAGCCCCACTGAAGCCAAGTGGAGCAAAACATAGGGCTGTGACCTGTTTGTCATCTCTCTGATGGCAAATTGGTCAAGGTGCTCAGTGTGACCCAGAGGCCTTAGGCAGAAGGCAAGAAGCAAAGGGCTGCTTTGCAAAGAACAGCTCCTGTCAGCTTTGCAGAGGAAATACAGGAGTCAGGGCACACACTGTGTGTTTCAGGCAGGGAGGTGATGCCCTGCCAGGGATGCCCTGTGGCCAGAGAGGCTGTGAGAGATTCAAGGTGCTGCCAGGTCATGCTCTGGAGATGTTCAGGGAAGAGGCACAAGTTAAGCCTCAGCATATTTTATTAGAAATCTCAAAACTGGAGGAATTTTCAAAGTGTGGATGTACACAATTGAGAAAGTGCTGCCACTGCTTTGTGGGCCTTGGCTGCTGGGGCACTCAAAAATTGGGTATTCATTGAAGTGTTTCCTCTAGTCCCAAAATTATAAATGCATTCCTAGATAGCTAATCCAGCACAGAGCCTTCTGCTACCACAGTTTCTTTATAAATATTAATAATTTGCCACCGAGGAGACTCGTTGTGAAGCTAAATAAGCTACTGTACTGTGCTCACACATTAATCTTACTGGAGGCTCAGGGGGAAAGTGAAAGCAAAATACTTCAGTGAGAGATTAGTCTAGGTTATCCTCAATGGAAGATTAATCCAGAAATAGTCTCTACATTTTCTACTCATTTACCCAGCAGAAAAATGTATTAAATAGTTCCTAAAACTGCAAGAATTGGGAAGTTTTCCTGTGACATTTGTGCCATATTTTATTCTTTTTCTTTTCTGTTCCACTGTTTTTCTGCTTTACATGAGAACTTCACTGAAAAAGGTTGAGTGTTAAAGACTTGGAAGGTAAATAGTTTTGAGTAGACTTAAGAAAATAAAGATTAAAGGAACTTAATAGTTTTGGTTATATTATTCTCACTCTAAAAAAAGCTTTTTTTTTTTTCTTTTTGGCTGAATCATTACTTTGACCAGTTTAGAAAAATATTAGGGAAGGATTTTTCCCAGAAGTTTATAAATTTTGCTGCTTTTTAATAGAGCTACAAAATTCTACAGAATGTGACAGGGGTTTTTTTTTCAATGTGGAAATGGATTTTAGACCTGGAGAAAATTTGACTTAATGAAAAATGAAGAGGCTTCAGGAAGTTTCAGTAGAAACCCCAGATTTTTCTTCCCATGCTAAAATTCCTTTGGAGACTCATTTATGTAAACATGTAAGTGTGACTTGTGCAAAACTTCATCCTCAAGGGAGTTCCTGGTTTTAACAGCTTTTTGTTTCCTTAGTGGCAGCTATCACAAAGATGTTCTGCTTTAGATGAGCAGTCCACGTTACATTATATATAATTAATATCAAATATCTAAAAAAGAGAGCTGTTAAATGCATTCTAGGTTAAAACAGGCATGAATGAACTAGTAAATTTGGAAAAAGCAGAGAAGTTTCACTGCCTGGGATGCTAAATGCTGAGAATTGTTTATTGAGTAACAGCAGTTTGATGATTTCCATTGCGTATTTACTTCAGGTTGTAATTGGTGGGGATAATTTTCCGTTAAATATCTCCCTAAATCTCTCCATTGATGGAGTGATTTTGGAACACTATAAACTTGTTAACAAAATGACTCAGCTGAAAGCTTATGCAGAGATTTAGAGATGGATATTTGAAGGGAGTTTAAGAAAAGATATTTGATATAAATGCCACCATACCTCCTGTGTGCTAGTTTTTAAGAAAATATTGACATGTAGATCCTTCTACCCATGATCTATCTCTTCTCTCACTGTTTTCTTTATTTCTTCACTGTGTCAGAAAGTTGTTTATATGCTCCTTGGCAGGAACTGTTTGAGCTCTTACTGAAAGGTGTGTTTTCCCATAAAACCTGTGTTTTACACAGAACTAAACAACTGTAGAGAGTATAAGAAGCCTCCCTTATGCAGTCGGTAACAAAAAATCAAAAACTTATTTTCTGTATGTTTCTCAGAGTGTAATCCATGTTAAAATCCATCAGCATGAGTAGAATTTTGTCTCCTTCAACATTAAACTGAATAAAGTGTGACAGCCCCAGCCCAAACATTAGCAAAAACACAGCTGTAAACACCAATTAACAGGGAACAAGGATCATATCAGGGTTTTGTCTTTTAAATAACTGGGTTATCTCCTGACTTCTAATGAAAGATGCCAATGTGATTTTTAACTCAGTTTCTCAAACAAATAAAAAACTTATTAAAAATGCTAGTATGTTCATTAAATGGTGCAATGTCATTAAAATAATGTTCTGGAGATGTGTACAGTATAAACATTAACATTAACATAAAACCTTTGTCAAGGTATTTGCTTCTCATGACTGAGCACTGGTCAAACATTTTAGTTTTAAGCTCACTGTTCCCTTTTGTACCATTTTACTGTGAATGTTATTGCAGCATTTTAAAGAAGTGAGTGGAATAGAAATTTGAATAACTAGGGATGTAGCTTGGAAACCATAATGTGCTATTAGTAATTTTTTCTGATGATTCATCGAGACAGGTAAACTTTAAGGGCAGAAAACTCCATGGCACTTCATCCTTATTCTGGAAAGGACAGTTTGAAATAGGGAATGCACCTGACCAGTGTGTTGCAACCTTCAGACCTATCTTGTGTAACAGCATTTGCTAGATCCCAGAGACTGAAAATGAAATTCTAGTTAGATGTAACTCTTTTGTCTTCCTGCTTATAACAAGATTTGAGATCCCAGGGGGTTGTTTCAGCATGTCAGGTTGAGCCTCTTTAATCTCCTTATGATCGAACTTCATCCTCCAGAGCAGATAGTTAAGACTGAGTTTATCAGGGATAGAACTTTTTTTTTTCCTAAAGGTCAAAACTTCATATCCCAGTTGAAGTAGTAAAGAATAAAGTCTGAGCACCTTACACTTGTCCTTACTGGACTTCCTGAGGCTCTCACAGGTGAGCTTCCTCGCAGCAGTTGCAGCCCAGCTGTTTACCTTTAACAGCAGTAATACTCTAATTTATCCCTCTGAAATGATGTCTTAGGGGACTTTTGGTTGTTTCCAGCTGTGACGGAGGAGCTGTCTGGCTGACAGGTCACTTCTCTTTGGTGATTGGTGTACCAGCCAGGTATTTTTTTTTTTGTCTATCCCTGTGCAGTCCTGTTTGGTGAAGGATTTCTCCATAGAGTAATTTTTATCTGTGAAATAGGAATTTTCTCGGGTAGAAAGCATTATTTGGCAAAGAAATGGATTTTGTGGGTGGTGCATTACTGCTGCAGGTGAAACAGCAACCTCTGTGCCTAGCAGAGGGCCTGACAATATGTGTATTGTTAACAGCTAGAGGTGATCACCTGGCAGAAAGCAGCAACCTTCACTGATAAATATCACTTCTTTTTTTTTGGTGATTCCTGAGTGCTTGTGAATGACTTTCTTCTGATATACTTGACATTCAGCGTATTTGTTGATTTATAGCACACACTGCCAAGAAGAACCAATTCTAATCCACATTGTTTAGTTATGATGTGTAGTTTGTACTGAAAGACATGTTGTCCATTCTCTAAATTGGTAAATACAGAGCTGATAAATAAGCATTTTTGATAATTTCCGCATGTCACACCAACATGTTTTTCTGCATATTACTACGCAAGCCGAACTCCACAGCTCAAGGTTTATTCAGATTAAGCCAAAATCAAGATTTGGACTTCAACAAATGTTTTAAATTATGTTGAAATAACTGCTTTGACATTTTCCCCTAAACCTGAAAAGTCTTTGAAAAATCTTTGAGGCATTCAGTGACAGAATATACCACTTCTACACGTTCCCAGTGATACTATTTTACCTTTTATTTTTTCAATGCTACACATTAGGAACAATTTAGAAAAATATTATTTGCTCAGTTTGGGAAAGGAGGATATTGGGATGCTCAGAAACAAATGTAAGATCTGAATTGAAGGTTTTTGTTAAACTACACTGAAGTGTAATCATACGCATATAGTGAAAATCACATCATCAATCACATTTCATGTGGGGAAATTCTTGTCCAATATAATCAGAGTGGTTTTGCAATGAATGATAAAGAAGTCAGGATTTCACAAGCTAAAATAAAAAATTGCTCGATTTGTCATTTACTTCTCATTCTTATACCTCACCATAAAAAAATATATATATATATTTAGTTTTTTTCAGAATCCAAATGAGGATAAGCTACAATTTATGTACTGAAGGTAGATTTTGAGATGCACATGGCATGTAGTAAACAAAATTCCATGTATATAACATTATGAAGCTGTCATGGCACCTTCCATATTCCAGATTTAGCATATTACAATCAATTTTAAAAATGTAATAAATAGTTTTCTCTAACCAAGCACGCATTAATTCTGAGTACAAAGCAAGGATGAAAACATATTGGAGATACATCAAGAATTAGAAACAGTAAGTAAATCAAAGAATTCTTAATTAATTTTTCTGCATAAAATAGGGAATATGGGCATTTTATGAGCTGAACAGGATTTCAAAAAGTACTGTGTGCCCCTATGCACACACATCCCCTTTATTATCATGCAAATAAGTGAGCTCCTCAAACCAAGCCCCCTGTGTGCACTAATTCCATTACTCTGCTGGAGACATCATTCATGTGTGCTTTATAGTTCTCTTGCACAAAATCTATAGGGGCTTTTTTGTGTTTGTTTTTGCTTGTTTTTTGTTTAATTAAACTGAATATGAGCTCCCTCACATTTTTGAAGAGAAGGTGCCAGTGATGTTCCGCTTTGCATAATGTCAGCAGTGTATTCCTAACACGTTTCAGTTCAAATATGGTCCAGTTTGAATAAAATTCCTAATGCTTTGTAATTTTATTTACCACAGGGTAGAAAAATGCAAAGGAAAATTTGAGGTTTGACACCCGTTTTTGTCACTGAGCTGACAAGGTCAGCTAACTACACCTCTAAACACATTTAATGTCAAATTGTGTTAACTATTCCTTGCTGAGGAGGAGGTGTTGCATTCAGTAGGCCGGGACAGGGTCCACCTGCATTAGCAGCCTAGGGCAGATCTGGACTGCACTCTTGAGCCTCCTGGTTCCTGAATCTCCAGAGAGCTCTGAGAACTCCACTCCGATTCACGCTGGAGCCTCAGCACAGATCCTGGGCTCTGCGTGGAGCACACCAAACTGAAAGGCACATTCCAGCTGTGCACCCAAAGTGCTCCAGCTGTGCACCTGATTTATTCCAGCCCGAGGCAGGGCCAGAGCAGCATTGTGCAGACCCATTCAGCCTGCATCTTGAGCTGGCTTTTGCTCTCCAAATGATACAGGCAGAGCTGTGAAGCCATTGCTATGCAGGGAAGGTTTTCCTAGAAAAACCAGCAAGAATTCCTGGAAGATCTGGCTTATAGGGCAAATTTAAAGAACTGTAATATTACAGTCTTCAGCAGAAGAGAAGAATACCCTGTAAGTGTATTGAGTGCCTTGGCAAGTAAATTCATCATTTTTAATACATTCTCTCCTGCTGGGTTGATATATATGTGCTGAGACTTTTTAATGATGTAATACAATGTAATACATAGGTATACCTCCTGGTTATCTGCTACAATGATAAGTTTGGTACCACGAGGCTCACAATTTATAAAGCATCTTCAATTATCAGTGTATATAGATGTATAAACTACGTTCTTAAAGTCAGCTGCTGCCCGATATGTGTTTTCTGCAGGAAAAGAAAAACATTAAAATGTGTCTGGTGAAGCAATAAAAAGTGCAGTATTCACTAAAAGAAGTAAAACAAGAAGGTAACAAAAGCAGGTCATAGAAAATGAGATAAATGAGACTGCTGCCACAACAGGCTCCCATCTACCATTACCCAAACACTGCATAAATATGCAGTGGGATACATAGCACAGGTAACATTTTACTGTGAAGAATGAACTACGAGTGCCCACACACTTTTATATGTCCAAGAGTGTGGGGAATGGTTGCTGAGAATCTGGTCTGGTATTGTTCCTGAATTTTTCCTGGGCAAAATGAGCTATGAGTGAACTTCAGAAGCAATTTAAGCTCGTACATCACCTCTGTACATCCCACTTGGACATGCTCGCAGTAGCCACTGACAAGAAAAAAGGATGAGGTTTAGCAGAAACCAACAAGGGGAAGAGAGAGGAATGTAAAAGCAATAAATTTTTCAGCTTAGTAATTCACCAGCAAAACATGTGCAGTGTACATTGAACTGAAAAGTAAAGATTTCTAGGGCAGTATTAAAGCAGAGAAACAGCCACAAAAGTAATCATTTGAATCACCACAAAATGCTGTTTTTTTCCGAAGCAATCTGCTTGCTTTCTTTTCAGTGGCTTAGTGCCCTTTTTTAATCTTTCTTTCTCTCTTTCTCTCTCTCTTTCTCTTTCTTTCTCTCTTTCTCTCTTTCTCCCTTTCCTTTCCTTTCTTTCTCTCTTTCTCCCTTTCCTTTCTTTTCTTTCCTTTCTTTCCTCTCTTTCTTTCTTTCTCTCTTTTCAGAACTGAAATGCACTTTCATGTGGAAATAAAACAAACTTCAACTTGGAAAATATTCATAACGAGTATTTTAATCCATTCTTTGTGTCCTCATTCCTTCTGTTTTTTCAGCCAGACTGCCAATCTGGGAACAATTTGATTATTCATCACCAGGACTCTCTAGTTTTAGAAGTAAGAGTCCTCAGTTTCTGTGGAAGCAGTTGAGCTGCCCAGAGAGCTGTGACAATGCCATCAGAGCCATCCAGACAAGCCTTCCAGACTGGCCCAGCTACTACAGACACAAATCCAGATGCAGCAAAAATTGGCATTAGAAGTTTATTTTTGGGCACCTTTTTTCTTCTGTCTGAGTCAGGTCAAAATAATTGTTCTTTGCTCAGACTTCATCTGAGAGACTGGTGATGCAGTTTTGGTTTTTCTTTTAAGAGCTATTGGGGGAAAAAAAAATGTCTCCTGCTTATTCTGATCATCTTTGCGTATACCCACTGTTCCTTCTACCTTATAGAATCACGGGATGGCTTGGGTTGGAAGGACCTCAAAGATCATCTCATTCCTACACCTCTGCCAGGGGCAGGACACCTCTCACTAAAACAGGTCACTCAAAATTATTCTTATCTACCCTGGGAAGAGAAAAGCCAATGAAAGGGCAGCTCCTGCTTTAAAGTTGGATGTTACATCTTGTGCTCTGAAAGGGATTTGTGAATTATGTAGGTAATGGTGTCACACAGCAACATTTGTGCCCTAGGAAGGAGTCTAAAATAGGAAGAAAGATGTAAGAAACAGGAAGAAAGAAGTGTACAAAAATATGTGTACCTAAGAGAAGGCCTGTGCTATTCCATTGACTCAGCCAATTTTGAGCAGTGCAAAGATAATTGATCAATAGAGGTCTGTTTCTAAAAGTCTATTTATTGATTTATCAACTGGTTTCTAAAGACATTAAATATCAAAATCACTTTAGTGCTACTTTGTAATGGAGAACTCTGTATTGGATCACATTATGTTTATACAGTAATTTGGAAACCATCATCTGCTTAAATTCTGGGTCCTGTTCAAGGTATGCTCTTCCTTGCAGGATTCAGAGAGAAGGATGCAAAAGCTTTGAATAGACAGATGTGTCAAGGTAAACAAAGTTTTATACACTTATTTGTGTGCTGAGATGTCTGATAGATGCAGAATATTAACTGTATGCAATCTGACCAAATTCCTAATGTTTAGGATAAAGTTCTCCAAATGAATTGTTCATTTTCAATAAGTTAAGTTCAATAAGTTCTGCACACCTATCCCTCTTGAGAAAGAGGCCAAATCACTCAGAAGTGAATGGTGGCAGTGGGGCTGTAACTCAGAGCCCCCTTTTTGAAAGAGGCAAAAGTCATTTGGGTCAGGCGAACGCACGGACGTGCCTGGGTACACCCGTATCCTGAAATAACACCCGGGTTTACTTTCCCTTTATTTGCCTTACAACACCAGGGATTTATGTTATTTTTTCCTTTCATTGTTAGGAAAGAAAACCCGGAATGTCCAAATGGAAAGCTTTTTAGGCTCTGCAGCTTGCTAGTTTTGTTCTTCCCCTGTTTGATGTACTGTTGTAGTCCAATCTGAGAGCAGCCTTGCATTTCTGATGAGGAGCCAGAGCGCTCAGCTCTTTTTCAAATTGGCAGGCAGTGGGTAACTTGTAGAGAAATTGAAGTGCTTGTTGTTGCTTACATGATTCATTGTTATTTTTCTCCGTCATTATGAATTGAAATAAGCCATCTGTTATAATAACAGTGCACCGCGCACCAAGAAGCGTGGCTGTACCTAGGAACAGGAACAAATGTCACATAAAAATGAATTTGGTGATCCACATATACATCCAAATTAGATAGCTCAATAATAGCAGCAATGGATGTGTGCATAAAACTCGTTTTGTGGGAATATTTACTGTTGTTTTCAAAGCGAGACACAGTAGGCTGATACCATTGGAAATGGATAAAAACAATCTATTTGCTTGAAAAGAATAGATTTCATTCACTGTCCTTCAGTATTGCATCTATGACTAATAAGGCAAGTAAATCTGAAACTGGATACCAGCTATGTTTTTCTTTATCATTTTAGGTCAGTATTAAAATAAATTCCCAATCAGCTTAACAAAAACTGAAAAACACCAAAAATATCTAAAGCCCTATGTACTGCCAAGGGGTTTTTTTTACACATTAAAAGTAATCTGCAAACCAAATTGCTGCGTCTGTGGTAACAGATCTTATCTCTCCTGCAGAGCTCAGTTGATGGTTTAGTTTTTGGAGTTTTTTTCTTGCTTCCTTGTCTGTTCTTTGAAATGTCTCTACTTGACGCTAAAATAGAGCTAAAAGTTTTATCACTGTGGTATCTTTTCTCACTTTTGTAAATATTTACATAATCATATTTTGTAAGGAGGAATTAAAAAGTGTTCCAAAGATGCAGTTTGCACAAGTACCATCAGCTGTTGCAGTGCTTTATCCTGTATTCCAAATGCCATTTTTCCATTGTTTCTTCATGTCTATCCTCACCTTTATTCTTCAAAGTTAAGTACAATTTCTTTAGGTCGGAATCAGCATTCATTCTGTGTTCATGAAGTGAACCAACAGTTTAAAGGTCTGTCTCCACACAATGATAGAGAACACCTGCTATGGTTGGAAGTCAAGTTCCCTATCACCAAAATTCTTTGGGTACCTGGCAGCCCAGGATGTGGATTTTAGCTCTGTGTGAGGAATTCACACCCCAGGAAATGGTGTGGTGCAGCTGGGTCAAAATACATAACACAACTGGCAGAGAGTCCAACTCAGCCCTGAAATGTAACAAAAGGGCCCAAAGGGTAAAACTGGAATTTAAAGTCTTATATTTCAGGCATTGTAGTCAGGTTCCAGAAGACTGGATCATATGGTCCCATTCAAAATCTGAAGACTCCCCACCCCCGCTTTGAAGCATGGCCTGTAGAGCATTAGAAAATGTGGTGTGGTGTTAATTCTGTCCTCTGACTAAGTGGGTATTAATCCATGTCTTTCCCGCTTCTTAATAAGATAAAGCCTGAAACTAAACTTCCAACTGCAAGTACATTATGAAATGTAAGTGTTCCCTAAATGATGTACGAAAGATTACTACAAAATTCTGCAGCAGTAAGCAGTAAGCACAGGAGTTTAAACATAAGACTTATATTTCCTCTCATGTTGGGATTTTCCATTAAAAGCAATGGGGATTTTTTACCTTGAATTCACTGGGAAAAAGCCCCAGTTGTACTCTTCCCTAGGACCTCTAGGTTTTGGATGTTTTTTTGAATACGAGATTTAACTGTCCTATTTTTATTCTTGCCAAAAACCAGATGACAACATGGTTTCAGTAGTAGGAGATAGTCCTTATCACAAGCTACAGCTGTAGTTTGAATGCTGCTCCCTGGGAGAGATTGTGCTGTGAACTAAAGAACAGCTCCAGATTGTTATCAAATTATGCCAGATCTTTCTGTAAACTTGCAAGAAAATATCATCATTTATTATATAGTATCTGCAAAGATTCACTTCACTGTTCTCATCTGCAAATATTTCTTTACTACTAAATTTTAGGTTGCTAAATCAGTTAATAGCCTCTTCCTCAATGTTCTACTTGCAAATGGCAAATAGTGATTGACTGGAGTATTGAAAGGATGACAAGCACAAAGTGCTTGAGTATCTGTTAAAAATAATTTACGATTACATAGAAAAATAAGTGAAATTTCACTTGAAAACTAGTGTTAGCCACATGTTGGATTACCCACAGGTTAATTCAGGCACAGATAGGCACGTATGAATCCTTGAGGGAGAGAACGAGAACCATTTACACAGAGCATGCCCCAAACCAAATCATGGTGACCCATCTAATAAATAACAACCCACCCTACAAGGCCCATAACCAAATTCTGCTCCTGAGGTTGAAATCAGAACATGGGGGTTGCTGTCGGTTGTAGGGCTTCTCTTCAGGTGCTGCTAGTACTGGGTAACCTCAAAATATATGTCAGTCATCCCTCAGATGTGCGCAGCTATCTGCACATATACATACTCTGTGTCCTCCAGACCTGCAGAAATTAATAGAAACTCTTGGAATGGAAAGGGTACCTTAGCAGGGCATTGCTGTTGTACCTCGTTGTTAGCTGTCACACCATTATCTTAGACATTCTTCTCCTATCCTTGTTCAGCTCCAGTAATAATGTGTCATCTAAGACTCCCGACTCTTGATTAGAAATCATCTGCTGTTCTTCACTCTGCTCTGTTATGTCCTGCTGTGACTTTTCTGTCAGTCTGCTCTTCCCTGTGATATGATACAAGGTGGGAGAGCACAGGGGTTAATGCAATTATTTACATATGGTAATACAGTGTATATCAGGGAATTAATGAAACAGTTTGCAGCATTTCAGAGCTAAAAAGAAATTAGACACCATCTCTTTACTGATTTTCCAAGTGAAGTGTGCTACATTTAGCTTTTAAACTTTACGCTCCTTGCACAATTCTGCAAATTTTCTTTTTTTTTTTTTTTGAGAGCAAGGTGCAATCAGGCTAGATTTGGAGGAACTCAAAGATGGTAGACATAAAAAATTATTCGTTTCGAGTTTTTGTCGATGTTTATGAAAACAGGCATACATAATTATCTCCCTTTATAGTTTTACCCCTCTTTATACTTTGCATTTCTCCAAAGTGGTTACAGACCCAAAGCAAGAATGGAGTATGGTTGCCCTTTAGAAAATAACTGCAAGTATTAAATGCTGAGTTCTGCCTTAATGCAGAATCCAGACCTACAGAAGTAAGACGGGAAAATTGCCTTTACTTGCAGGAGGCCAGAATGCCACCCACAGAGGTGCCTGATTGCCAGAGAGAACTGGGCATCTGCTGTCTGAAAATGACTGTAGGCTCTGGTATCTCACATTGGCCAGGCAGAAAGCAAGACACTGAAATAAGCTGTGCGGGCTGAAAAAGCGGGTGCAGAATGGTGTCCCTGTGAGAGCACTTCCACGAGCATGAGTAATACCAGCTGAGAAACTGCACACAGGATTTTGCATGTACAATACACCTCTGGTTTTCTTTATATTTGCAGCTATACCTTTGAGGAATCATTGATGAGGAATATAAATATTTATGCACAATAATCATTTTAATAGGTAATTACATTCGTTATTTGAATATTTTCATAATTGCTCAGCTCACAAACATGAGCACTAAAAAAGAGCATCTGATAATATTATGCCATTATTCCTAATGATCCACAGACAAATTAACGTTCTTTCTGGTACTGTTAATTTAAAATCTATCAGATTGCAACTGCAAATATAGAGACATAGCATCTCAATGAAAGCTGTAATGGAAGGGGATGAATCCCAGAGCTCAGAGATTGTTCTTATCAGTTACAAGCACCAGGCAATATAGGAAAATCAGATAACAGAGGCAGACTGTAGTTTTTTAAGGTTGTTTTCCAAATGCAGGGGCATATGAGGATAGAAATATAGTCTATGACAGACTTTGTATTAAAGGTGATGTTTTACTAAGTATTTAAGACTTTGAGAGTCTATATGATAGTATCTCAGTATGGCAAACCTGATTGAGGTCAGGATGAAATTTACACCCACTTAGATATCATCAGAAAACATTGGGAGTAATTTGATCCCCTGCTGTCCCCCAGCCTGCTTCCAACTGAGTGAGAATCCCAGACAGCTCCTCAAAGCAGTGAAAACATCAGTATTATAGTCTCAAGCCATCCTGTGAATGCTCCTGTCCCAGGTGTGAGACAGAATCTGCCTCACCGGTTTGTTCAAGCTTGGGCTGGCTTAGAATCACAGAACAGTTTGGGCTGAAAGAACCTTTAAAGATCATCTGCTTGCAGTGAGCAGGGAAATCTTCTACTAGATCAGGTTGCTCAGAGCCCTGTCTAACCTGACCTTAAACGGTTGCAGTAATGCAGGATCCATCACCTCTCTGGACACCCTGTGCCAGTGTTTCACCATCCTTATTACTGAAAGTTTCATACTTATGTCTAGTCTAGTCTCTTCTAATTTAAAACCGCTACCCTTTGACCTATCACAACACGCCCTACTAAAAAGTTTGTATTGATTTTACTTATAAGCCCCCTTTAAGCACTGAAAGGCTGCAATAAGATCTCCCTGGAGCCTCATCTTGTACCTCAGGAATGGGTGAGTGGTGGCAAAGGAAGAGAGTCCTTTAACAAGACCTTGTCTGTTAGATCAGGTCACTAGATGTTTTTACACACTGGAACTTGAGTACATATTAATGGTAATGAATTCCCCTGGAAATATAATTTCATCTTCTTAAGCTTGATTGTGTCATTTCTTGGATTAATAAATATCAGAGCTGTGATAATGACAGAATTAAAACTGCCAGTTTAGGTCAGAATGAATATTTCCCTGAAAAGAGTCCAAAGCAAACAATTTATGCTGTGTTCAGAAACCCGCCAGAAAGAGGTTGGAATGTGCATTACTCCTTAACAGAAGTGACAGCAAACTTTATCCATCATAGTCTAGTCCAGGGATGCTGAAGTTACAAGAATTTATGGAGAGGGAAGAAGGGACCTATAGGCGTACATGAACGAGGCAGGGATCCATTTTTCAGTGGAGGCAATACAGTCACTTAAACTAAGAAAACAAGCAATAAACAAAACCAGGCAGTGACAGCTATTAAAGGTCTGAATCATTACCATTCTGAATGCAGAATAAACAAGTAGTATTATTTAGTATGCAGAATAAGCAATAGGTAAGTGTTTCTGAGTTTAATCAGTGGCGGTGAAGCTGAGGAACAGCTTCTTGGTTCTGAGCCATGCAAGATGTCACAAGAGACACCAGGCAAAATCCCAGCCCAAAATGAAATTAATGAGACTTCCACCAGTAATTTCAGGTGGATTAGGATTTATTACTTTTTTTTCCCACCAATAATCTTGCACAGTAATTTAATTTCTCAGAAGTCTAATACTGTCATTTAGAGCGCATCGTGTCACATTTGTATAGGATGGCCACTCTATACTCACAGTAGAGTCAAATGGCATGAGTGTTGAAAAATGTCAGGAATTCTTATACATTAAACATCTCCTTAGGAGTAGAAAACTAAAGCTAGACCAGGAAATTTATCTGCAGTCTGGCTTCACTGAGAAGCTCCAATCATCTGTTCTAAATGTTGGCATAACCACACATCTCCTCCTCCCTTTTAGTTCAAAATTGTGAATGCAGTGAAATCTTCCATGGTTTGTTCTGAGAATGGAGAATTACTATACTTTCATGGTGCTGTAATTTCTCTATAATAGCTAATAATTATGCATCTGCAATATCATAAAGCACAGTGTTGTGAAATCCAGTGCAGACAATTAGGTCCTCTGTTATATCTCAGAAAATTATTTTGGAAATGGGATGAGGCTCAGTCAGTCGTGCAGACAGATGCTATTTTGCATTTGGCAATGTAGTGAAGATACCTTATCTAACCCTTTAGAGTCACCATCAGTTGTTTTAGGAGGTCTGTCAAAAACACTGCAAAAGCTACCTACAACTTTGACATAAAAAGCAAAGAAAAATAGTGAGAAGAAAACTGAGCAGGGAGATTTCCTTGAAAAACAGATGGCACTTACGTATTTGCTTGTGTCTTTTGTGCTTTCAGTTTCATTGCTTTAAACCCCAGTGCTAGAATTTGAGCCCTGCTGCCTTTTGAGGACTCTGGCATCAAGCAGCTCCTATGGAATGTGCTGTGTGCTCACATCCTGGACTGCGGTGCTTTGATTAAGAAACAGCATGAAGAAAAGCTTTGTATTATAAAACTGAATTTAAGCGTAGTTTCAATACGTTGACATGTATTCCTTCTCCACATATACAGAATCCACAGCCAGCTGTTGCAGATCCGTATTTCTTGGGACATGTAAGGCTCCCCCACCACAGTGTTGTGTTGATTTACATAAACCATAGAATTATAGAAAAACTGGATTTAGAAAGGACTTTTAAAGGTCATCTAGTCGAACCCCATTGCAATGAGCAGGGATATCTTTAACTAGATTAGGTTTCTCAGATCCCCAGAATCTCCACAAGCTCAAGGCTCAAATCTTCCATAGGTAATTGGTTTATCTTGACTCTTTTTCTGTTGTGCTTTTTCCTTTTATTTAGAGGGGCAGAGGAGCAAACAGCCACAAAAGAAAGCAAGATTTTATGTGAAAAAATAATTCTACATGTTGCATTGCTCAGTTTGGACGTAATTATGATCTGACATCTCCTGCAATTGTTAAAGGCTCACTAGAGTATGGCACACAGGGCATGAATGAAAAAGCCTGCCTATGGAAAAAGAGACACATTCCTTTCAGCTCCTCTCCTGTTGATGTTGTGCAGAGTGTTAGGAAAAGGGTTGGGTCCTGGTTTTTTTCATTTATTATCCTTTGCTGGCAGCCAAAAATAATCATCAGACCTGAAGCACATTGGGAGCTTAAAAAAAAAAAAAAGTGACAACAAAGGAGAGAAGGACTGCAGAAAAGGGATTGAGGAGTTTGTATTGAGTGAGTGAACTTGAAAAGGTGGATACAATCTGGACCTGGATAAGGTTGCCCTGTGAGAAGCGCTGAAATGGCAAATATTGTGCACACTGTCTAGATCAGCCTTTGCAGACACAGTGGGACTGGAAACAGAGGGATTGTGATTGTAGTCTCAGGTCTATGGGAATGGTGTTAGGAAAATGTCATATACTGTTGAAATTATGCCCTGCTTGCAAAATTCCTTATTCTTCGAAGACTTCTACAAAAACAGGGTAGAGCCTTTATAGGTCTCAGAGGACAGCTGTAAGTTCAGGCTTTATTTTCTCCTTTGCCCTGGGGAAATTTCCTGTTGACTGTGGTTGACAGCTACGCTGCAGACCGAAATTCCTCATAAATCATGCTGTGAGTCCAGCGCATGCCTCTTCTAAAGCCTGGCGTCCTTGGAGGACACTGCTCTTCCCACAGACTCAGCAAGTGCTGAGCAAAAGCAAAAGGTGCCAAACGGGGCAAACACGACCATGCTGCCTCTGAGGAGGATGGGTGGGGAGCAGAGACATCTTTCACTGAAAGAGGATTCTTCCCTCAGCTAGAAAAGTCAGATATTTCAAGGTCTGTCCCACTTCCTGAGCAGGTGTCATGCTGTCTATACAAAGTATCTGTCTAATTTTGGTTGAAAGATGAGCACTTAAAAATATTTCTTCTCTTCACAATGTGGGAGGTTTCCCTTGGCACATGCAAGCTCATTTCAGATAGACTTTCTATTCACTGGCTCAAAATACATATTTTTTTTCGTGTAACTGCTTTACAAACTGCTCCCTAGAAACTTTTTATAAAATACTGTATCTATTAAGATGAAAAGAATAATTCTATCCTCCTACGAAGTTTTCCATTGTGAGCCTTTTTGACTCCCAAGTGTAAAGATACCTCCTTTTTAAAAAATCGTTTTGCTACACAACTTATTCTGAATTGATCTTCCAGTGCTGGGAGTCCTATAAATACAGCTGGAACATTAACGTTGGACATTACACCTTAAATTCCTTCAAACAGGCTGATATTAATATTTCTTGCAATAGAACCTCTCTGTAAGGCCCATCTTGTCCGCAGATCTGACGTGCTGAGCCTTGTCCCACCATGTAGGAGCACTTGACGTGGGATTTGCTGGGTGGGTTTCTTTTTCTCAGGGCAGTCTGAGCACCAGCTTGCAGCCAAGCTTAGCAGTTTGGGCATTATGCAGTGGAGTAGAAGGGCAAGGTTTAGCATTTGAAAAGAGGCCGTTTGTGGGTTTTCAGGGTATCCTGCCTGCCCTTCACGTGCTGTTCAGGGAGGATATAGAGCTCCAGAGTGCTCCATGTCACTCCTGCCGTGGCAGATATGATTTTTTCTGGTGCCCATACACCAGCCACTGAATCCAGCTCTGACTGTGCATCACCCCAAATCAATGAAGGCAAGCAACTGTTTTCCTTTACAAAGCGTAGTAGATATCTTTATACCCTACATAATTAATTATCTATTGGTAACTAGATTCTATTCATGTCTCTCCCATTTGCTTTGGCTCATTGCTTTATTTCATACCCTCAGAACTCTCCCAAGCATTGGCAGATAAGTATCTTCAGGCTTCATATCTCTGAGTGACAGATATATTTATTTGTGTTCTCAGTTTGAACCACAACACCAAAGATGTCTTGCAGGGGCTTTGACACAGAGAGTTCTGCTGAGTGCGACAGGAGGGGTGCTAATCAGGCACACTCAAATTCTTATTGAGGCAGCCACTGACAATAATTACAGCTGACATTCTTAGGGCTTCTAATGGCCTCCTTTAAGCCTGAAGCTGGTATTGCTGTCTTCTCTCCCTATTATTTTTTGGAAAGGCAGTTCTAGCCCATGTTCAAATATCTTTCCTCTCCTAACCTTCCTTGTTTAAAAGGATTTCATAAGCTTCAGGTGAGATATGAAGTTACTTGTTTTCTACACCTGCATTCCTGAGTCATAAAAAATCCTAAGGAGGGAAAAATTAACTAAAACCCAGAAACAGCAAGAAATAGCTATATTGTGTTCTCCAGAAGTATCTCCAGTTAATAAATTCACTTTTAATTATTTTTCATCTTCATCTTTCTTGACAACTTGTAAAATGCATTTCTTCAGATATTGCAGCTTTTATTTTTGCACTCCCATTTTGTCTATTTTTGAAAATTATGCATTGCAGAACAGAATAAATGCTAGTTAGCAAGAATAATCATTTTTCTTACTGTAATTGCACGTCATCACCCATTAGTCAGTAACAATGATTGGCAATGCAATTTTTTTTGCAATAAAACTAATTAATATTTGAATCATTATCTGCTGTTCAGATATTTCTAAAAGCAAAATTTGATATTTTTTTAGCAAGCAAGTAATTAAAAGAAAAAAAACACATGGAATGTTAAAAATGGTATTTGAATACTTGAAAAGTATGAGTAGGAGCTGGCTTAGAATGACCATTTCCATTAGCAAATACATTAAAAAACCCAGTCTCATCTTTTAGTTATCTCTGATGGGTTTTTTCTGGAGAATCAGCAGAGCAGTTTTAGCCGATCTCAACAGCATAATATGTCAGGGAAAGAAGGAGATAGGTTTATGACTTCTCGACAAGTGCACCTGACTTCGCCTTTGAAATGGAGCACACTTTTTAGCAACGTTTCTCAGCGCTTTCTCTGTTGCATCATCCAAATCAATCGTGTGCTGAACTGTCAGAGAAAGTTCTTAAAGCTTTTGTGACTAATTCCACCTCACTTCTAAAATAGTAACATTATAAATATTAGTAGCAGCAGGTGACTGGGTGCCAAGACATCTGACAAACTGCAGTTATTTTTCACTTTCTTAAAATATAGAATTAAAGGAATTATATCATGGTTCTAAATTAAGGCCCCATGTAAAAGAGTCCATGCACTTTTTGGCACTTGTCCCTAATATTTTACTAACTTCCCATCAGATAATTTGGATGATGAAGATTACACTCAAATGGGGAAAAATATTGCGTTCTGCCAAAGCCAAGTAGTTTTTGAATACATTGCAGTAACATATTAGCTGCTCAAAACAATTCCAATTTCCTCAACTCTTAAATGCATCCATACATATGGTTGTGGATATCTGATATAACATTATCCTATGAAATATCTAGACACGTTAGAAAAGAAGATCAGAGAAAAACTAAGCAGTTCTGGCATGTAATCCACAGCAATTCACCTTTCTTTCAGATTTTTTTTTCAAACAGACCATATGCACTTATATTCTGAACTTCTGTTAAGAAAATCTGTTACTGAAGAAGCAATAAATTCTTCATTTTGCCTCCTTATAGTCAGTGAATTAGCTTATTGTTGTCACATAAATGATGAATCATAAGGATTTCTCTTCCCAAGTCAGAGTTTCCAGTGTTAGTATTTTGGTTATATTGCCTAAATTATTGCTCTACTGGAATATAAATTATTTATGTCTGCATATTCTGTTATTACTCAAAGGGATTAAAGCAATAAGCACCTTCATCATCATCCAGAGGAATATATTCTTTTTCTAAATTAATGAAGATAACCTTGCTCCTCATTATCAGAGTTCCATCCTAGCCAGGGACAGAAAGTGCCCTGGCAGAGCCCACTTTGTTCAAAGAGGCACCCAGAAACTCATCCACAGAAAGGGAATTCATGCAGCCAGATTTATGGCTTTCGTAAGGAAATCAGGCTGCATGTGGATTTTCTTTCTGTGGATGGACTAACTCATGTCGCAGTGACCCAATGAGAATTGCAAACATTTGTTAGACACTTGGAGTTCACAATTTCTAATAAAAAATCTGCCTGAATTTTGTTCACTTTGAATGTCGACAAAGTATTATTCATAGAATCTGACACCTATAACATGGAGAAAGTTCTGCTTTTGCCTTGACATGACTGAAACTGAAATAGATGAAGAAAAGCTAACAGAAGTAAGCAAAGTAGAGTGAAAAATAATATAAGACAAAACGCTATTTTTTCCTTGTAAAGGTTTATGCTGCATAGCTATTCAAATATTCCTGTAAACAAAACCACCCCAAACCACACACACCCATAAGAATGTTAATGAATGGAGAATAAAAAGTGGAGAAATTAGGGTGAAACCAAACACCTGCTCAAAATTCATGTACACATTGCAAACCTTGCTTTTCAGAATTCAGACAGCACATCTATTTTGCCACATCATAATCAAAGAACCCTGAAGCCCTCCTTGTGTTACATGTTTGTAGAGATACTGACCCATGATACTCAGGGTGGCTAGCAAAGGATTTTAGAGAAATGCTAACAGGTTTATATTTTTATTAAAGCCTTCCTTAGTACTTGATAAATAAAAAATAGTTTCAAAGTTCCTGGTGGTTGAGGAGTTTGCCATTTTAAGAAGTTTGTGTAAAAAATACAATTTATTAAAGAATTGTATTGCTTTTCCATCTATTATAATCTGACAAGGTCGATATTAATCAATGGGAGTCAAGAATTTAGAATAATTTAGCAGCTAGGATGTCATCATCTGTCCAGGTACCCACTGACAGAAGTCATCAGATCTTTATGCACAGTAGCCAACCCTCCAAATAGGCTCTTGCTCTCCAAGGCAACTTTATGTATAGTGAATTTATCTCTTGCTTACAATTAGTGTGGTTTATAACTTAGAAGAAAATGTAGCTCCCTCCTCACCTTTAGTTTCCTTGACCCATGAATTTTAGGTGTTTGATATACTAGGAACCAAAATTTCCCAAGCATAGCCCTGGAGTCTTAGAAAATCTATCATGACCTGGTCTGTAACTCCAGGTTAAAAATGTTATTTGTATTTTGTGTTGCTTTTTCCTAACAGTAAACACAAGAAATCTGTTTCACTATAGATTCACTGCAGCAAACACAAGTAATTGCAGTGTTGTTTATATTTACTTTCATTAAAAAGCACCCCTATGAATATTTATAAATTTAAGCATGCAGAGACACACATAAACAAAGTGCGTTACGACGTCACTCATCCACCAAGCTGCCTTGCCATGAGTGGGTCACTTGCCAGAGCGAAGTTCTGGAAGGAATGAGCAGACGGCACCGTAGACAAAGCAGAAAGAAAGCTTTTGATCATGACTGTTCAATGTGTTACCCAGCAGAGCTGCAATTGTGTTTCCTTGATAGCAAAGGAAGACATTAAATAATTTACTGAGCTCTCAGGTTATTGAAGCTGCTCCAGAGCCTAACAGCACGTTGGTGCCTTTGGACTCTTGACTATTTGGAGCGCTTTGTTCACGAGAACTGGAGAAGGGCTTTCATTCTTCGTGTGCATTGTGCACCAAACCTGTTCAGCACTGCTTTGTAGGTTTCATGCAGAAACTGATAGTCCTGGCTCTAGGGTTTTCATTGCTCCAGGGAAATTGGAAACAATCCCCACCATCACTCATGCCAAATGATCGAATTTCCAGAATGATGATGGATGAAGTTCCTAAGGTATCTAAGAACCTTAATGCTTTCTTCTGAATGATGCCAGTGAAAGGAAATGTATTTTACTGGATGGCAATGGTTGATAAAATCTTTGCAGCCCTCTAAGAAATTCAGTCAAAGGAAAGAATCAGATAATAATAGAAGACAAAGTTAATTACTTAGCTATTGTGAAAGAAAGAGCAGACTCTGGAATATGTTGGATGCTCTTGAAATGCTTGAAGATGTCTTCTCTGTTCTGAAGCTTGCAAAACTTACTAGAATGGGTCAGTTTTGTATTGGATTCCAGCTGATGAAAGAGAACTGGTTAAATTCTCATCGTGGGGTATTTCAGTTCCATTGAAAGTATTTTTATGTGAAAGTGTTCAACCATATCTTCATTTTAAAATATTATTTTAATTAATATTTTATTTTAAATGATGACATAATGGTTTGCCTTGCTATCTTTGTGAAATTAAAATACTATATTTTCAAAATTACTTCTTGTATTGCTTACACTTTTCTCTCACTCCCCTCGATAAGCGTATTTGAATAACTTGCGTTGTAAAGTGGGCAGCCAAAATTTTTATTCACTGCCTCTGAAATAAATAAAAAATATTGATTTGTTATTGTCTTAAACATTTGGAAGTGAGGATGCAAATTGAAAGATAAAGAGAAAAGTGATATGTCACACCAAAGGCGTGTCAAAACACTTTTTTTACGCTAACAAAGCAAGAAGTCTAAAACTTGGGAAAGATTTTGTTCAAGGATATTTTTTTCTCCCAAGATACCTTCCAAAACCTTACGTATCAGGTACCTCCTGAGCTGGAAGTCATAGTATGCATTTTTTCCCATGAATTTGTTTCCTTTTGTTTCTATAATTTTTAGCACCTATAATGTACTGCTTTGAGGAACTCTACAACTTGAACACGAGATGTAAGAAAAGCTGCTTTTCTGTGGTTTTTATTTTTTTATTCTGCTCACAGCTAATTGAACTTGATGTCTCCTAGTTTTTGTGCTGGAAGAGACATTGGATAATCAATTCCTTTTTGCCTTTGCCAAGCCTGATTTACCAGACCTCTACCGAAATCTCCTTGGGCTGTCTTTTCTCCAGCAGGACAAGTCCTCGTCTCAGTCAAAGTGAGAACAGTATTCCACATTCCTTTTCATCTTTGTTGTCCTTCTTTGAGCCGTTTTGTAGAGGAGGATGAGAGCTGCGTGGCATGGATTTATGCAGGAGCATAAAGGTTTCCTATTTGTTCTCTATTCTTTCTCTAATGATTCTTAGCATGCTATTTTCTTTTTTCAATCTTTCTGAACTGTGGAAAGTACCAGATCTACACATCATAACCCCAGCCTCACTACCCAGCTACTTTGCTGAACACAGATCTCTTCCTTTAATATGCAAAATAATTTTATACGCAAAATAACCTTTTTTTCACCCATGTGCATTAAATAAAATTTACCCAGATTGAATTCTCTTTGTCTATTTTGTTTCCTAGATCCAGTTTGGCAGTATTCTCAGGCCAACCTTTGCAGCCACAATCTTTTGATCTCACAACCTCAGAAGTGTATTTTCAGCAAAATTTGTCATGTATATTAAGGAACTTCTTTTTTAAAAAAGCTGTATAAACTCCTAATTTGATGGTTTTATGTTTCATTTAACGACTTGTAGTTCCCTTGATCATTCATAGTATATTTCTTGAAAATTTGTCATCCTTACTGTGTCTGCCACTTTCTTGTTTTCAGATATGAAAGCGAATTTAAGGGACACTTTATACACCACTAATAGTTGTTCACTTTCTGGTCCTTGAATTCCTTTTGAATTCTTAGGTAAGTGCTTATTGATGCAATTTGTCCCTGTCCAATTTTGTTGTTTGCTCTGTAAAATGTATTGACACCTCAATTTGATTCAGATCTTCAGTGAATGCCCAGTAATGAAGGGTTCCAGTGCAGAAACCTCCCCAAGCTCTTCCACAACAAATACACAGGCAGAAAATTAATTTTGTTTTCTGGTTTGCCCTTTTTTCCCTGAGTGCTCCTTTTGTACCTTTATTATCTATTGACTCTAGAGACCTTCTGGAAGGCTTTTAACTCCTAATGTGTTTGAGGGACAATGTATTAAGTGTATAAAAACTGCTGGTAAATACTTTTCAATGACAAGCTTTTTTTGGTCTATCTTTCTATGTCTCATACATTCAGCTCGCCAACACCTGTATTCTGTGCTTTTTCTCATTTGAAGAGAACCTTAGATTTTCTGAAAACTACTACTGAACGACTTCTCTTCCCCAGCAGTGTAGTCAGACCTTCTTTTTTCCCTTTCTCAGATGATTTCTGAAATGTGGTGTGCATTTGCTTTGTGCCTAAAAATGTCATTATGGTGCTTCCTGAGGGCTGCGAAGATTTAACTCAAAAACCTTCCTCTTAGAAGAACCTTAAGGCCAAGATTACGAAAATACTTAAAACTTTTAGAAAGTGCTTTTGACCATCATATCAATACATATTTATGGAAAACTAATTCACTATGTGGCTGCCTGGACTTCAATAATTGGCAGTAGTTTAGTTTGAAAGGTCAGTTTAGAACAGCTGTGTGCTTAAAATTGTGCTTATATCAGTGGTGCCTCACCATGCACACATTAGAGAAGAACTTTTTCCTCCTGAGTTGAATTTTACATTGACCATTGTTCAGTTATTTCAAAAAGTGAGAATTACAGCACATTATGTTGCAAGCTATTAACTTAGAGCTTCTTCCTCCCTCTTTTATTTCTTGATACTGCTGAGCCAGTTAATTCACAAATGGGGAACAATCATACATTCAGAGTTTAGAGAATTTTGCGCCAGATGAAAATTTGATTTATAATCTTTCCTTGAAGGATTGAAAATGGATAAAAAAGCTAGGGTTGGGTGGGATTGGTTGGTTGGTTGGTTGGTTAGATGAGGTTTTTCCCCATTTTCTGACATCTTCCATACTGGAAAGGACATGATTTTGCAGTGCTTTGCAGAAAATGCCGTGCTTAAAGCTTCGGTAAACTGAAAAGTTAAAATGAGAGAAGGAAAAGAAGGAGATCTGAATTTAAGTATTATGAGAGCTCCCATGTTGTATAGCCAAAGCCTGATGTGAATTGACTTTGAATTGCTTTTAGAAATTAGTATACTGAAAAATTAGAGTGGTTTAAAATTTGGGAAATGGCCATTTGTTGTATCTCACACTGGGTTGAAGAGACTGCCATTGAAGGTCCTGGTTCAAAGCACTCAGGGAAGGATTCTGGTAAATCCCTGCCCAGTGAGGTCAGCACTTTGGTTACTCAGTAGGGCTCAACTGGCCCACCATAGACTCCCAAGACTGGTCTGATCTTAGGAATTGGATTAGTTGAGCTGGAAAATTATCTTAGTTTACAGCAGGTTATTTGGTTCAGATGCTTAATTTCAACTTCGTTTAAAAAGTTTTTTGAGCTTTTCCATAGCTGTTTTTCCACCATTAATCTTGATGCATTTCACATACGAAAGTTTGGACAAAGAAGAAGAAGAACTTGGTTTCCAGAGAAGCTCTTCCCAAGAGCCTTCTCTTTCTCTCTTACATAAGTGCATGATTAAATGGATCACAAAAAGCTCATCATTGTTGAGGATGAAAACAATGCAGATCTACACAATCATACCTCCTGTAATGGAAGTTTCGACATCAAAAACCAGAGTGCCAAAATCAGCCTCAGAGCTCCCTCAATCAAATGGAAAGAGTGCAAATATATTTCTGCCAGTGGAGAAAACGTGTTTCCAAGAAGGCAAGGCGATGATTCCAAACCTCCAGAGAGTTTTGTGGCTAAATCCCAACGTTTTTCTTGGAAAATACATTCCACAGCAGAACAGCCGTTTGTCTTAACACCCCATGCCTGCCTACAAACAAAGCGTTCTGCCAGTGACTGGCACAAACCTCGAGCTGCAGCCGGAAATCAAGCTGGTCCTTTTTATTCTTTCCTGATTTGGAATTTTTTTCAATCTCTCAAGGGCACATGTCATAGCCTGGATAAGAACACAGAGAAAAGCAGATGGCAACACCATTTGCAGCCTGAGTGACAGCAGAGGTTGCCAAAATGCTGATTAATGGCCTTGTCCCCTCACAAATCTTTGTTAACTCAACTCTGCTCGATCTTGCAGCATTGTCTGAGGACCCAGAACACGGCAGGCACCTCTCTAAAGACTAAAGGCATGGTCCCAAAAGGATCTGTTCAATGGCTTTGTTCAATGCTGTGCACCCTAAAAACATCACTGCAATAGGAAAATGCTGGCGCAGGTCACTGACTATGCTGCAGTTCAGGAATTTAGGACGGGAACTATAACACCTTCACACACCTCTGCTCTAGAATAGGGCCTGTAAGGAGAGGATTTAAAAAGCCATTCATCTGTTTTGCTGTTCTACGGTTGCTTTTTTTTCCCCAGAATGTGGCAAACCTCCAGACCACGCCCATCTGACCATGTTCTGAGTACTCCAGAGCAGCCTAGGTGGGACTGGTTGCACTCAGGAGCACAGGCAGAGGAAGAGCTCCAGTCACAGGGGCCTGGATAGGAAGAAACGCAACCCAGTGAGGAGTGATTTCACTCAAAATCTGTTATCAGCCCAATATTGGATGAGATGTTGGAAGCCATGGAGTTTGGTACACAGAGGAGGGGTTCTTTGCCTGGCTAATAGGACAGAGACTTCTATTGCAAGATGTACCTTTCTGCTTCAATTAGTAATATAGATCTTCTCAATAAATATAAATCTCTGCAGTGGGTGTCCTCTTCATCTAGTGCCTATTTTTACATATTATCCAGAAGGGATGTAAATAATGAATATCCTCCGAGCCACCAGTGCAGCCCTGGTGCAGCAGGACAACCGAAGGGTATGAGAAAATGACACATGTTTAGATAAGATTTTCCCACAAGGTGTGATCCCACAGTAAGGTCAGATCTCTCAAGAGATAAAGCACATAGGATTTGCCAGGCTAAATTGGCCAATAACAGCTGCTTCGGAGGGAGGGAATAAATATAAAAGAGAATGAGCAAGAAAACCTTTTTACTGCTTCAGGTAGCGAAGCACAGAGGAGGATCCCCACAGGGAAAGATGGTTACATTAATAACACTTTGTGTTAGCATCTGGATCTGATTTTCTTATGCACTGCCAGGGCGGAGTTTCCAGAAGCACCACACTGTACCCCGTGGTGATGGGCAATACAGGAATGTCTGCTCTAGTATCCAGCTGCTAAAATCTTCCTGTCCAGGAGGTTCTGCACTGCTACAGTGCAAGTGTAGTACTGTGTTGTGGGAGGGCGCTTGGCAGCATGTTAGCGTGCCTGTTGGGAGGTGGAGGTCCCCATCTTTCAAAGCAATATTGCTCTTCTTCCAGGGAAAACCATGCAGGCTCAATATTATATTAAAAGCTATTCCACTCATTGCTTTTGTAATATCTTTCTCCCTGAAGGAGACGGTCCAGCCTTCTTGGGATAACACTTTCTCACGAATTTTCCTATTAAAACTTTCTCTGTAAGGTACGTAATATGGAATAAAAGCAGAACCAGATACCTTACAATCTTTTAGTTGCGTGTATCTCTGCATTTAATGTTTTTACTTTTGCTTATCACAAATCTACATGCAGTAATTTTAATGATAATTTTCTTGAATACTTAGTATGAATTGCATGTTTGGAAAATTAGAACAAATTGCCATTTAAAGTAGTCCTTCATAATTGATAGAAAGTGCACTTTTGTGTCTTGTAACCTAGAGGCCAAATGAAGTCCTAGTCATGAGATGACCCAGATGTTTCGAGTTTGTTTACATTCGTCCCTACCTTATCTCAGTGCTGTACAAGTGTCAAATGATGATTTCTCCCTCTAGAAGAAGAAAAAAATATTAGAATAGCCAGAGTAGCTGCATCATTTCTCTCTGGGTAAAATTCACATATGAGGAGACAATTATCACAAAAAGAAGGCATTCAGACATCTGAACATGATCATTGGGGACCTGCCGTGATCTTTGAGCTTGTCTAAACCATTGATCCCAAAATCCTTTCTGATTTATGGATGCTCTATGGTCATGGACATTCTGGAAGCAACTGCAGGAGAGTGTCTCCCAAACCTTCAGGGGACAGTGTCTCCACTGACTAGATTTTCATGCTGTTTTTCTCTTCTTGCAGAGAGAATTTTATCAATTGATCTTTACCACATCCTACTCTCCCAGAGCATTTTGTTTCCACTCTTTAGTCAATCAGACCCTGTCACTTGATCTTCTGATATCTGAAATCTACCAGCATCATAAATTCTAGACTGTTCCCATCCCTCTCATAGGTGATTTTTATTCATAGCTGATTTTTATGTTTTCACCTCTCATACATGATTTTTATCACGTTTTCATCAGAAGGCACACTTAAATCTCCATCATTCTTCTGCATCCTGTCTGCTGTCTTTTCACATTCTTAATAGCTGGCTTGAAGATAAAATTATCAAACTGTATCGTGACCTTATTCCCTGCTTTTGCCAATTTTTCATTTCTCCTTTCTTCCCTCTTGACTCTGTTTGAAAAACACCATCCAACCTCTGCACTTTATTGCATTTCATCACATCTGCTGACCATTCTTCCATTCACTGTCATGTTACTGCTGCCTTAAGTTTCTCATTTACTACAGTTTTATTTTTCCTATCTTCATTTTACAATCCTGCTCTGGTATTTTCTACTAAAAACAAACAATCTCATGTTTTAGCCCATTTGCTTCTGTAGAGACCAATTTACCTTCCCATTCTCATTTATCTTTATTCTTATTTACCGTGCTGTTTTCAATTCCCTCAATTCCATGCTCAGACTTGTTAGTTCTGACTTGTATCCTTTGCACTAGATCAATTCAAAGCTCTCATGCCAAAATTTTTAATGGCCTATTCTTAGCCAAGTCCCAGAACCTGTACTCTGTCTTCATCTCTGTGACTTGACAGCTGCCTTCAATACTGCCACCATTCTCTCTTTCTTGAAATATTGCCTTTCCCTGATGATTCCATTTTCTCCTAGTTCTCCTCCAAGCTATTTATTCACTCATTCTTTCTCCACAGGATTCCCTTTTTCATTGCACAAACGAAACCATCTTTTTACTCAATGACTACTTGATCTACATCTCAATTCTATCTGCCTCTCTTCTGTTAAAAAGTAAAATTTCTACCAGTTAGTTTTGTGGCTTAAGGACGTGTAGTCACTCCTTCTACACCCTTCCAGTACCTCCCTGCTGCCCACAGGTCCTAGAAGGTTTTGTGTGTGGACCCTCCTTCTGCTCTTTCTACAGAGGAACGGGATCCTCATCCCTGAGGAGGTTCTTATTCTGGAAATTGGGACAAAGGCAAAGGGTGTTAACCACAAGACACTCTGCCTGTGGATTTTGTACAGCCTGGTGACCAGAGCCTTTCAAGGGAAATTTTCAGTTAAGCATCTTTTGGGGAACAAAGCTTGCAAATTTTTTGCCGTTTGCATCTTCCAGAACAGTTTTACAAAGGATGGTGCATCTTTGGCATCTCTGCACTGCTGTGCTCTTCTGAGAGGCATTTCTGTCGTGGGCTTTTTTGCATCAGACTGTTATCAATCATAGGTTTGAGAAGTGAGCTCAGTTGGGGTTGTTTATAAAATTTGGTGGGGTTTTTTTTTTCTTTCTTCTGCTTTCTGTTTTTATCAGAAAAAAATTGTACTTGCATCATAGCAGAAATATAAACTAAGACATAAAATTATCCTGAGTGAAGAAATTACAGCCTAAACCCACGAGAGGCATGTGATTTCATTTGTTCCTTTGTTTGAATGACCTCTTGCTGACAAACTCAAGGGTCATTATTGTGGAAACTTTCAGGCAAAAGTGATGTCACCAGAAATCATTTTAATGGAGCCTCATCTTCACATCCTATTGATTTATCTGCTAAGTATGAAGGCAAATCAATAAGCAGAATAATTTTCACATCTTTTAAACTTCTACAGTAGCCAAAAAAATATTGTCCGGTGCAGACATAAATCATTGGAAAGAAAAATCATAGCTGTTGATAGGCATGAAAATATTTTTTATATTAAGATGGTGATTTTCATGTCTTGCCTACCAGATTTTGTTTGATGTATTTTTACTAAAGAGGAATTTCACATAGTGACAGCAGGGATAAAAATCCTGAGATTTTCCATATTACAAAGAGAGATCTACAGAGGGCAGCAGCCAGTCCCCATAGCCCAGGAGGAATACAGAGAATTTGTCCAAGCATCCATGGATCAGGTTGGGAAAGTTACAGCTCTTATAGAATTAAATATGGCCAGAGATGTCAAGGGAGAAAGAAGAACTTTCATAGGTACGTCAGTGATTAAGGGAAGAAGAGGGGAAATGTAGGCCTTGCCCAGAAGCAAACCAGAGGACTCGGTCACTTAGGATAAGGAGAATGCTGAAGGAGGTTGGAACTATATGATCTTTAAGGTCCCTTGCAACCCAAATCATTCCATGATTCTATAATTTCGGCTAAATCCATATAGATTGATTAATCACAGATATAGAATAGTTTAGGCTGGAGACCTTTAGGGTTACTGAGTCCAACCTTGTTTGCTTACTGAAACAGAAGACCTCAACTGGCTTCTCTGCTGCTTTTGGATTAGGAACCTCGTTCCATGAACTGCTAATGGGAGTAAGATAGCTCTGGAATATTAATTCAGGGAACCCAATTTAGGAGCTTACTTCTTACCATGGATTATTTAGGGAGAGCAAGGTGAAGGGTTCTTAATGTCAGCTGTATTGCTCATTCACCTCCACCTGGCCACTTCAGTGGCGTTGCATTCGTATTACAGTAGAGAACTGCAAAATAAAACAGATCATTAATTATCCCATAAACTCATTTAACTCCTGGACAAAGGTGTAAATTAAAATTTTGAAATTTTTTATTTGCATGGAAAGTCTTTATGTCTGCTGCCATTTCTTCCCTCCAGGGCTAATTTTGATGTAGTAGTCAGTGGGAGTAATGCTCCTGAGAAATAACAGAGAACAGTGGTTTTCCAGGTGAATTACAATACCTTGGAGGATGAAATAAGGTATTTTGTGTTTTATGGAAAATGCAAGGTAAATGTTTAATTTCTGTGTGGTGTTTTGCCTGATTATCTGTAAAGGTTAAATTATTGTAGTTTGATTATTTGCTGATCAATATGATCCAAATTGCAATAAATTGTTGTTTTGTGGGAGTATTTTTCTGATTATCAAGGGGTTCTTTAATAATCATCCTAAATATGTTTCTGAAAAATATTTCTTTCACCAAGAAAGAAATATATTTTTCAATGTTTTTAGATCATTCATTTGTGGGGTCTGTACCTTATGACACCTCATAGAGGCTGAGCTTAGTTGCTTGTTACTTGACAAAGGTCAAATCTGTCTGAAGTTTCTTAAGTAAGTCACAAAGACCTATGTTGTTATTATAAATATGCAAAAAACATTTTAAGAGTGTGATTTAGCTGCAACACTTGAATGCAGTCATTGACAAATTAATCTAGTAGTGCCAGATAATAGGAAACAGTAATTTTGGGCAACTGGCTTCCTTGGGTGCCCACTTCTTTCCATCACTCAGTTCATAGAAACTGGTCTTCACCTCACTCATCACAGTCTAAATGAAAAGGAATAAAACCAAGGAAGTTTGATTTGCAAGTGATCACAGACTGAAACTTTGAAGCGCTACTTTGGCGGCTTCGTTCTGTGAATGAGCCGTCAGTTTGTCATCTCACTTAGCCAAAGGTGGCGCGGCCCTCTGTGGGGGTGACTGTGAAGGGAGCAATCTTCCAAATCCTTGGGCCAAAGTATCCTAGAGGTGTCTGGAGTTTGACCAGTAACACCAAATAGGGTTATGTCAAATCCTGCCATAATTTGATAAAATTAATTTTCTAAGCATCACTGTTTCGTGTGCTGTTGTAGCCACGGATGCATGAATATGCATTAAAAGTATTTCTAATATTGGAAGAGAAGAGTGATGGTTTCAATAAGCTCAAGTGGGAGCTCTTCTCCAAGACCCCTTTTGCTGACAAAAGGGTGTATTTGTGTGTCATGTCTGCATGCCAGGCTCTTCCATTTCTGCAGCTTTTTCCATTCTGTAAGCTCAAAGGATACAGGCTCTGAATTTTACAACCAACTTTTACAAGCGGGCTCAGCTCCAAGTAGTTTCTTTCCCCTTAGCCACTTGCCAGATTAAAAGCATTCCATGTTTCCTCACAAGCACTGACCTCCTCACCAGCCTCCAGCTGTGACTGCTTCTGCTGTGCAGAGGATAAAAACAAGGCTTGCTCCTTCTCTGTCTGCATAAACTCTTTACTTCAATTATGCTCATCTGGCAGATGAAACACCTCGCTAATTCAAAAAAAGAATTTTTACATGAAGAGCACAGCTTCCTCAAGGCTTTCCAAACTAAATTAGTATTCAATTTAAATCTTTCTTCACCTCCTAATCTTTGAAAATCTAATCATGCGTTTTTCCTTTCACTGCATTACCACATCAAAACAAAACTTGTTGTAGATACTTATTCTAAATGTACTGTCTTTGCTTACAACAACATTTTCTTGAACAGCCATATTTTCTAGAAACTTCATCTGTACAGTCTTTTATTTTCCTTTTTATTTAAATATCGATGTTTTTGGTTTTTGGGGTCTTTTTCGGGTTTTTTTGGTAGAAGAATAATGAAAGCTTTTTCAAATAAACTACCAACCTAGGATAATGTAAATTGGCCTAAGCAGATTGATTTCATCAGACAATTGTAAAATGCTCTGTGGGTATATTTACAGCTGGTACTTCTATCAGCTTTGTACAATCTTAATTGTATATTGACTTCTGAAGAAAATTCAGCAAGGTCAAACTCCAGTCAAAACTTTGAAGAGTATTTGAAAATATTATTTATATTTATCAATTTTATAAGTATTTTGTGATTGTGTCTAATATATGGACTCAAAAGGTTCAATCTTACGGGTGCTTTCGGCAGACATGCAGCAAGTCAACTTTATAATGATTGTTCTTACTGTTAGTACAGAAATTAGTGATGCTTTTCTGTATCTGAGCTGACTGAATATTTAACCTGAGATTGTGGAGTAGCCCTTGAACTGAGCAATCTTGAACAGAGAAGATATTCAACCCCTATTTGAGTGAAGGGCAGGAGGCTGGGGACAACCCAGCTCCAAAAGCTGCCTCAGGTCATCTGGCTTGTCTAGGCTCTGGACAAAAGGTGAGACCTCAGCAGGCACTCCTTTCTTGCCTTCTTTTTTTCAGCTACCTGTGTTACTTTGGACGTGGAATTAAGAACCTGGTTTGAGAGAACATGTAAGCGATCCCTGCATTTCCCAAAATCATCAACATCCCTCATACGTAACAAAGCTACCTGTAAAATCACAGAAAAATTCTAGGGAAAAAAGAGAGAAAGAAGTCCTCTGGGTAGTGATCGGCCATTTATGGGTTCTGCCCTGAAATAACTGCTTTTACAGGTGTCAAAGGTTATGCTAATGTGGTAAAGACAAATAGATGTTTGCTAAAACCTGTATCATGTCCATTTTATTCCTTGCTGACAAAAGCCCTTTAACATTCCTGACAATTTACAGTTTTTATATGTTCAGGATAAACCTCCTTTCAGCCTTGTCTTGGTTGATTTTTCATGTGCTCAGCCTCAGAGATGGCCCTTTCTAATTTAGGGTCAGAGTCGGGGTCGGGGAAAGCAGAGCTTCCATTATCATTTGACATCTCCTAGGATGAAACCCAAAAACTTACAGTGGACACCTTTTTTCCATCCCTACTGCATTTGAGATGCCAGAGTTTCTCCTTCCGTATGCAACAGGGTGTTTCTGGCAATGGATGAAAGGATTTTTATTCCAGCAGTGCCTGTGCTGGGCTGGTGGCAAGGCAGGCCAAGGGGTTTGGACATCACTGGAAAAGCCAGTCCATAATTTTATAAGTCTGTGAGAGTTTGTAGGATTTTAGCAGTGAAGCCATCAGGAAGTCTTTCAGGAGGGATCATTTTTAGGCAGTAGGACGTGAGGAAACTGGTGATCATAAAACAAAGGAAAAAGAGGAGATTTTGCAGCTCGGATCTTTGTTTGAAAGTATCTGAAGAAATAAACACATTTTCCCCAGACAGCTGTTTAAAATGTATTAGAGTACCTGTTTGCATTATTTATCTCATTCGGGGTGTCTGAGCTGATTGTGCTGGGTAACTCTTCCAAGCAGGAGAGGAAGGTCTGATTAAATGGTGTGTGCCTAACTGCTTTTTTTAACTCAATACCAACCGTACAGAATTCGACATGTGCAATCATCTCTTCCTCTTTTCGCCTCGTCATTTATGAGCCACGGTTTACTTCAATTTCCATTTCTATTTCAGTCAGTCTGTCTTAAACAAACACAGCCCGTTTTTCACTTTATATTTGGACACCTGAACTATTTTATAATATTTCAGTCTAGACTTATATCCTGAAAAGCCTTGGAAAATGCTACAAAGAAATTTCGAATCTTGTATTTAGTTACAACTGACAAATTTTGGGGCAGATTACCATTTATTCCTATGTCACAGTGATTATGTCTAATTCTGTCTTTTCTTGGACTGTTTTTTTAACTAAAAAAAAAAAATCTAGCAAATTAATATCATTCATTCATTCATGAACTAAACAGTACTTTTCAACAAAAAGCTCTTGTACCATCATTAACTGAAAAGAAGTAGCTTCATGAGGTCTCCAAGGAATTTCTCGGTTTTTACATTCTTATTTTTCCAAATAGCTCTGAACGATGCAAGACCACTGTCCAGTGTCTGCTGATAGGAAAGGAAAGGTTCCTCTCTGTATTGGACAAAATTTTCTGTATTTTACCAAAGAGCTGTCAAACAAGGTATGTGTCCAGCAAATCACATGAAGAGGCTTAAAGAAGCTCTGTGCTCTGGTTTGCATCCAAACTCTGTCTGGAATAATAACATCAGTTAGAAGTCCTGCACTAAAAATTAGAGGTATTTCATAAAGTTAAAGGAAAGCTAGTCAGGAAATCAGAAATATTAGACAAAAAAATGGCTTATGTAAAGATATCAGCACCTCAAGGATTTCTTTGTCCATGCTCAAGAGATGCTCCAGTTAAAAGAATGAATTCACAGAACTGGTACTTATGGTCTTTAAAGGATCCTAGTGAATTTGTGAAGCCTGCAGTTCATGACAAAAGCAAATTTAGACCTGAATGCAGTTATAAAATTACAGACATCTCCTAGTGACAGCCTTGATGAGAGATATGTCATAAAAATCTGTATTTTGAATATGAAATTGCTGTAATGTTGTGGCTCAGAATCGTTTAGGGACAGATTAAATGTTTTCTAATCAATTTGAGAACTGGAATCCAGAGAAATCGATTTCAAATCCAGACCCACAGGATGACCTCCTAGAAGGTAAAGCTTGCCATGTTCCATTAGCATTGAAAATGAAGTTGAAAAATTTGTGTGTCAGGTAATTGCTAAGGTTTAGTGTGAGGGACCATCACCAGGATAATCAGACTTCAGATGCAAGATCTGATCAAATCTCTGTTTAAATCAGTGGAACTCCTTTGATTTACCATGGTTAAGCATTTGCTGGCAGATTTTTTTTTCAATAAATAGATGCAAGGAAAAATAATTATGTCTTTTATGCAATCTGCTGCTACAGGAAGGTTTAAAAGTGATTTAGAGCAAGTGACCAAAGGAGAGAAGCTCATGCTTTTTTCTCCTGTATTTGGTTAAATGGCTACTAACACACATCCGGAGAGCAAGTCAGAGAAGCAGTTGTGTTTGGAAGGGCATTTAAATCCTAGGTAAGAAAATATGCCAAGGTATAAACAGGGCCACAGTAGAAAGGAAACACTGCGGAGTGTGGTGGTTTGGTTCATCTGGAATGGAAAGTGAGGCCTCTCCATGCTTGTCTGAGTGAATATGAACAGATACAGGATTGTCTGCAATGGTTTTAGAGAACAGGATATTTAGAATAATATATTATGAGTATACATTGAGAGAAACAGAGCGACATCCTCACTTTTGCTTATCAGCTGGGGTTCTGCCCAATATACTCATGCCAGCCACAAAAATGATGAGGCTGTCTTCCTCTGCGAGCTGGAGCAGGTGTGGGGAGTATGACTGACACTCCTTCCATGCTATTATCACAAACAGATAGCGATCAGAAAGTCAATCTCTTCCCAGCCTTGCCATGAGTCTCCAGGCTGTGACGGCACAGACACGAGGCATATTTTAAGCTGCTGTAGATTCCAGAATGAATGAGAGATTTAATAGGGGAAATGTTCCCTGATAAAAGGGGACTTATTTACCGTGCCCGCTCTGTGTGCTGCATTCCAAAAGGAGCAGATAAAAAGCAAGAAGTAATAATAAAAAAAAAATGTGTAGGCGGATTGATTCATATGTGATGCTGTCCATCACCAGGAAAATATTTGCCTCACTGCAGGACAGAAAACTAGGAGAAAGGGGTGAAAATAACACATGCCCTGTTAAGCAGAATTTGGAGCAAGAAGAAATAATTTATAGAGAGAGCACTAATGTTTGTGAAGACCACCTGTAACCCAGTCTGTATCAAGGCTTATCAATGGAAACAGGAGCCCTATTAGATATGGGAGGGGGATGGTTTGATGCCAGCTGATAGGGAAAGGTTAGCTATTTTATATCTTGCAATGTGTTACTAAAAACCTTCGCTGGTATCACAAATAAGCTGAATTTATGTCTGTAAGTATAGAACCAAAAATGCAACACAGATCACATAATCTTGTTTTCCAGCCAGACCACTTAGCAATGCACATAAAAATATCACATAAAAAGGAGTCTAATGCTTCAGATTTTTACAAATGTCTAACAAATAACAGTTTGAGAGAGGGGAAAAACACTATGCATAAAACATCATCAATATATGTTGCCTTATTCAAAGAACATATTTATGTATTTTGGACATTAGCATTTTACAGTTTGCCATGAAATATTCTCTTTCCTTGGTTTCAGAGAAGAGGCAGACAGCTGGTGGAGCCACAGATATAAGAATGTTTTCCCTTTTAAATGGCTTTGACTGTTGCCTTCCACAGGGACCGAGATCAGCTGGGAGAGGGAGCGAAGTTTATCTGTGCTTTGTCAGACTGTGGCAAAATGGTGTGTATTCTTGGAAGCACTTCTCTACAGAGGTACACCATTAGACATATGCCAGAGATATGCTCTGGACTAGGGAAAATGTTTAAAAATCACTTTTCAGCATGATCTCCCTATTGTTGGGTTTTGAGTGGGTTTTTTTTTGTGAGCCTCGGCTGAATCCTTAATGTTGTCTTAACCCCTTCATCGTGGAAACGGGGACAGGGGGGAAAGATTTGATTAAAAAATGGTTGTAAATATTGTCACCACTTTTAATTCCAAATTATGAAATTAGGTTTTATCGCAATTATAAATTTAATAAATTGCTGAAGAGAAGTAGTGGAATCACCATCCCTGGAAGTGTTGAAGAAATATGAGCTATGGTGCTTATAGACATCGTTTTGGTAGTGTTAGGTTAACTGTTGGACTTGATGATCTTGGAGGTCTTTTCCAACCTTAATAATTCTGTATAAATATTTACTTAAATATATAACTATATATAATCTATAATTATATTGGTTGCTAAAATATTTATATTTTATAAATTAAAAAGTGGTAAAAAGAAGGTCACATTGCATGCTGCCGTTTTTAATGCACTAAAAAGAAAACTTAGAGAAGTTAAATTAAAATTTTTGGGAAGAGAGGGGTGAACATTATTATGAAGAAAGAGACCAAAACTGTCTGCTTTTAGATTAAATCAAAGAATAGGTTCATCATTTTTCCCTGTGGCAATTTAATTCACATTTTGCACTGCTCAGGTAGAAGCATATTAATGCCAAATTACAGAAAGCTAGTCATTGTAATGCAGTGAATAACTAATTCCATTGTTAAAATGTATCAGTGGTTCTCAGTCAAGGATGAATGACGTTGCCTTTTCTGTGCATAAGGAAAAGTCCTCAGTGCAGTCAGGAGACTTATGAATGTTAAAGATACTCTGTCTTCTCAGAATTCAAATCCTCCTCTGAATTGCTCATGCCCACTGCTCCTGCCAGCCAGGCCTGTTAAAAAAATAATTTCAAAAACTCATAAAGGAAAAGTGCTGTTCCTCCACATCGTGCTGGCTGTTGTGTTCATTTGTCAGGCCTCTGCATATTGCTTTCACCAATTTCCCTGTACATTTAGCAAGATGGTTCCACACCTTTGTGACTGCGGGATTGGCCAAACCCAGCCAGTTCCTGGGGGCTGCACAGATCCACAGAGGGAGGGGGAGTAGAGCACTTAAAAGGACTAAGAGAAGTGGAATACAAAATTTCACGGTCACTGTAAAAGCAAGGAAAAGTCCTAAAATCAGCTCCTCGGATGCAGTTTCCTGCTCTTCTCCAGTACTGGGAATCAGTGCGTTGTGCTGAGTAACAGTGAGGCTCACAAAGACAACAAAAACCAAAAGCTTTCCTCTCCTTCCTCTGCAAGGCACTGGCATGTGACTCTGGAGGAGGAGGGGAGGACAGTGGCAAAGGAAGACAGCAAATTGATTTTACCTCCCGTCTTTCAAGTGTTATTTAGCATTAAGCACAGCACAGCCCTTCAGAGCACCAAAGCAGCTGTTCCGGTCACCAAAGATACCTTTCCAAGGAGGTATTAATCTTTACAAAGTTACAGCTCTCTGGACCCATAAATATTATGTTCCTGCTCTCATACCTGCAATTGTAAGGGGCTATAAGCACGTATATTTTTAATCCCTGTGAGCTAATAGATGCTTTTACTTCTTGTTCTGAATCTCAATAACCAGAAGGACTCTATTCCTTCACCTCACTGTCCTCTTGGTAGTTCACCAGAAGTTCTGACTGGACCACACGCTTACAGCAACTGGAGAGTTTTTGAACAGGGTGCTTTGGTTGTGCAGAAGAACTGCACATCAAATTTTCTGGGCTACCTTAAAACCATGACATCTGGGCCAGCTCAGTATCTTGAGATATGTTATTAACAGTGAAATGAAAACCAAAGCTAATGGCAAATTTTCTATTTCTCATCAGTCCACTTTCCTCATATCTATTTTCTCTTTATTCCATTCTCTCACTTTCTGAAGATGTTTTGAAGGACATTTGGGCTTGGAAAATCTTCACTATAGCCCAGTTGGCTCTGTGGGCACATACAAATGTAGGAGCAAAATAGCTTTGGAAAATTTCCTTTGCCATGGAAAATTGGACTTGTCAATAACTAAATAATGGACTTGTCAATTACTAAAAATGATTAAATATTTTTCCTTAACAATTAAGCTTTAATAGAAAAGATGTTGAAACATTATCATATTACTGGAAATGGAGACAAAACCCTTCCTTAAATAGTACAGCTAGAGGTGATATTTCCACCTGTTCTGCTACGGAAAAGAAACTTGTTCAGGAGTTGAGGATTTGCTGCTTTTCAGGAAAAGATCAGATAAGGTCACAAAAATGCCTTAGAGGCTAATCTCATGGGTGGCTTTATTTATTCCTCCCTAGCAGTGGTAGGTCAAACCTGCTTAGTTTAAAAGTCCAAAGTATAGGGTAAATTTTCTGTCTTTGTTTTGACTTCCACCTCCATGAATTAAGCTGGGGTTTGAAAATCAGTCTGTTTCCTTTTTCCATTACAGCTCCTTCCACAGGAGTCTGGCTGACTTTTGTTCTCCAAGCAGAAATACAAGTAAAATATTACAGATCTAAGAGCTACCAGTAATTCCCTCTCTTGCTGAGAGGACTCCCAGGACCCGTCCCTCATAAAGGCTCCTTGATATCTGTCAGACTCTCCAACATCTAAAGCAGCTCTCCATTATTGTTGTCTTTGTTCCCTTATACTGTAAAAAGATCACAAAGACAGTTTTTCTTACCCTTTTTGGAGTTGTATGTGGTGCAGTTTTTACTTACCGTCGTAAGCAGTTCCTGAGGACACCTTTACACATCTTGGGCACTGTACAGATGTTTCCTGGCCTACTGCATTCTGCTTTACTATATGGTAGTCACAATTCTCTATTAAATTTCCCGTCACTTTTCCTGTCATATCATTCTGCAGAAGTTCCTGTTTAAATCCAGCATGACTATTCACAGAAAGTGGTACTGCTCAGCGTAAGTAAAGACTGGCAAACTTTGACAACGGTAATTAGAGCAGTCCATTTACTGCTGCAATTTTGAGAAGCCTGTCTGCATTCCATGGGCACTGCCGTGCTGTGCTGGGCTGTTTCAGATATCCTACTTTCATTAGGCTTCAGTAACTCCAAGACAGTCTTCATTTCTCTGCTCAGAAATAATAGCTAAGTTGCCTGCCACAAGAAAATCAAGACGATCCTTCCCATGGGAATAAAGATGTGGTATCCATCCATTGTGGATGGCAGAGGGACTGGAGTTTAAGTATGAAAGAGATGATAAAACTGTGAAAATTGTCTTCTTTCTATTTTATCTAACTTGAAATCCAAACATGTACTTTGAAAGTCCAATGAATTCAACAGACATGGCCAGACTATGGACATTCATATTCTTTTTCTTGCTCAATTGGTGAAAACACTTCTATCAAAAGAACTCCATAAAAATATATAGTTGTTACCCAAAGAAAATTACTTTTTCATTTTTACTCTTCTTTTTTTTTTAATATTAGCTTCTTAGTCCCAGTCCCTAGATTGCAGTCTGCACTTTATTCATCTCCAATGTCACATAGCAATGACTGACAACAGGAGCAGCAATAATGATACTGATAACATTTTACTTTTATCTGATGGGATATGTTTTTCTCACAGAAATTTTATTGTTCCATGTCAAATGTATCTATATTTTGGTTGTTAAAGTAAGTATATTGCGTAAACATAATGTTGGCAGTTTATGTTTCTACAAGTTCTGCTTAAATTGATTTGTTAAAAGAACCAATATTATTTTACTGTATTTTACCTTCTGGTACAATGTCTCATGATATCCTGTTAAACATAACAGTCTTAACTACGCATCATTTAATGCAAATATTGCTACTTAGGGTGATGGGCACATTTTTAAGACAGATATATCAAAATGAAACCTGCATTCCTAGAGCTATTACACTGCATTATCTCAAGAAATAGAACACAATGAAATTGGGGGTTTTCTTCCGTAGATTTGAAATGTGGTTTTTTGCAGTTTTTTTTTTTTAAAGTCCTAACAACTCTGCAGGAAGTGGAGATAGTCTTTATTTTTATAAGAAAAATCAGACTTTACAAACACATAGACAGGTTCTCACACTGTCAGAAGTCTTGTTCTGAACAGAAATACCTTGTCATACTCCTGTTGCTCTCAGCAGAATTGCAGTCCTGTACCCTTTGTCCCTGCTTGTTTGAATCAGTGTGAGTAGTGCCAATCCATGCCCAGGGCTGTCTGATTCTTGGGCAAATCTTCATGCTTGACTCAACTTGCCCATCCTTTCAGCAAACTCTCCCCTCGATGGAAAGGGCCATGTTTTGGGGAAAGAGAGGAGAGTTAATACAAGAGCTGCATCTGTGCTTTGAAAGGTGACCTTGCCACCTGCACTGAGGCTAAAAATAAGTACACTGTGGTAGTTCATTATTTGTATTTCTAAAGGGGCATATTTTTTAAAATTCTGGGCCAAGACTCTCATAGATCACCAAACTTTTGAATCCCTGCATGCAAATGAAACATTACATTCACTCCTCTGGAAAATAATCAACATCCGCTCAGCACCTTCAGCACTTAACTTGTCTTAGGGCCTGCAAACTGAAACACATTTATTTTATACTTGGAAATTTGGTCAAACATAAAGCAAATCATGCAATCTACAAACACCAGTTCAGGAATATTCCCTGGCCTATTCTGGATTTAAAAAAAAAAATAAATAATAAAGTAAAATTTCTGGTGCAGGGAGTTCAGTGTACCACGAAATCAGAAGTTCAAAGTGCTGCAGTCCAGCAACCACTGACAGGAGTGAAGTCTCAGGGTGAGGGCTTTGAAGAGGGACAAAAAATTTGGTAGCTTAGCATCTGTCATGGGTTGACAGGTTTCTACTACAGCATTACAAAGCAGGTACCTTTAAAGCAATTCAAACTGATAAATGGCTTGCCTGTCCTTCATGTAGCAGATAATGTCCAGTCTTATTCCATAATTCCTCATTTTCTATTACATTATTCACTTTGTGTGCAAAAATGACACCCTTTTTAAAAGCAGAATTGCAGTTGCACAATTTACATTTAGACACTTATTAAAAATGGAGAGCCATTTCAACATTTTTCTTTTCTCAGAATGTGCTTTAAAATGTCTGGGAAATTTTCAGAGCAGATCATTTTTTGTAAACAAAATTATTAAAAGCTAAATATAAACTATATAATGAAATTTGGCTGAACTGGGAAGGATTTATGCCTGTAATTCATTATAAAAGACTGCAATATGGCTTTATAGGGAAAAAAAAAGAAAGAAAAAGGGCAAAAGAGGAAAGGAAAGGGAAAGGAAAGGGAAAGGAAAGGGAAAGGAAAAAAAAAAGAAAAGAAAACCCTCTCATTAGCTCCCTCCAGGAAGTAGGTGGTGTTAGGGAGAGAGGAGCAATCACTTTGATGCAGACTTACTCTCCTCACTCCAGATTACTAAAATATCATTATTTTATCACATCATTTTCAGACAAGATTCTCTAGCCTGATGGCAAGGTAGCAAGAAGCATCATCCAACCAATAAAGAAGACATGGATTGGAAAAGATCCCTTGGCGTGTGACAAAAATAAATGATCCAGGGGAATGGGGTAAGGATGAATTAGTTGCATTTTTCAACTTCTGAACTCAACCGAAAGTATATTAATGCAAGTAAAGAAAATATAGAGGGAAAGTAAAAAATTGATTAATATTAGTCCTCGGAAAGCAACACTTTGGAAGAGACAGTTCTGTTGGAAAAGCTGTTTCCATGTAATGGACTATACAGATAATATAATTGCCCATATTACAGCAAAAAGAGAGAGTTTTAATTTTAAATAGAGGTGGATAACACATGTACATCTTTCATTAGATGGTTGTTGCCAGGTGAAGACCAATGCCAGGTGATTTTTCAGAGAGTTCAAATTTATGATAGGGATTTTTTAAAAAACAGAAGCTTTTGTTCTATTCTGAGGAGTCTGAAGTGTATTGCAAACATCATTAAAGCTCCACAAGCCTGGGAGAAGCCCCGTGTTTGTCAGAAATGCTGACATGAGTGATGCAGAGTCCTGGTGCCTAAATGCTGAAGAATCACCATATCGAAGCTGACACATCAAAACAGAATCAATGATAAAATGCCACAGAAAAGGTTTCTGGTGAAGGTACTTGAATATTTCAGTGTGGCTGCAGTGAAGTCAGTTGGCACAAACTCGGGAAATCCTTTTCTGAAATGACATACTGACCAAAAGCACTTACAGAGTCCTTAATGTGCATGTTTTATGATAGAGAGCAGCATGAAAACCTGAATAAATTACTATGAATAATCTTTAAAATATAATAAAAATAACAGCGAATCTTTCTTTCTGTTTATAGCCAGTGAGAATGATGGTTCTTTCCATGTAAAGTTTGAAATCCACTGACATCACATAGTGTTTGCAGTTCGTGGTATTCAGGGGCCAGAAAATTCAACATCTTTGGCCACTGACATAAGAACAATTCAACAACACGCAAGCAGCCGTGTTCAGCTCAGTGAAGGGGAAGCTGCATGACAAGAAAATCATTACAATCTCTTGTAATCAGGCAGATGGATACAGTTTTGTTGGCATTTCGTGAAAGGCTATTCAGGAGCAGGTTGTACATCCCCTCTTCAGGGCGTTTATTAAACAGTTTGTCAGATGAGATGGCGCTGCAGCAGAACCCCAGACTGGTCCATTTTGGATTTCCAACTGCAAGTCACAGATGTAATAAAGAGGAGGAAACATTCTGCAGTGAAGCAGCCAGAGGCCTTAATGAAATGTGGCACATTAATTTATGAGCTATGAAATTATATAATCCCAGTGGATTCACATTTCGGATTCAAGGATCACAACGAGGATGAGAGAGTCTCTTCTGTGAAAAGCCTGTTTACTTCACACATTGCTTGTGGCTGGGTTGTACCTCATGTAATCATCTCTGGGAGCAACCTCTTACTTGAAAAACTAGGGCTCATGAATTATTGCTTGCATTCATCCAAAGATGTCCAAGAAACGTCAACTTTGTTGCTTTATGAAAGACCTGATATAGATAGACAGGCAGATGGATAAACAGACAGGCAGACAGACAGCCAGATATGCAGAGCCCAAGTTTGGTCTGACAAAAGCCCTAGAAGAAAATACGAGTAATTCATGCCTTGTCTTGTTCTTAAAACGATCAGTGGTGGTGGGGAATAAATTTAATATCATTTTCTCGAGAATTAAATTCAGATGCCTCTGATTGAGAACTCCCAGCAGTTGAAGCTGGGTGTATCCACAGCCCCATTTGGGATGCTGTCATCAAGCTGTCAGCTGCCTCACTTCACACCAGGTTTGCTCCAATGCCTGACACACAGCCATGAGAGAAGTGATTAATTCCCATTTGAAACTGTAGGTACAGTGAACATGAATGATATTACCAGGAATCAGACCAATTTTCTGTCTCCCAAAGACCCCAGCAGCAAGCCAGCAGCCTTGGAGCATTTCGATGGGCAAGGGCTCCGTTTTCAGCACCAAAAAGTGCAGGTAGTGCTTTCATCTTTACGGTATGAGCCACACAATTGTCCCAGACCTTCTTACACGCAGGTAAGCCAATTCCTCTATCATGTGGCCAAGCTCAGTGCCTTTCTGAAGCAGAGGAAGAGAATCAAATTCCTCTTGCCGGAGCTCATTCTCACTGTACTGAGTGGCAGGTTTTCCTCAGGCAGTGTAATTTCCATATTTACTTGTCTTTTGCTACTGGTTTGCAGGGGATTACTGTGATAGAAACATAAGTATTCCACAAAAGCAGCAGCTCCAGGAAGGGTGTGACAGTTGGGCAATGTTTCAGGCTGACATAATAAATTACTCAGATTACATATTTACAATAATTTTGACTTAGTGTTTCTGCAATGCCAACATGAAGCGCGATATAAAATTGTGTGCAAGAATTTGGGCAGCTATAAAGAGTATTTAGATGCTGTGTCGTTCACCAGCGCTTTCTTTGCAGTTTGACTTGGTTGCAAGACTTCGAACTTCTTTTGAAGGCTGCTCAAAACAGGGTTTTATTTTTCTAGGTATTACACTGGAAACATAATCCAGGCATTAAAGCAGTCTACAGTGCATGGCAATGAAGCAGAGTTACTCTGTTGAGATAATGAGGTTCTTTTGTCAGAAATGATAGCTTGCGGAAAAGGGAAGACACCTCTGGGTGTCCTTGAACAATACTCTATGGAGAAATAAATACAGAATTCCATGCAAATTTCCAGAAAGGATGATTAATGTAGCAACTTACATTCCTTAATATATCAATTTTAAGTTTGGCTGTTCGATTTTACTCTTCCTTCTCTCCAGAAAAAAGAGGTCTCCAATGCTCAGTTAAGACACTGGGAGAAGTCCTTGTTGTTTAGCAAGAATTAATCACCCTTTGTCCCCCTTTTTTTGCTCATTTCAAATTTCTAGTCAACTTCAAATTTTTTTTTTTATTTGTTTTGACTTATATTAGAAAGCAAAGAAGATTTTTTAAAAATCAACCCCTTAATAAGGGCCTACTTTACACAGAGTAATGAGGAGTTGACATTCTTTCTATATTACATCTCAGGTAGTTTTACTAGTTTTTCAAGTAAGAGGAAAACTTAGGAAATGGTAGTATATATCAGGTGATTCTCAGTCAAAAATGAAAATAAGAATTAATAAATACTGAAAGACATACATTAGAAATCTGGCATCTCTATACATTCTTTTTTTTGCCAAGCCTTGACTTATAATGCAGCACATGACATATGATAAAAGCAAATTTATAAAGATATATGTACATATATATAGCTGTCCCTTGATCTATTGATGGATGTGACATATGAGATCAGAGGGTGCTTCTTGGCTGTTATCTAAAAAAGTCCAGCTGAAGCTGGACCAAAAGTACATTAATCATTCATGCTCAGGTACAGATAGACATGCTGTGAAACACTTTCATCTTTTCCCTAAAAATGATGTTCAGATATCTCCCAGACTGTGTGACATCTGCAAAATCTCCTAAGATACCAGCAAGGATTAGTCTTTGTCTGTTCTTGATTTAAATTCATGATTTACAATAAGTTAATATTATCCACTGACAACACTGTATGAAATATTTGCTTATTAATTGTGAATGGAAACATGACACCTGTGAAGTCACTGGTAAAATGCCAAAAGCCCAAGATTAAAGTGCAGGAACAAGTGCTAATGCTTGGGATGGAGACTAGATCTTGATCCACATGTCTGTAACTCAGATGAGGAGTTTGAAAATTGCAATATGGATAAAATATATGGGAAAAAAATCCCCTTGAAATTATAAAATTAAAATTATTTTCTTTTCTTCTATGGTTAGAAACCTAGGGGGAAAAAATAAGTAAAGATCTCCATGTTTAGTGTTCAGTGTCTATTGGTTCTATTAAAGCCACTTGGCACCAGAGCTATTAAAATCAAATCCACAGTACTGCTCATTTTCAAACTACTTAGCAGAACCACCCACTGCCTCTTAACATAAATAATAATTATTTTCTCTGTCATTTAACAGATGAAAAAGTTGAAATATAAAGAAAACCAGATCCTGAGATGAATCTTTTAAAGTGAAAATGAAAGAAAAATGTAACAACTTTTCTCTCCTGTTAGAAAATGTAACCGTATGAAAAAATGTAACAGTATGAAAATTTGCAGCCTCCTGCAATGACAGCGTTGCTGCATCCTCCGTGGAGCATCCACCTGATGCCTTCAGCATCACAGCTCAGCCCAGCAGGTTCTTCTTTGCTGAGAATGCGAGGAGTGAACCTCTGGGCTGCTGGGGTGGCAGAGCTGGGAAGCTGATCGATAATACAGCACTTTTTTATGTTGTGGTGCCACTCTTTACTCTGCTCTGAACAGCACCAAGCAGCCCAGGGACCTAGGCCATGTCTAAGGACTCCAAATGCTTCAGTAATAAAAGTACCAAGGATTATTTATAGTGAGCTTCACCCAGCAAAAAATAAGTGTGCTGAAGTGGCCAGGTGGAAGGAAGGCAGGAAGCCACGAGACTTGCAGCTCTCTGTCCATCTTTCCAAAATGTCTCACTTCAGTGGTTTACCCTGTGTGATCCATTAGAGAACAGCCTTACCCAGTAGGAAAGGGTTTCATCACCGTTTTAGATTGAAATATTACGAAATACTTTTCTTATCAAAAATTTATTCTGTAAATACCTCAAGATGGGCAAATCCCAATGGGCAAATGCCCTCTAAATTCTTCAGATTTTTGCAACTGTGCAGTTAGAAAAGACCTCTGTTGGAAATATGTATTAATTTCAAAGCTCCATTTAAAAGAAGATGACTCCAAAAGTATGCCAAAAAGTACCATATTTTCTAGAGATAATGGAGAATGTTCTTAGACTAAAATAAGTTTTTTGCTGCTCTGTCATTACTCCGTTATATATATGCCTCATGGCACCTATTGTCAAGCTAAAAGAGTCATTCAACATTCACTGCTTAATGTAATTTTTTTAATAAGATCATTTATTTTTATTACTGATCATTCAAGTAGAATTTATAGGTTGTATTCCCCTCACCATCCCCAAACACAGTTATCCCCCAAAGGTAAGAAATCCTGGAACGTGTATAAAAATTGAATTACACCAATATGTTTTTATTCTGCTCCAGCTCTTTTCCCACTGTTCTAAAATTAAAATTCTATGTGGAATATAACATTGAAGAAATAAATCTTACAGTGTTTAATCAGAGAAGATTCAGGGAAATAAATCACTAAGGAAATAGTAAAACATCTTCTTACAATGAATACATAAAGGAAAAGGTAAATCCTCAGATGAATGGATAGTTCTGTAGAAATGTATTTCTTATTTTAACATGCAGAAAATTAATTTTCCTGTTACAGACCTGACTCTGCCTGGCCATTTGTGAGTGCATGGGCTGAGGCTGCTCAAGGAAGCTGAAAAACCAGAGGCAAAGGAAATATCTGAGATCATGGCGTGCTCACAGTGCAGCAGCACTTAAAGGCCACCTTCAGGACTGAGACAGTGGCATTGACAGTGGGGATGCACAAAGATAATGTGGGACTTCCTCAGGCCTCTGTCCAGGAAAGCTCTTAAGCATCATTAACCTGTAGACACCTGAGTGATGTTATTGCAGTCTGTGGGTTTTCCTTCAGCTTCGTACAGAGCTGCTGAAGGTTTGTACTGAAACCCTCATATCTTTGAGGTTTTCGTCATGCAAATGGCAAAGCAGACAATCAGTAAAGGCAGGAAAAGGAATGCTGGAGCAGCTGCAGACAGAGGATAACATTCCTGTTCCTGCCTTCCTGCAGGGCTGGAGGACTGGGGGGCTGTGGGTCTGCTGCTACATTTCTGTAACAGATGCACAACCATTAGAGTAGCACTGTAAAACCAAAACCAGCAAATAAAGTACCTGCCTTTTAAAAGCAGAATGAGTGAGGAAAGAGGTTCAGGAAATCGCTTCTGACCTCGGTTTATTAGTCTGACTTTGATTCATTACTCTGAAAGAGTAATTAAAAGCATGACTATAAAAGACAAATACAAGAAAAAGCAGCAGACTGTACAGAGAGAGGTTTACAGCCAGTGAACCAAAATCTTTTCTATGATTCTACCTGTCTGACAGAAATACAGTAACTCATCCACATCTGAATTTCATGGAGCATTTGATGTGATTCTGCACAACAATTTACAAATGGGAGTCAGTTTAAAAATAAAAGTAACACAAAGAATTGCAAAAGATGAGGTGTCTAAGGGAAAGCGGATGAGAGCAAATGTTGAAAGTGCATTTGCCAGGGACTGGTTCCATGATGACCTGGTTATACTTTGCCTTTCCTTAACCTTCCCTCGCTTCATCAGCACGATAACATGAGTCCGAGGTTTGCTGATGGTGCAAAGCGGGGAGGCATTGCCAGTACTGGAAACAGTCACTGCGCTACACTGATGGCACTGCCTGAGGAATGACAGCGCAGATTTGGGGAGTGACGGGCAGGTTCAAGTGCATGGTGTTCAACTGTGCACTTTTCTGGTCTAAAATGGATCCTATCCACTGGAAATGACAAAAGTGATAGAGATCTGGGAACGGGAGTTTGAGGGAAGTCTGCTGTACTGGCAGATTATGGGATATGAACCTCAATCCCATCATCCATGAAAGTGTCACCTAACAGGTGGTGAAGGGACAGAAACATGGGTGGTGTGTCCTCTGCAACACAGGCTGAGAGCAAAGCTGAGTTTTCACAGGAAATTTTACAGAAAAAGGTATTAGAGTGATCTGAGGGATGGAGAGTCTGAAAACGGGAGACCAAAGTGCTTCCTTCCACTTTAGCTTAGGAAGGTTCAGATGGAAAGAGGATGGGATTACTGTCTACAGGAAAAAAACCTAACATAAACATTAGGGTGGGGAGAACACCCAATTCTATTAATCTAAAAAAATCATGAAGGTAAACGAAAAAAAATATATTTTTCTACTGATTTTTAATCTGGAAATGAGTAAAAAAAATACTTAAATATCAAAGCAGCAAGACTGTCTTCCCATTTGAGTAAAGGTAAACAAGCTCTTCTTCTAAAAGACTTCTTAAGCTGTGTGTAAAAAGGATTGAATCATGCCTGTATTTAGGAATTGAAGAACTCAGTTAGTCCCGTGTGTCTCAAGGAAGCACTGTGAGATAGGCTGACAGAGACATGCTACAATCCACCTGCTTAGCAGACCACTGGGTTTGCTGCGACATTTAAAGGCCATGTGGTTTTTCAGAAGGATGTCACTGCTGGAGCAGCATCCCAGGAAAATGCAAAGCAAATTTCTATCTGGAAAATGCCAAGAATTATTTGTCTAATTTTTGAAAAGTGACTGAAGCAAAGAAAGGCATTTTGCCTATGAATTACACATTATTCAGTCGTCTCCTGGCAAAAACACGTAGGAGTTTTCTTTAGAGAGGAATTTGTTACTGCAATAAACAGAAAATTAGCATCAGGATTTTTTTTTTGCTTGTTTTGATTTTCAGGTTATTTTGTTAGTGTGGTTTTTTTGGTTGGGTTTTTGTGGTGTTTTAGGTGTTTTCTGTTGTGTCTGGCAAGTCAAAGAATAGAAATTATCCATAAGTTAATATTTCAGGAATAAGAGTGAAACACTTCACAACCTTTATTTCAGTAACTGAATATAATCATGACGTACATTACACATGTTTTCTGAAGATCCATGTAGACATGAGAACCTGCAATACACTATGTAGAAGTAGAAATTACCTGTGACTGGCATGCTCATAGGCTTGATTTTTGCTTTTGGTTTGGTTTGGTTTGGTTTTTTGTGGGTATTTTTTGGTTTTTTTGTGTTTTTTAGTTTGTTTTTTGTTGTTGTTGTTGTTTTTTCTATAATTACAGGTTTACACAATTTATAGGATACCTGTTTATGCAGACAACACGATATTGCCAAGCAATTTAGAGCTGAGAGGTGGCCGTCAGGGCCATGATTAGCTGGAGGGTGCTTTGGAAATGTCATGGTTGGATTTCTATGAGATTCATTCAAATTTAAGGAATGAATCATTATTATGGATCAAACATTTTAACAACTTCGAGTAAAACAGGCTCTACAAAATGTAGAAGATGTATCAGCTCAGAGGAGTTAGTCAGGTCATTTTCATGGATGATTCAAAGCCAGACATCAGAACCTGCGGAGCCCAAACAGAACAGGCTTTTCCAGGGCAGCCGATTACTTCCCATTATCAGGTGATAAAAGGGGGAATTGCTGTCATTCCCTGCCTGTTGATGTACCCTGAATTCAAAGAGATGACTTAATTTTTTCTCTATTTTGCCTCTTTGTATAAGAATTGTTGATAATCATATAGCCATGAAGGAAACTGAGAAGGTATTTACTCTCTTAGCTGATCCAATGAAGAATGGTGCAAAATAACCTACCTTGCTATTTTGGACAGAGTTATTCCAGATGTCCACTTCTGTTTGTTTTTTTTTTTCTTAAGCATCAGCAAAACCTCTCAGTCTGACAGAGCTGTTCTCTAAATATTTTGTGGTTGTTGTGTTGCCTAGGGAATTGAGCAAGAAAGAAACCTAAAGTATTTTTTTCTCCAATGAAACAGCTCATCTTCATGTCATAAATTTTGCTATTGCAAAATCTACTGTCTAGAATTTTGTGGACTGAAATTTATTGTCCCAGCAAGAAACACTCCCATACTACAGGCTTTGTTGTCACAAATATTGTTACTAAGAATAATAAAAAAATAAGTAAGCAAATACCACTATGTGTATAAAGGAAGAGTCAAAATTAAATACTGCATATAGAAGGTAAATACATAAGTTTAAAACAAGTAGTTTCATAGCAGTTTTCATCTGATATAAAAAGTCAAAATGAGTAGCATTTAGGAATAAAAAGAATAACATCTTTGAAGTTTTAGCATTGTAGATAATGGCAGAACAAAGAGTTCAGATGAATTCTGAATCTGGCAGCTGTGGTATACTCTTGACATTTTTCCCTTTATATTAAGACTATATGTTAAAGTTTATAGAAAAAGACAAAATAAAAAATAAAGAAAATGTATCCTAAAACCTTAAATAACTGGCCTTAAAGATTTTCCATGATTTCAATATTAAATTTCCTTCTCAATGAAAGTGCTTTGGACCCCTGGGAAATTAAAAAGTGCTTCTGAGGGGTTTGTAATGCCTTCTGACATTTAGACTTATAGAGTGCATGAGACAATGTTTTAGAAGTAGGTAATCAACTGTTGACTTCCAGTAAGATTCCAATCTAAGACTTGTTTTTATTCACAGATTTTCTAGGCTATAGAAGCAGTATTTTCATCAAAGGATAGTTGTTGTGGTATTTTCAGCTTTGAGCTGTCTTGTTTCTCACGTTGTACAATATTGCTGTTCCCCTTCCTCCAGCTGCTTGCTGATGTTCAGCACCTCTTTGGACTGAATCTTACTGCAGAATAATTAGAGGCTTCACTGGAACATTTCCTGGAGGATTTGTTGGTACATATATCTTTGGTTGGAGCAGCATCCCTGCCAGCAGTGAATTACAGTGGGCATTTTGCCTTGCTTTGGCAATTTCACATCTTTAATGCTTTACTGTGTTCAAATTTCTCTATTTTAACAGCTGACACTAATCTTGATCAATAAAAGGAATGGTTTTCCCCAGTGATTTTCTCCTAATCGTTGATCTTTTGTTCATAAACACACAACTTTAGCTGTTGCAGGAACTACAGGGTGCAACTGCTCAGTTTGCCATTAAGAACTGAGGCTATTTGGTCCCCGAGTTAAGAAAACAATTAAGTATGTACTTAAGCTTAATTGACTGAGTGAAAACAAAGTGACTGTTGCATTTTATTCAATAGAGAAGCTTAAACATGTCAATGCTCTCTTGGGTTACAGCTCTCCTCACGCTCTTGGTATATCACAGCGTTGCTGGAAATAAAGTTTTCATGCACATGTGTTTGCCATAAGTAATTAGGATTAAAAACACTGTGGGAAACTCACCAATCCTCACATTTGGGCTGTGTCTTAATCATCGGTAAAATTTGAACGAAATTGGAGTTTCCCATAAAATTTTTTCTCTGCAGAGTCTGCATCTGCATTGCACTCAGCAATAGAGAGAGCTAACAGCAGAATTTCACAGTCAGGACTATGAAAAGAACAAGATGATGATGGAAAAAATTAGCTCTTTGTTTGGCAAATCATTATCACTAATGAATATGCAAGTACAGCTTTTCCGATTTTTGAAAAAGACCTTTTGCATCACCTGAGATGAAAGGGTCAAATCTTACGTTAGAGATCCTACTCCAATTTTGCTGCTAATGACAGAAAAAACAACTAAATATCCAGATTCAGCAAAACCATGAAAATAATCATTTAATGAGTAATTTCTTTTAGCTGCATGTTTATACTAAATGGCTTGGAATTGTGATAATTATAATTTGCACTTGTATTTTATTTTTCAACTGAGGAGTTCAATGTCCTTTACGAACATTATAATAAATCTTTCCAAAGAGTAGCTCAGCTTCCCTTTGAGTGGGGATTTCGAATGTCTTTTCTTTCCCAGCATATATTTGGATGGAGAAGTAAAAATATGAAAGGCACAAGTGGAATTTGAACACGCATTGATTTGTTGATATGTGGGTACCTGGTTGCCTTTGAACCCTAGAAACTTGAACCCTAGAACCCCAGAACCCCAAAATCAAAATAATTCAGTAGACATCTGCTCCAGCAATGTCAGTCAGGAGACTTCACTTTAAAAGAAAAGCTTGATCAGCTGTAATTCCTATTTCCAAACCTTTCGCAGCTGGAATTCTGTGAAGATTGAAGTTTAAAAAAAAAGTCTATCTTAAAGCATGTTAAATAGCATCTGACAAAAATAGAAGCTTACTAATCTAATGGAACAGACTCATTAATGAAGGATCACTAATTGCTCTCATTTCACATTAATTACTGTAAGATATATAGTCTAATGACCTTTGATTACTAAGTCTTTGTGGAGAAAGCTGAAACCTTATTAACTTTCCTCCTCCTTCCCGCACAAATTAAAAGAAATTAACACAGTTCTGAATCCAACAAACTTTTACAAAGGGTATTTTAGGAAAACACCTTCCTGTTTGCTCTCTTCAGCTAAGGATCCACATTCTTAAAGGACATGCTCATTCTTCTTTTGTATCCTATAAAATCTTCCTAAGAAGGTAATTTTTTTCCCTTTGTATTTTCTATCTGTCAGCAGAACTTATCCAAAGTCGATAATGAAAACATTTGTGAATGTTTCTTTTCATAACTAATTTTTTATACTATTTTCGTTGTAGTGTGCCTCAACAAATATATCATAATTTCAGCATCATTTTTTTTCTCCTGCCAGTGCCTGCCTATACTCTTCCTTCATCAGTCAAACCTGCCTTGAATTTATATACCAAGGTCCTGTTTTAAATTTTACCTTCTCCTACATGCAGATTTGTATTTGTTCCTGATTTTTCCATTGTTGACAGCCAAAAAAAGGCTACAGATCAGTTTAGTTATTAATTCAGTACCTATCTGAAAGAAAATCACTAAAAATTGCATTTTTAATGGTACAAAGCCTGACATCTTCAGGCTGATTAAGTCTTAAATCTTTTTGCTTCTTACTGCCTCTTTGCTGCTGTGTCTTGACCAGCTATTGGGATCAATAAACTCCAAAATCATTTTCACCTTCCCTGCTTGGTGTGGCACATCTGCATAGCCCAGACAGCCCTCTGTTATGTTTGGGCTGTTGCATATAGATGATTGAGCTATTCACTCCCCTCTTGTCTGACAGCAGCTCAGTTATACCAAACTCCAGTCATGAGTTGCAGTACCAGCCTTGCTTCTTAAGGGAAGGGGTCTTGAAACACCACCCACAACCCCCATGGCAGCAGGATCTCTGTGGAGAATGTGTGAGCAGGCAGAGCCATTCGGTGGCACAGTTTCCAAATCCCTGTTGGGATCTGCTCACCCTGGGTGGGTCCTGCTCATCCTGGGTGGGTCCTGCTCATCCTGGGTGGGATCTGCTCATCCTGGGTGGGTTCTGCTCTTGGCACAGGAGCAGTGAAAGCCTTTGGTGTGCAATCTTGGACACCCATCAGCTGCAGGACAGCAGATGTTTAATGGCAATAGGGGTTTATGTCCTTCCTGTGGCACCCGGTACCTGAGCCTGCATTAAAAACCTCAGTTAGGACTTGTTTTATAGATATATATACTCGTACTACAATAATATAAAGCTGCAGTGCTGAAGATCATAGAAATGTGACACCTAACACTGGAGAAAGGAAAAAAAAAAGTCAACGCCTTTGTCCACATATGCAGAGTACTTTCATTTTTTTAAGTGATTAAAAAACCTTCCCTCAATTCCATCTGTGACCTTTCAACATTTGTTTAGCATCCATTTTACTGGTGTAGTAAAGTAAAAGTTAACTCACTCCTTTGCTAGAAATTAAATTTAACAGTTGCTTTATTACGGTTGGTTTAGGTGGGGAAGGTCTCTCTTGAAAGTTTTAAGACATTCCGCAAGTAGTCCCAATACACAGCTCAGATAAACAAAGCGTGCTCGTTCCTGGAAGGAAAAGCAGATGCAAGGATTGTTTCTGCCAGCATTATCCCAGCTGTGCTGCAAAGGCTGCTCCACCCCGAGGTTACTGCCAAGGATGTTACAGAGGAAGCACGGAAGGGAGGCGTGACAGAGGGATTATGCTTCTATTGTCAGCACGCAGCATTTCCAGGTACCATTAAAAATAATTTATCTATTTTTTTTGTTCTCAGCAATTGCCAGATGAGGTGAACATCTCTTCTTTATGAGGGCTCACTAGGAGTGCTGCCTTACAATCTTGCCATGGGCTGTTTCAATGCTATATAAATAACCATGTAACACGAGGTATTCAATCCAGAACTGCACGTGATGAGAGCTTTATAAATCCAGTTCATTTTACATTTAAGGGGCCTGGTGAAAGAAATTAAGTTTCTTAAAAAGCAGACACTGGCCCAGCAGTTTGGCTGAGCAGGACAAACCACAGGAAACTCCGTTTCAGATGTCTAATTAGGGGCTCAGGCCTGGAGGCTGAAAGGAAGTATAATTCCTGTGATTCCCAAGCAGTGGCACACTATTGCTGCTGTTACACCTCAGGAAATGCAGTGGGTAAGTTTGAAACACTACCAAAACCAGGCCTTTGAAATTAAGAAATTTGGCTTCTAAAATCACTTTTTATGTGATGATGCCCCATCCCTGGAAGTGCTTGAGGCCAGGCCGGTTGGGGCTTAGAGCAACCTGGTCAAGTGGAAGTTGTCCCTGCCCATGGCAAAACAAAAAAAGAGATAATTCATAGATAACTCATTACAAAATGCAGTGGCTGGAGTGATCGATGCTTATTTCTGTTTACCCCTCTAGGCTGAAACAGCTTTATGAAGTTTCTCCAGGTGGCTGAAGAACCCCTTTGACACGGTTTTAAATCTGTAAAAGTCCTGAGATGGCTTTCAGGTGGATTTCTAAAGCAGCAAAATGAACCCTTGATCTTATGCGTGTGCACATCTCGAGTGTCCTTTAGACAACTCTCTGAGAACAATATGCATCTGCTTCAGCTCACAAGAAATGCAGACTAAACTCGGTTTAAGTGAGTTTGTTAGTACAGACCAAAAAAGACACCTGCAGAGACAGCCAGGCAATAACCCTGTCACTGTTGTTAATGCAGTTCTCATCCAGCACTCAGTCTTTCTGCAGCCCCATCCGACTCCAGGGATGAGAGGAATGGGACCATAAAAGGGAGAAAATCAGGTCAGAAAAGCTGGAAAGGAGAACAGCAAGGGAAGTAAAGAGATACCAGGAACAAGTCCCTCCAGAAAACTGCAGGGATGAGTGATACTTGGACACTATATAAACAGAAGGATTTCTTGCTCTGAACTTGGCCTTCTCAACAATGAGCTCTGTCGAGTTCCACAATGAGCTCACTGAGCTCTTACACTTGGCCATGATGAAGCAGAAATTGAGTATTTCTCTAGAGCAACTACACACAAATTTCAAGGGCTACAAATGCTGTGGAAGATCCTTCTCTATAATGTATTCCCACTGAATAAAATTTCATCAGAAAAAAACAGTTAGGACCTGTGAGAGTTGAAGCAAAGTTTCTATTTTTATGTGATAGCACAGAAATAGAAAATACAGCACCAAATATGCTCCAAAATGCAGTTAGGTGAGCCAGAGCTGGAGAAATTTTTATACATATTTTGCAGAGATCATAATGGCAATTCAGAGCCAGAGGAGGAAGATTTATTTAGATATTTCCAAGCTGATTTAATAGACAATTGTCATTCATTTTCCTATTTATTTTATACATTGATTTTTTTTTTTTAATAAAACAATGCTTTCTTTGGTCTAAATTTAACTGTGTAGTAAGGTTGTGCTCTTTAGAATTATAGGGCTTTGTTCTTCTACTTTTTAAATTATTCTGCATAACTGCTTATGAGCAAGATGTAGGCAATAATGTACTACACCCCCTTACTGTTTCCTCAGCTAATTACACTATCCATATTTTGAATTAAAAGCAAATAATCCAGTCTAAGAATCAAAGACAAGCAGACAAGCCTGAGGATTCATTTCAGCCAGCCACTGTGAGTCTTAGACAGGAAGGACATTTTGTAGTTCTCTGCAAATATCAAATCTTAAAAAGCATTTCAATAAGGTAATAAGTGTATGACTTCTTTTTATATCATTTATAAAGAAAATAAGCCAAAGAAAAATGGGGTTTATTATCTCATTTTGTTTTGGCAGTGACACTATGGGAGGAGAGTGCGGGTGCCATTTATGAAAACCACAACCTCCAATAACATGTTTTATGGGTTTTGATTTTAGACTCTCATCCATGAGCATGCATAATGTTTTGAGGTATCATTTTTTTACACCAATAAAAAACCCAACGTAAGATTTTATGTATGGCATTTTGTCACACGAATGGTGAAATGTTAAAATCAGATCAGCTGAAACATTTCCCACATACTTCATTATCGCCTGTGAAATGAATATCTGGATAATTGGCAAAGCAAAAACCTTTGTTATAAGGATTTATGAATTGAATAAAATTACCTTCTGCAACAGGAATTTCTGTGAGTGTGAGATTTCTTTTTCTGCTGAAAAACATCAGGAGTTATGAAGTGTATCTTAAGAATTTTCTTTCAAGAATGACTCTTTTTCCTATTTTGTGTTTAACACAGAAACTCTCTTCACTTCCTCTCTTGGTTTCCAGGTTATTAATATTTAGTTTAAAATAATCTTAAAATCTCAAATCCAACCCGTCTGTCAGTTCTTAAATCAGCCTCTTTTGCATATCATTTAATTAGTACCCTTGTTTGCCAGAACCTTTACCCTTTATTAGCAAGTGCAAAATATTCAAAGGAGACTGCACGTGCTGGAGTCTGTCCCCATAATTCCAAAATAAAGGTTTGTTCTGATTATCTCTTTCTGATATGTGCCCTTGGACTGGAAGGAAGGGGTTTTAAAGGGTAAAGAAAATTATAAAATTTAGGCTAACTCCGCAGAAACGTAGGGAAATTTGACATGAATAGTTCAGAGAAAATACACGTCTAGCACAGACTTCCCATGGGACCTCAGGAGAGTCAATTTATCACTCCATTTTCAGCTTTAAAATAACATAATAACATTTTCTTTCTCTTGACATTTATTGGGACGCCTAGTTTACTAGACGTACAAGTCTATGAATTATGAATGTTGAATACACTTTTACACGTAATCTAATCATCTGACATTTTCAGCCTGAACTTAAAATATTAAAATATTTTAGCTCTGGCCACTAAAATTACACGGCTTTCAATAACAGGAAAACACTAGGAGAGCTGCCTATTTTTTCAGGTGTGTGGCTGCCACTCTACTGCTGCTTCTGCTCCTCCTGTGGTTTCCAGCTCACGATAAAGGACTCGACACTCTGATATTGTGGCCATGCTTATGCAGTTCATTTTTTCCTGCGTACCGCCCAACAGCACAGACAAACCACCCGGCTGTGAGTGATAATGAACTCCTCATCTCAAGGACAGCATTTACACTTCCCAAGATTATGCCACGTTTACTCTACAGCTGGTCCTTACAGGCATTTTTCTCTGAATGTCACCAGGGCGAGTCATACAGTTGCTCTTTTTTTCACTGCATTTACACAAATGTTACCCTTGTTTCACACTACAGCGTGAGCAAGCATCCTTCAGCTTAGCATGAATTAAATTTAGATACAGGACACAAAAGTGGCACTGTAGAAATAATCATAGAGACAAAGGGAATGGTATAATTTACTCCTTGCAAGTTTTTCCTAACATAATGCACCTCCGAAACCCAGAGGTCATTTATTGTGAGTGTAACAAATGCATTCATACCCACGAAGGGCAATAAATATTGCAAATTAAGTTGAATAATGACTGTACTGTCTATTTCATTTCTACATGAGTGGCACACATGGGACTTAAAGCAAGTCAGTATTTATAAGGCAATATATGGTATGAGTCTCGTTCAAAGTTAGAATTGCAGAAATGTCACGAGCACCCAAATTTACTGTTACTGCCTGAGGAACAAGTGGAAAAACAAAATCATTGCAAACAACCAATGTGTACGGAATTTATAATGAATATCTTAATCACAAACCTACTTTTTTCAAGTTATGGGTTTTTTTCCTTGTGAGAAGATCTCGACATTGAAAAGGCTGAAGGAGAAAGGTGATGCAGTACAGCAATCACGGGAGAAGTACTACTTGCCAGGTTTTTAACCGGGTTGGTTGTTTCAAATGCACTCTAGATTACACAAACCTTCAAAATATTTCCAGAAGTAACAACCAGGGAATCAAAAATAGAATCATAACTTTTGGTGAGGAATGGATGGCAGGAGGGAAAAACAGGCACTCGTTGCCGTACATAAGCATAAATAACTATAATTTAAAATGAGTTAAGGGCTGCTGGCATGTGTACAACAGAACAAACAATGTATATAACTGAGTTTTCAAGATTTTTGGCGATGCAAATGGAGCACATGAAACTTATAGCTCTGCTGTTCCAACCAGCTACTTATGTGAAGTAGAAGCATGGCAGGAGTTTGACTCTAGATTCTTGTGAAATACAAAGGGAGATCAAAGAGAATGAACAAGCGACCACTGTGGGTGGTATAATAGCAAATTAAATTAACAGTGGAGATAAGAATATGACAATAAAATAGTAATAAAAACAGAGGAAGTCAGATGTCTAAAAAATATCTAGTGATCTTATTTATCACATCAGACAAAGCTGGGAGTCATTGCATTTCCTTCAGTGTGAATTTTCATAGGCTGCTAAGTCCACAAATACATACTAAAGTTTTTAGATTCCCAACAAATTATGCAAGAATACTGAACAGGGTCTAAGGTTCCTTAATTGGGTAGTTCTTGGTTTAGGAAGTTAAAAGCCTATTTTCTGCTCACCTGATTTCCACACCCAGAACTTTAGCAGTTCTTTGAGGACCACAGATGTCCAGCATAAGCTGTGATTATCTCCTGCTGGAGCCCAGCACTCTTCCAAGAACAGATCTGTCTGTGTTTGGAGAGCAGCACTGAGGCAGCAGGAACTTGAAAACATCCTGTCTTTTTTTTTTTTCTTTGATAGTATTTGCCCTTTATTAATTTTTTGTTCTGATTATCTCTTTCAAAAAATAAAGAAATCTTCAGGTCCACAACAGCAGATTATTTACAGTCTTAGAAACATAACAATCTATAACTATTAATCCGTAATTTCAATAACAATCTGTATTGTGAAGTTGGCATTACTGTTCTCCTTCCTAAATCCCAAATTATTTTTATGCCTGGCCCAAGGTAACTTCTTCTGGCTTTGTGAATCTTTGCCTACCTGAAAAGCTCACTTTTAAACTCAAGACTATTTTTAGCATGTTTTTAGCACATCCCTGCCTCTGACTCTTTTTGTGCCCTAAAGCAGGCACACCAGAACTTTTTCTCTCTACAATACAATCGGTGTTGTGGGTCCATTCCCCTGGCAAATTACAGGAGACTTCCCTTTCAGGGGAGCTTTATTGTGTTTGGATTAGATTGGATTGAATTAGAATGGAATGGATGTTTTTAAAAAGTGTTTATACAGACCTGTGTTTATGTACCTACGTGTGTGTAGATAAAACATATATATATAAAATCTATCTAGAGAGTGACAAATAACTCTCCATATATGCCTATATATAAATATATATTAATTATATAGATATGAATATTTATATCTTTGGATAATAGCCTTTACTTGATGATTTCTGGGTCGTATAGAAAAGTGAGAGAGCATTTATTAAAGACGTTCTCTTGAGCGGCTCCGGTTATCAAGGCTTGTCAGAGTTTCAGTGCTTTCCCAGCCGTACAGGCATGTACAGTCAATCTTCTTGGAACCCAAAGTGTGAGAGCTAATGAAATTTGACAACTGATTGATGTCAGATGCAGCATTGAATTTGGAAACCCAATTACCTCCTTCCCTTTCAAAGCAGAGGTCATTCCAGTCAACACGACTCTACTGACATGCTTTGCAATTCAATCTGAGAGGTTGCAGGAGATTCTGCTCTTCGGAAAATTCAAACATAGAAGGGAGCAAAATTTACAGGTGAAGATGACACATATTGACTAATGACTGGTCACACGAGCCAGGTGGAAATATCAAGATACCCTTTCTCCATACAGACAAAGGCTATTTGTATTTGTTAGCTAGTTATCTGAAGCTGAAGGTGCAAACACAGTACTCTGGCAGTGCCTCAGTTTCCTAACTCCATGCCTTTTTTACCAGTGGTAAATCTTTTTGTCCAAAATTTTTTAATGGTTCGTACAGGTTTTTGTACTAAAGGTTCAGGGGAATTACAGCTCTAGACTTCATTTAATACTCTGAAAGTGATACAACTTTGGTAGAGCTGGGACAAATTGCACCAGAAGAAAAATCCAGCCAACTACTTATAAGCTTTATCAACCAGATTTCCAGTCTCACACTCAGTTCAATAGGCTTTGCTGCTCTAAAACTGGAACTGCTGTGACTTGTTGTGCAGATATCTGCAAGCAGAAATTACCGTGTTGAAATCAGATGGGCAGAAATGGAGATATAGGGATGTCTGTCCTTTCTCCATTCTTTTACCTATTAGCAAGGAAAAAAATGAATGTGGATTTTGACGTCTGTTCTGGATTTAGATTTTAGCAATTAGGTGATGTTTAAAAAGATTATAACGTTAATATTTACTAAAGAAATTTATTTTGTGAACTGCGCAATAGTTCCCGTAGTTCCTTGAGGGGAAACAAGAAGAAATAGGAGATTGACCAGGCCGATGGCAGAGCGGAACCACGACCATCGCAGTCATCATCCCAGGTTTCTCCAGGATGCTTGAGGCAGTCAATCAGAGCACTGGCTTTTTATTGTAAGCACTTTGAAGCACTGTCTGCATGAAAGAAGTGAAAGCAATGCAGGTCAGCAATTCACTGTCAGGCCTGACTCTCCTCTCTCACCCACCAGAATAAATCACGATCACTTTGAGGAAGGATTTACTCAGTTTTCCTTTTACATTTCTTATGTATGACAGACATGATTATGCAGTGAACACCCTCTTTTGAATTTACATTTCTATAATTAATTATTAAGTGAAACCAATAACCTGGGAGAAAGCGATACAGCCCTATTATATAGCCCTATTATCTCATCATTTGTTAATGGTGTTAAATAATCGGCAAAGAGTATCTACCTGCTCTTTGACTAATATGTACTGTAGCTAATTAACTCAGATAAAAGAGACAGTATCCCACAGACACCTGGCCTTCAACCTTGCAAGTCCAGTGCAATAATCCTTTTGCTCATTTAAAAAACCCCCTAAAAAATCCTAAGATCCGGGTCATCTCTATGGATTCTGAACCTCTTCTCCAAATAAGTGCTGAAGTAGAGCTACAATTTCAGGGGAATTAATTTTGAGCTAGTCATGTGTATTTACAAAAACATAATTTCTGCAATTTCCTCCAAGCCTTTACATCAGCATTAAAAGTTTAGGATTAGTAAAGTCTGTTCTTTGAAAAAAAAAGAAATAAAAAGAAACTATCAATGTCTTTCCTCTAGGCTTTCAGCAGTATAGACAGCTTTTGCAGGGCAAAATGCAATTTTAAAAACTCAGAATCTTCTTTTTGCTGGGATTTTAAAATTTCACCCCATTCCAAAATGTCACTTTTTCATTTAAACCACTACCTTGAGAGGCTGCAAACCTGCAGGCACAAATTTATCCCTTTTTAAGCAGAGTTTAGAATGTGAATATACTGCTTCTCTTTAGAATATATAAAGGCTTAACTAGATGGCATAATTTAGCCTTCCCTTTTATGAAAAAAAAGAAAAATTTGAACAGAATTACATTACTCCAAGCCTCCTTTGTGCTCTACACATATTACTGGTATAATTTTTTGCCAGAGATATTAATCATTTTGAGAAATTTATCTCTTGGAAAGCTCCGTTTACAGCAGCCCAAATTGCATTTCCCAAGATTAAATGACGAACTGGCTTTTTCCCTGGTTAGGCTGCACAATTTGCATGTCAAGTGAGATTATCTTCATGATTTTACAGTTACTCAGCCCATCTCAGCTTGCTGCAGGTGATGTCAAAGTTTTGTTTTTTCACACTATGCAGCATTTGAAGCAAGACAGCAAACATTAAAAGCCCACCCAATACAACTGTGACAAATCTTTTTTGTTGTTTGGTTTAGTCTTATAAAAGACAAAACTTGCATGGGATGACTTTTCATAACAAATGAACTTCCCTAGAAATAATTTTCATCAATGCTGCAGAAGCTGTGTTAAACTGGAACCATACTGATTGGTTCACATTTTCCTCCTATATTTACACCAGCTAGGGATGCATTGCCCTTCAGTGATACACAGCTGTTAAAATGGTCTCAGCAAGGTTTCTTTTGCCTTTGTTAGATTTTTCTCTGCTAGCAAAAAAATGAATAACAAAGATAAGTTTGTCATTTTTTCTTTTCCTCCCCCAGCCTGCTCAAACAAAGGCCTGGAAGGGTGATTGGAGCTTGAAAACAAAATATAAATGACTATGGTATTTACAGCTGGGTGAAGACTTTACAGCGAAGTATTTCCTGAGCAGCAAATGTCAGTTCATAAACAGAAACACTCTGCAGCAGTTTGCCAGATTTAGTGATGTTTCATCTAAGGAAAGAATACCTCTTGCAGGGCTTAAGTGAGGAAGAACCCACAGACAGAGCTGTGCTGCTAGGAACTGAGCAAGACAGACAGGGAAAGAAAAAATGAAAAGAAGTGAAAAAAGAGATAAACTTTACTTTAGGAAAGGGACAAAGGCGGGAGCATTGTTAAAAGTCTGTGAGAAACTGGCAAGGCAATGTCTGTGTGGGAAGTAGAAATGTTGGGACACAGCAGGACGGAGCTGTGCTCTTCTTCTCAGCCCCACTCGTAGAATCTCAGAATCACAGAATGGTTTGGGTTGGAAGGGAACTTCAAAAGTCATCTAGTTCCAAACCGCCTGCCATGGGCAGAACATCGTGCACTGGATCATATTGCTCAAAGCCCCATCCAACCTGACCCTGAACACCAGTTCATCCACAGCATTTCTCTGACTCTGAGCTGAACACAAAAATATTTTCTGCCAGCTGCGCTTGTACAAGCTTCAAAAAGATGTCACAGCAGCAGCAGCAACAGCAGCAGCAGCAGCAGCAGCCATTTTTTTCTTTATTTTCACTCATTCATTTTCACTCCCCAACATGAAATGATCAAGAAACAGTGGCAGGGCTGGTCTGAAAGCAGCAGGGTTTGGCAGGAGAATGCCAGGGTGTCACACTGTGCTCAAGGACTGTACCTGCTCCCACCAGCAAAGTGGCCCTGGCTGCTCACATTCCCCCTTGGTTTCCTGAGTGCCTCGCATGGGACTGAGGGACAAGATATCCACTATCTGTATGGAAAATCAGACAAATGGTGCTACTTTCCTGGCCTCTCATGTTCTTGCCTGTGCACTCAGAATTGAAAAAAAACCAAGAAAAAAACATAATAAAATATATGGGCAGATTGGCCATGGGATGTCTGTTTCCCCTAATGCAATCTCTATTACTTTGAAAAGTCTTCTTTCATATCACTCAGGCAATGCAATTACACCCATTTCCTTGTGAACACGAATGTTCCCTAACAACATTATTTTGTTTTCTTTGTAGCTGAAGCTCTTTCAAGATCAAAAGGAATTTAAGTGCAATTAGGTTAAATAGGAATTGGAGCACTGAAACCCAGCAAAACCCTGCCAAAAAGCAAAAACATACAGGGAAAATGATGCAGTGGGCCAGATCTCCATGTGCTTCTCTGCACTGAATCCAAAACTTGTGCAACTAGATGCTGCTTGATATCACTGAAAATTTGTGGCTCAGACCCCGTGTGGCCTCAAAGAAGAGATTTATTCAGCCTAACATAGGTGGGGTTTTTTCAGCATTGTATTTTTCCATCAGCTACATCAAGGAGTAAATTTGCTTCTCAGCCTTCCCTCACTCATAAAAATGAGAGGCCATCTTGCAAATCTGAGAGAGTCCTACTTACACTGAAAATGTATCTTACGGTAAATGTCAGCTAAGGAAAAATACTCTTCTGTAGGGTTTGCTTTTTTAACCTTGGATTGAAATTATTACTATTTTAAAATATCCAGTTATGCTCTAATCATAATTACAAAAGCTCATATTATTTCTTTTTATCACCCCTGTAATTTGCCAGCAATAGGAAAACCTGTCACCATCAACCTTTGAATGTTTCTGTGCACTTAAAGCCATCTTGACTAACCTGGTACACCAGAAGTCCTGGAAGATTCTAGACTTAATCATAAATAGTTTATTTACAGAGAAAGTATTTTGATACCCTTGTTTATGTATTTATTTTAAAAGAACACAGGGTTTTTTGAAGTCTACTTTACTTCCTGCAATAGATGCAGCACAATCCCATACTTACAGGCTTCAAATAGACTACGAGCTATTTCTGAAGTCGTTTGGTGTTTTGAGTCCACTTCATAAAGGATTTGCATATCTTTTAAGTATCTGAGTTTCTTCTGGCCTAAACACAAAAGTGTCTCCAGAGGCACAAATCTCAGAAAGACTATAATGAATAAATGAAAAGCATTTGCATGCTAATACAATCCTATTCTTACTTTTTGTCTTATGAGAAGGCAGCTATTTATTGCAGCCAGTTTTGGCATATGTTGGTAATAGATGCACTGTCAGCACCACACAAAAGAAACCTTATCAAGCCCTGGTTTTATCTGAATTACTTACATAATGGAAAACCTGAAAATCTTTCAGAAAGCTGCCAAAGGATCACAGTTTACCTAAATGGAAATTCATCTTTGTTTCCATTCCTGTTTCTTCTGGTCTGCAGTTACATCCTTAACACTGTAATAGGAAGGGGTAATGGCGAGGAGAGGAGAGGAGAGGAGAGGAGAGGACAGGACAGGACAGGGCAGGACAGGACAGGACAGGACAGGAATTATAGGACAATATATTTCTTGTGAAAAATGCTGTCCAGGGAAAACAACCTGGAAAGAGATGTTCTGGAGATATGAGGGGCTTTAATAATAATGAGTATATATTTCGGTCAGTGACTGACTCTCTGAGTGTTCTCAGTCTGAATGAAGCTCTCAGTAGGACTGTCCTGAGTAAACACAATGTCAACTATATTTAGGGCAAAAGCTCTCCAGATTTTTTACCCATCACTGAAGTAAAAAGATTAAAAGATCATCTGAACTCCCCATTAAAATAGCACTTCTAGGAAACATCTTTCACTAAGCAGGAACACCACTGAAAACTTCCATTCTCTGTATTTCCACATAAAAGAAACCCAAACATCACCTGTACTATTCTCAAGAATCTGTTGCTAGTCATAAATACATGTCTTGAGAAAATGCTTAATAAAGATAAAGCACAGTGACCCTTCCTAAAAGAAACTTTAAAAAGCAACCATAAAAAAGATGAAAACTATACCGAAAATTCAAAGTAGAAATAGCAAAGCATTGAACATGGGATGAGAGGGATTCCTAGAGGTGCAAGGTGCAGTCCCTTAAGAGAGGCTGTGCTACTCCTCATCTGCCAAGGACAGATGTTTGTCTCACCTGCCAGCTTCAGCAAGAGAAAGTAAAGAGTTGTTTTTTTTTTTTTGCTGCTAACCATGCTCAGTATTAAAAAACCCTATTTAAAGCCTAACCTAAATCTCACTTGATGAAAATTAATCCTGTTATTCCTTATACTGTTCTAAGTAGACATAGAGGATAATTTATTACCCTTGTCTTTGCAATAACTCTAAAATGGCTCTAATTATACCACATATGCTTTTTGATGGTTATAATTTTAACTAAATCAGGTAATTGGAAGGTTAACTACTGTGTGGAAATTATCACAGCTTAAATAAAATATAGATAATGAATCCCACTTCTAAAAATTATACTTATAAAATATGAAACCATGTTAAGAAATTTTTTTAGTTTCATTAATTATCAGGAAGGATAATCACAGTGGATTTACTTTGCAATTGCAGTGTTATTCCCATGTATTCAGAGTTGAGTGATTCAGAATTAGCGAGACCCAAGGCAACAACTGGTTCAAGATAAAATAAACATGGTTAGGAAGAAAATCTCTAATGACAATACCTGAACTTATGAGTACTCTGTGAAAATGGAAGTAATGCTTAGTTTGCATATGTGCATGGTTGTGATGATTTTGAGCAAGAAAGCTACTTAAGCACATTGATTAAAATAAGGGTCGTGCTTGATTACTTCCCTAGTCTGTGCATACCTGTAAAAATTACTTTCCCTGTTTCTGAGTGGAAAGCTGTAGTAGATTCATAAAGCCTGAATGTTGAGGGTCTTTGGAGAGCAGAAGGTAATGAAATAACTGCCTATAGCTCCCTGCCCGGCTTCAGGCTGACTTCCCAGCCTCACCACTCGGCAGCTCCAGCTCAGGCTCACACCTCCTTCTCAGGTGCTTGCTCAGCTCTAGGTCCTGTGTATAACCATAACACCAAAACCTAGTAACTTATTCTAAAATTTGTGTGGATAACTGCAGCAACCACACGGGCACTGACCCACCTTGTTTAAAAATCAGCTATCCCTGTCCCCCTGCCCCCGGGAGAGGAGGAATTACTCCTTTCCCAGCCAGCCTCTGGCTGTGCACAGCACTCAGAGCCTCTGCACCGGAGGGATCTCTGTGCTCTGTGGCTGCCACAGGACTGAACTCTGCAAAGGGATCAAGTCTCACCTTTTTTTCTTCAGCTCCTCTGTTTCCCATAAATCCCTGGAGAAAATGTAGTGTTTGGAGCTCCAGGGAGAGCAACTGTTTAAACCTGCTCTTGAAAGTGCTGTACGTTCTCATGTACAACCAATCTAAATCAGGTTGCAAAATCCGAACTATTCGAGTTACATTTTGTTTTGTGAAAAAGCCATTAACTTATTACTTCCCCATTAGTGCATTGGGAAAATAAATTACATTCGGTTTCGCAATTACCTTAGATTTTTTAAGTAGGATGAAGCAAAATGCATGGGGCCAAAGAGTGACTTTTCCATCTGAGCATCAAAAATGGAAAGAGACAATGGAGACAAAATTTGCTCAAATTCCTCACTAGCTGGAAGCAAGTGGCACAGCTTTTTGGGTAGATAAAAGAGAAATATGTAATGAGAAATTGAAGAATCTGTGCTAGACTCTAGCAATAAGCTCTGACTCCCACAAACTGACAATATACATTTTGTGTAGTTCTGCCAAAATCAAGGACACATCAAAGGAAAATTCTTCAGACTGCTATTCTAATGCTAAAGGTCTGTAATTGGCCTTTAGCAGTACTGTCTGTTATTTATGTCTACTTATTGATTTCTATTGTTATAGCACATTAGGCAAATGCCCAGAGTGGATTTTTAGTACGAGATATTAGTCTAAAGATTTTTTTGTACAAATACAAATAAATATATATGCACATGTATGTATGCACACACCCCTATAGCTGAATAAAGACTGTTTCATAGTAAGTCAAGATGACATTATTTTCCAAGCAGAGACTGGAAAGGAGTATGAGAAGGATCTCAGAATGTGAGGAGAAATGTACCCCAGAAATTTAGCTGCTTTAAAGTACGTGTACTGCTGAGAAGGAAAATAAAAAAAAGTGGAGGAATAGTTTTCATCAAAAGCTTTAACCTTTCTTTCCTTGATACTCAAATGCATTGGTTTCAGCAGTCCAGTATAACAGGCATTAAAAAAATTCAAATCAACAACATTAAGATGGGATAACAACATTAAGATGGGATAACAACATTTGGAGAAACAGTGAATTTCTGCAAATTTCTAAACTGCAAAGAAAATAATTTCAGAAGCACAATGCCTGGCTTCATCTTATGCCCTGAAGAACTGAAGTTCATCATTGATTTGCTGCCCAGCCTGCATTTCCTCCTTGGCCTGCTGACCCATCCCTACGAATATCGTCATATTCTTTATGCAAAAAGTCAATATTTAGCTTAAGGGTTTGCAGAGACCAACTCAAACAGAGACAATAAAGGCTGAAAATTCTAATGTATAAAGTACTTCCTATAGAAACACCAAGTGACACATTTGACACATATATAGTATTTATTCTGCTTAAGGCTTGTGTAACATCTGTGATATCACTTCATTTGTGTTCTGCCTGATGCACAGGAGAGAATCTGACCTTACCGGAACGCTGAATGCTCTCCTAGCCCCAGGACACAACAGGAATATTTCTTCTGACCTCCCTGGCTGTAGATCAGGCTCAGAGGTTTCTATGCTGCAGCATAATAAAGGGTGACTCTCTCTAGGTTTGCTTTGTGATTAAGGTTTGATGATACTGGGCTGGCTGGCACCAGTTCTTCCATATTTAATGTTGCGATAAAGCGGAGGAAAGATTACTGATTGCTTCATGGTTATGGTAAAAAGACAGAACCCTAAAGCTCTTGGACAGCTATGGAGGGTAAATATGGTTTATACGTCTGAAAAATAAGAGGAAAGTGAGGGGGGAAGCTGGAAATCTCTGCTTTCCCTTGCCTGTATCTCTCCACCCTCAGACCTGAGTGGAGGCTCATTGCAGCTGCAGAGGTTTACTTGCTGGAGACATTTCTGCTGGCAGAACGAGGGATGCATTCCTCTTGGATATTTGGAAGAAGTACCCCCTCTTGAATTTCAAGATCTTTACTCAGATACTCCTGTGCCTACTACTGATATGTAGTGAAAAGTGTTTAATAGACGATTAGTTAATTCACTGCTTTGTTTCTTTGCACAGCCTCAGATAAATTTGGCTTTGTTTTGTGCTTGTTTTCACTGGAAGAAATCCCGGCCCAGGGCCTTCATGGCAGAAACTTCACCATGAGAGGAGTCTGTGCTGGCAGAATTAAGGGGCTGCTTCTGCCAAGGAAATACTGGGAGGGCAGAGCTTCTCATAGGAATATCTAAGGAATTTAAGGCTTGATAGGAGCATAAAATCACCAAAGACGAGCTTCTCTGTGAGATTAACTACTACATACCAGCTGTGTATTGAGCACAATAATTTGCTTTTGGTCAAAATATAACCCTTTCTCGGTTAATGTACATCTTCACCTGTAAACAGCTGTTCTTATGGTTAATTCTCTCCATACACATTCAATTACTTTCCTCTTCTCACTCTCCACCTCTACAAACACCCAGCCCCACCCCTCACCCCACCCCTTTTGTCTAATTTAGAGGGTTTCATCCTTGCAAAATGTATAATTTATGTTTCCTCGATAAATGTAGGTTCTTTTTCTGCCTTTCATTACCAAGTTAATGGCAGTCAGTACAAAAGATTGGTTTCTCGTCTTTTGCTGCCAGACATTGCAAATAATATCTTTGTGGCTCTTCTGTGCCACCTCCCCATTTTTCAGCAGTGTTTGAAAAATGTGGGCCATATTCAGGAGTGTGTGTAGTTTATCCTGAAAATGGACCTGCTTTAGACAGAAAGGCTCTGACCAGGCCAGCTGTCAGATGCTCTGATTCACTGCAGTGTCCTGGCTGCCTGTAAAAATGTGAGTAGTCGTCTTCCCCTCTGCAAAGCCAGCAGGGCTCTGCAGGAGCAGGAGGGCAGCTTGGAGACACACTCTTACATGGCATGGCATTACAGAAGCATAAAAATCATTACTACATCTCCCTAGAGTTCTGGAAATCAGGCCACTAATCCTGGATATGCTACCACTTTTCTCTAGCTCATGGTTGACATGTTCATCATCCAAATAATCTGGACCTGAATTCCTCTTCCTATTTTCCCTGAGGAGTTGATCTGTCAGGCCTTCCCTCTGCATGCCCAGCATGAATGACCCTGACACAGAGCCCAGCTCCAACCACAGCGTCCTGAAAAGCCACTGCTTAGGAAGAGCAGCAATGTTTTAAGCTCCCATCCAGGACAAGGATGGGTTTCATAATTCATAAGTCACAGAAGGCCAGGAGAAAGGCAAGGACCTGCTCTCATCCCACATGTTTCATTATGGCTCATTCCCCCTGGTGGCTCTGGATCCCACACCAGAGAGTTTAGTTCCTCCTGTGCACTATCCAGAGAATGCAGCTACTTAAACCTGGTTTCTGTGTTCAGCTCTGAGAGATAAATAACTAAACAAAGGATGCTGAGCAGTCACTGCACCAGTGAGTAAATCTGTTGGGGATGTAGAGCTAAATGCAATAACAGAAAGTAATCTGTCATTTAGCAAAAGCAGAAAACAAACTTTAAATCCTGATCTATGTCAAATTTTTCTGCACATAAAATCAATCAGTGAGTAAGTATTGCTTGGCTCACCAAATGGTAAAAAAAAGGAGAGGAAATCATATCAACTTCTAGAACTAAAAACTGTGCCAGCACAAGAACAGGGTCTTTTCTAGATCATTTCTGAGACAAAATAGGCTTAGCGAAAACACAGTCTGTGAAGTGCTTGCTTTCATTCAAGGCACCAAAACACATCTTTAAAGACAGAGCTGAGTCCCCGCACACACTAGTGAGTCAATGACTTTAATCTGTCATTGAACATCCTGACTCCAGAAGGGACACGAGGTGTTGGTCCTTGTGGATGGTTCTTGCCCAGAATTTCTTGACTCATCCCTACCTGCACGTGGCCAATCTCATGCGCAGCCCAGGCCCAGTCTAAACCAGCCATCATTAGTGCACACACCTCATAGTGTCTTTAATCCAGGTTTAAGCAACAGTCAGATAATAGATCAGCCTTTCTGCATTTTGAAGGATTGTACTGCCAATTCCCCCCAGATTTCTTCATCTACCTGAGCCTCATTTTTAGTGTGTGAGAAGTTCTTTGAATTACAGATTTAGAAGAAGATGTGCTGCATTTTAATGATAATCTCCTGGAGTTTGAGGGCTAGCAGCAAGGGGCTTTCTTGACTTCAGTTGTACCTTAAGGGAATGAAGCACTGCCAGTTAAAAAGGAAAAAAAATATATGATTTCAGCTTTACTATAATTGTTCCTAGGGGGAGCAGTATTCTGCTCTCATGATAAATGAATTGATCTACAAAGAGATGCTCCACAGTCATGGTGGTGGTACTGGCAGAAGTCCATGAGCTGTGCAATGAGATATTTTAATTCTAGAAATACCATAAGGGAGCCACGAGTTCTGCAGTTCTGGTTTTAATGGCATTTGGCCTCTGACCCACAACTGACTTTTTTCCGGTTTATATTTTATCCCATTTTTGCATGTCTGAACAGGTGAAAATGTCTCCAACCTCCTCTATCTTTGGTTGTTTCCAGAAAGAAAGTAGGTATAATAATATAAAATATACCCCAAGGTCACAGTCTGAGATAGGTACAATGCTAAGGAGACAAAAAATGGTTATTTTCTCAAGAAATTACTTTTGTCCCCACAAAAGGAGAGACAACCTTGGATTTTCCTGTATTTTCCTTAAATGTAGGCTACAGTATCATGCTCTGAGCTGTGCTTCAAGCCTTTCATCCTTCAGTGACACCTGTTTAAATTTAGAATTAAGCACTGAGAAGAGCTTAAGCTATCGTTTGCTCTCTTGACTGACATTTAAGAGGCTTTCTCCATAATAGCAGTCCAAGGAAGGCTTTCACGTCAGAAACAGTTTTATGATCCAACTTTTGAGCACTTTTAAGCTGAATTCTGGGGGTCAGGCTGTAGTCATGGCAGTATTTTCATTCCTGATGAACTGCACCTCATGTCACAAGCAGTTCCCTGGGGACCATGAGGCTCCTCCTGATCCTCAGGGGAAGAAAAAGTAACTCCACCTTCTCCACACTGAGCAGCCTCCTGCTGCCCTTCATAAACTCATGATGACTTATCTGGGATTACTGGGGTTTTATATGGACAAAATGCCTTTCCCTGCCTTAATTTGATGCTCCAAGCTATTAGGCAACTTATTGCATCCCTATTGCAACCCAGGGTGATTCCCAATGCTTATACCAAACCATCCAGGTGATGCTGTGATAAATTTAGAAAAGTATATGAGGCTTCATATAGTTATTGAGTCCAGTTACTCTCCAAAACTCTCTTGGGGTCTGAGTAAGGAAATAACACAAATTAGAATGACAGATTAAAAATTATTATCTCTCAGGCTTTGAAATAATTTTTTTTTTTTAAAGGTAATTTCTCTAACTGACTGTAGAACAGAATTTCCATCTTGGATGTGTCTAGTTCCTTGCCAAGACTTTTTCCTGTTAACATATTAAAAATGAATAAGAAAGAGAAAAAAAAAGGAAGACAGATTACACATAATAAAATTTTCTCAGCAGAGGCAAAAGCACCAAATGTCTGTAAAAAATGCAGGTAAATAAAGATAAATGGTGGCTTGGGACTTCTCCAAGTGGATGATTCATCATCTGGCTGCTTCTCCGAGATATGTTTGATGCTAACAATGTTTATGCAATATACCCAGGCTTGGGCATGGCACCACCTGCCACAAAAGAATAAATACCCCTCCTGCTCCACTTGAGAACTCTAAGATGTATTATTATCTGTTATTACTACACTAAATTGGCAGAAAATGGTTCTTTTACTATATGGTTATACATCAGCCTCAATAACTCATTTTTGCCAATGTAAAATTCTAGCACTTCCTAATCTTTTAACTTCACCCGTCCTAGGATTTTTTTACTATTCATTCAATAATAAAAAAAAAAAAATGTGATGCCAGGTCATTGGGGAAGGGACCACGAGAAAGAATGAGGACAGTATCAAGTAGTGATTATAAAATCTGAACTAACTTTTTCTCAGTATGGCACTGATGAGTCAAGTGTAAACTGCAGCTGACAAAAAAAAAAAAAAAAGCTAAAAAATGCATTGAAAGGTTTTGATCCAACATACTCCACCAGCTGCAAACACAGATTTTACTGTCTTTCTTGACTGACATTAAATTATGTGCAAGGAATGTTCAAGCAATTGATACCATCTTGATCAGAATAAATAACTAAAATGAGATATTTATGAACGCAAGTTAGGTCTGGGTACCTGAATCCCTTTTCCTGTTGCTGATACATGAGAATGCTACTCCTGGGCCAGACCAGAACTTCAGTATCCTGTTGCTGAGAAATACCTTTTCACACGTACCCTGCTAGAGCACACGAAGGAATTAGAACTGTGTTTATCACCTACTTAAAGCTTCTGGAGATTCACTTGGTGCTGAAGTGTTGTTATGAAAGATGCCAAACAACTACTATTGCTGTGTAAGACAGCAGTGGGAAAATTGAGAGGCAGAAAAAAGTTTAAACACTACAAACCACTGTATTATAGTAGACCATAATGCTAATGAAGGTCTGTAGAAGCAGAGGTGGTGTTGTTTGGAGAAGGATGCACAGACTGGGAAGGACACAAACACTGTGTTTGGGTAAGAGTCTGAACCTGGCTCCCGCATGAAATAATGTTTACTTGCCTGGGCTGCTGTGGGACCCGGCTCCACACCCTTGCTCAGCCCCCCTCCTCCTCAGAGCAGGTACTTCACACCGCAGAAACTGGGATGTACAACCTGGACATCGCTGGGGATGTGCTCTCGTGGTTTCCCAGACCACAAAGTGCTCAGAGACTTGCCAAGGAAATCCCCTCTCTTCCGCAGCAGAGATAAGCCAGAGCTATCACAGGAAAGACAAAGAAGATCCAGATCATTACGGCTTTGAGGCAAGCAGAAGCAATCCCTTAAGGAGCAGAGCCCTGGTTCAGTCATCCTTCATCCCAGCTTGACGGCTCCTCGCAGCACTCCCAGCCCCACTGGCAGATCTAATTGAACTTGGAGAAAGGCTCGCTCTTTCTGTACCACACCCTGCCTTTGTGCTACTTCAAGGAGTATTTTGTAGCTGCTCCCAGACTTCATACAACACAATTTTTCAATGCTGAAAAGAACGCAGTTTTGCTGGTTTAGAGACAGGACACTCAGCCTTCAGCAGGTGTGGATGGGATCAGACCTATTGATTGATACACACATTCTTCAAAATTTGCCCAAAAGGTATCATTTTAATTGCAATTATGGATAGAATGTGCAATTTCTTTCCAAATTGTAGCATTTCCTAAAATGCTAAATTTTAATGCCTAAAATGCCTAAAATTTTAATTTTAACAATTAGATAAAGCCCACAAGATGAGACTTCAAGCACTTGCTGGTCAAATATGATAATATATTTCATAACTCTATTCTCTCTCTCATCAGCTTTCTTATAATCTATCTATAATTTTCACAGCAAAATTATTTAATTTTTTAAAATTTAAACTCATTTGTTCTAAACGAATCTTCTTTTGAGGCTCCTAAACAATTCTTCTTTTAACTCTGAAAAAATATTTTTTGAGCCACATCTCCCAGTGTTTCTAAGGTTGCTTTTGGATCAGTTTCCTGTCAGTTACCACCTCTTCATTTGGCTCTGACTGGGTTTCCTGTTAAGGTCGTTAGTTCTAATGAGCATCCTTCCACCTCAATTTGTTGGGTGTCAGCACCTTCAAATCAAGCTCCTTCTGAACAGCTTGGTGATAACTCCTGTCTGTTTCAGCTGGCATCAGCCTCTGAGCCCATTCAAATGCACCAGTGGATGGTGCCTCTCCCATATCTACCTCTTCCTACTCTGAAACTGAAGCATTTTGTTCAGCGGAGCTTGAAGAGTGGTGTTTCATCACAACAGACACATCTGTGTTTCCACGTTAACAATTCAGTATTCCCCAGTACCTCCCGAAGGACACCAGCCCTCCAGCAGGAGCTGGCTACGAAATGTAGCCAAGGCACCCTGCTGGCATAAGCCAGCAGTCATTGAATTTCATGAGTGTCGATGCAGGCCCCAAATCCTTCCACATTTTATCATTAAAGCTATGCCAAGTTTCTTATCCCAAAACAAGCAATTGGGGAAAGCAATCACTTCTGATTTATGTTCCCTAACCTTGGGAGTGAGAACAACATTTCTGCTTTCTCTTAAATCGTTAATTTTTGTCTGCAAGATCATTACTGTACTCTGTGTAAAATCTATGACTCTTCCTAGGTATCCCTTAATGTTTCCTGAACCCAGTCTTGATGTGCATTAGACACTTGGGATTCATTACTGGTGTTAATCTGCAACCATTAAAAATGCAAGGTCGTTTAGAAGATGGAAAAAAAAAAAAAAATCAGGCAAGCATCTTTCAAACTTGTACCTAGTTCTTTTCACTCCTCATTAAATTTCAGTTGGTGAAACCTACTGGCCTTCCTCAGTCTTTTATCAGAGGGGACTGTACCTCACCCAGACCATCTGGTGGTGAGCAGAGGGTCGGTCACAGTGGGCTTTCAGGGGTCCGTGACAAACTAGCCTAATATCGCCCAGCAGCTGTCAGTTCTGCTCAGGAAAGTCAAGCCTACATTCCTGTGATCTCATTCCTTGGACTGAGCCTTTCAAACAGGTTGTATGATAGCCCAAATGTGCTGATTTTGTAAGGATTTTCCACAGGAATCTGTAAGCAATGCCCTGTGAACGAACTTGGGTTTTCATGTGGTAGATTATAATCTCTTTTCCTTGGAGAGCTCTGTTTTTCAGCATGCGAATCTGTTGCCTAATTCAGAATCTCTAGGGGGATAAAGCCTTTGGGGGTGGGTTCCCCACAGCATCACAAGGCAAGTAGCTCAACCAGAGGTGCTCAGTGAGAGCATCTTTAATGTTAACAAGACAGCATTTGAAAATAACATTGATCACATCTATCAACAAAAACACCAAAACATTTCAGGAATCCCTGATCATTAAACTGATTACATCTGATTGATTAAATTAGCAATCAAAAAAGTGGTAAATTTAACGTCATAGTTTTAGCATACAGGGTGTATATATCACACAGCATCATTTTAGGTGGCCTTCCATTTTCCATTTGTGAGGTATTATGTGAACAACACTTATTTTTGTCATTGTGTTTAATGGTTTGGAGAGATAAAAGCTTCACTACTACTTTACTTACTGTCTCCTAAGGACATGCATCTTTAGATGTAGTTTGTGAGGCGGAAAGACCTCTATACTCAGATATGGAGCTATGTTGGCTTTAAAAATATTTATAGCATCCTTTCTTCTTTTAAATTACACCTGTCAGTCAAACACAGCACTCACTGTAGAAACTTCAATCCAAACCCTGTGCAATTTGAGCTAATTTCTGTATTTCTGCAAAAGAACACAGATTGCCTATTTTTCCTACAGAGCAACTGAAGACCTTGTATTGATCACATACATTTTCTTTATTTGAATGGGTGTTGTTTTTTTTTTTTTGTTTGTTTGTCTTCCAGACATCAGCATGCTTTACAGATGGATATAGGGTATTATCCATCCCATTTCACAGGAGAAAATCTAACTTCCAGTGTCAGGAGCGAGCCAGGTGGCCACCAATGCCAACAGAGCCATATAGCAAAGCCATTGGCAGAGTGTGGGGGAGACAAGAGCCATCACAACAACCTCTCCCCAGGATGTGTCAGAGCTCCCTGAATCCCTCTTTGCAGCAGCTCAACCACTTATCCCACAGAAAATTTTTCACAAGAGTACTGGGTGAGAAAGGTGATTCTTATCACTCACTGTGTGCAGTAAACTGGTTCTGCATGCAAAAGCTTTCAGACTGTGGGTTTATCAGAAGGCTAAGTTATGCCATCTCAACAGATTTTAATATTTACACCACACCTGCAGTGCTTATCAGTGCTTATCCGCCCTCATCTAATCAGCCTTGGGAACAGCAGAAGCCACGATGTGCATTGTAACACCCCAGAGAGTCACTGAGGTCTTACATCTGAGAGCACAACACTATCAGAGATACAAAACACTTCTAAAATCCCAAAAGATCAGCAAATACTAATGATCATGCCATCATAACACTACTATTTGGTCTTTTCTTTCTATTCTTGAACACACCCGAGAGCTGCACTGCTTCTTCCTGCATCTCCAAAGTGGCCACAGGCTCTGCTGCTTCACCTGCATCGACTGGCTGTGTCACCTTTTCCCTGTGCTCCGCAGAAGGGGTGTGCTGGCACACCTGTGCCCCTATTTCCACCACGAGGACAGGGACATGCATGGCCCAGGCACAGCTGTTCCAGCTTTTTCAGATGGCAGTTCCCTGCCTACCCTTGGAGAACAGCATCACAAGGTCACTATAAACAACTCTTTTTCTGCCCTTGGGACGCTCATTCAGTGCTCTGCAAGTCACAAATATGACAATATTTTGCTTCACTCCTCCTCACAGTGACACTGGAAATAGGAAATAGTGCCTTGCCATCAGTGTCCTGGAAGTGGCTCATTAAATCACAGTGGAGCTGCCACAGGATTTGCCTTGCTTTGGTCTTGCCTGCTGGCTCTAGAAATGCACAGACCTGTCTAATGGGATGAAGGAGATATAAAAAAATCTAACAGATTGTTCATGTCTCTTAGATCTGCCAGCAGCACAGAGTAATTTTAGCAGTTCTCCTGCCTGGAGCAGCACCAGCAGAGCATCTTGCTCAGGGTCTTCTCCAGTCAAGTCCAGGGAAGGAGACTCCACCAGCCCTTTGGCTCCAGCAGTTCTCCTGCTCCCATGTCCAGCCATCCTTGGTATGAAAAAGACCTTCTCCACATTTTCTGGTTAAATTATTCTGCCCATTAGTAAAACAATTCAAACAGAATAACAAGTTTCAGACCGTACATCAACGTTAACTCCTGGCTCACAGACAGCAGGTGTGTTTCAAAGGCTCCATTAGTGTTTGACATCTCCCTTTTCAGACATGTCTTAGGGCTGAGGGTCATCTGAGGCATTTAGGGCCTCTAGGGAGGCTGGTTAAGAAAGGCTGCAGCAACTGACCTTTAAAATATTCTTTTTAAAAATAGATGTTAGGTGGGAAGGGCCAAAAATGTGAATGGTATCTTTGGAAGTATAGTCCTCAACTGGCTCATCAGAAAGACCATTTATGCTTCCAGGTGTGGTTTCTGCATGCAGCCTAATTAAATCAGATTCTGAGTGGGGCTGCTTCTGTAAACCTTTACAAGAAACTCAAGTGAAGAAAGACAGAAATACGCCATTAATTTTTTTTGTTATTGTTCAGAAAAAAATGAGGAGAAAGTAGATGTAGGGCTAATACTCTTCTCCTTTTTCTAATAAATTTCTTGGGTCAGTTTTATACCAGAAAGTAATTTTCTGAGATCCTGTGCCGTTGTCATAAACGACACAGTGTCAGAAGGTGATTCATTTTGAACCACTGAAAATGAGGCCAAAAACCCCCCCAAAATCCAACAACAACAACAAAATAAACTGCCAGAGTTCAACTCCTGCCACACCTTTTGATTTGAAAAGGGCTCCCAGCAAACCAAGCCAGGGTAGCACTCCCACTCCTCTACTCCCAGGCACAGTGTGATACAGGCAGCAGCAGAGGAAAAGTCAGATTGTTAACTCAGAAATATTTTCATCACTGCATAAATTATCTGCCTTTGGGGGGGATGGGAATAACCATGACTTCCTTGTTATATTTTGAGAGTGGGAATTTTTGTCTGAGCACAGAAAGCACAGGTGGAACTGGGGGAAGAAAGGGGAAGAGCTGGCCAAGAGCAAAGGCTGGTTCCTGTCTGTGCAGCTCACATCACAGCAAGCTCAGTCTGCTCTCGGCTCAGCACACAGCCCTGCACTCCTGCTCTCCTGTGATGGATGGTGCTCTGAATTCCCTTAGCACTTCCCAGATTCAGCAATGGCTTCACACAGGCTCAGAGGAAAGGCTGCATCTGTCCAGCACATTCTTGCCTTTCCCATCACATTTCTGCCATGCAGCCTTCAGAAGGTTTGTGAATTATCTCTCACTCTCCAGCCTGGGCTTCTGCTATTTTCCTCTCATGTGGCTGGCACTGCCATGGCCAGTGACCTCCACACTGGCCTCCCCACATCTTCCAGCCTGATCCTTGCATGCAGTCACCTTTGAATTACCCCTTTTCCCCAGACAGGAGGATGGGTACCAGAGGTTTGGGAGGGAGGCTGAGAAATGGAAAAATGGAAGGGAGCTTCTCTGATGTTTTCACTTGTGGGTCTACAAGAAGCTGGACAGAATCTCCCCAGCAAACCCTAATCCTGAGGCAAATCAAGGAATCTGTACCCCAGACCCCACTCACCCCCTGAGCCTCATAAGCCCATGCAGAAGTACCCCAGGCAGCCTGAGATGCTCCTCTCCACTCCTCGGCTCCCCTCCCAGTGCCCTGCATGACCAGTGGGCAACTGAATGAACAAATTCCAGGTATTGCCATGAAGTTACACAACAAATGAAAAATAATTCAAGAGTCAGTGGGGCAAGACTGAATAAGGAACAAGAGTTTACACATCCCAGTGAAGAGAGATCCCTCAGAAAGACAGAAATCAGAGGTTTTGATCCCTCATGCTGCATTCTTTAAATTGTCAAGTGATTGTTTTAGATATTTAAGGTGGCAAATCGGAATTAAATTCTGTTGGAAAGAAAAAAAAAAAATTCATGAATATTCCCGTTAGGACTGGCACAATTCTCTATCTGAACTGTCTTCTAGAAAGAGTTGTGGGAAATGTGATTTGTCTTCAATGCCTGTGTAAAACACCTATGACAACTACAAAGGCACATAAAGGGGAGCTTGAGACTGGAGATCAAAACCTGCAAAGGTCACTTTTTCTTTCTGTGACCTAGCTCTGGCCCAGCTGGCCCAGTCCCACCTTCTAGCACACTACCTGGAGGAACATTTGTCACAATACAAACTTATTAGATTTATTTTTACAGATTTATTAGTTTTGAGAAAAAGAAAGGATGGGCATGATTCCTCAATAACTCAAATGGACAGAGGGAATTGCTGGACTGATCACAGGCTTTTGAGACCCCAGTCATCCATCAAACCTACACCTCCTCCTATTCTTGTTATCCATCACCCTTTCCTTTAGGTAGGATGTCAATAAATTTTATGCCAGCAGGTCAGAGAGGATGATGCAGTTCTCAGCTTCAAAGGACTTATAAAGCAAGAAACAAAGGCAAAGGACATCAGGAAAACTGTAAAACACTTTCTTTGCAACAGCCAATACAACTGCCCACATTTGACACAGATAACAACACTGACTAGAACAAATAACTAGGAGATAGATAGATAGATAGAAAGAATATATTTATATGGAGGATATATATACAGGTGAAGAGATATAGATATACAGAGCCAGTAAACAAAAAGGATAATAACACAACTAGGTCAAACTTAATTAAATAGGTAGTTCTGTTTTTTCTTTCTAACTATGTTTTGCACATCACAGTTCTCAGAAACCCTCCAAACACCCAGAACTAGAAATATTGTCTGTTTTGGCAATGACTGATTCTGACTCAATCAAACTTAAAGGGGAATGTGAAGAGGTATATTTCTGGAGGATCCAGAATAGGAATACAGAAGTAAGAGTCAAATCTGATGCAAAATAAAAGTAGAAGAGCCAGTCAAGGAGAGCCAGGGAGGGACCTGTAGTACTAAAATATGTAAGAATCATTCAGAGAGGGAAAGTATTCAGAGAATTGTATGAAATCAGCAAAAGAATTCACTGCAGTCTTACTTTATGAATTATAGTAAAAATCCAGAGCAATTCCTCAGGCAGATGTATACAAGTGTACAATCCAAAGCAAAGCCAAATCAGAATCTGTCTCTGTCTCTTTCCCTGTGACAATACCATCTTCCCCTCAAACTAATGGTGTGCACAGCACAAGCCACCTTCTATAAATTAAAAAAAAAAAATAAAAAAAATACCGTGTGTGGTTTCTGAGATTGAACAAGACATTCTATCAACATGCAAAATGAACTAATTCAGCCATTGCAAATGAACAGATTCACAAAGCAAAAGATAAACTTTCCACATCTCATTTAATTTATGCTGTCTCACTGCACTGAGAAAACAGCTTTACCCAGTCTCTAATGTATTGAAATGTTAGAAACTTTAATAATCAAAACAAAACCAAAAAAACATTATGAACTGCTTGAGAGAATATTTTAAATGAGCAGGAGAATAAAGACAAGATTTGTAATTCACAAGAGTTTGCAGTTTCTGCCCTAGAAATCTCCCTAAGGTTGTATGTGAAAAAAATGAGCATAAACTGGATGCAGTAGGGAACACATTGCTGGAGACTGAATTTAAGTTTTCACACACAAACTCTCATTCTACAAAGAGTTCTAAGGGTGTCTAAAACCTTTAAAACATGTAATTTAATTATTTGGTTTTGTTACTTATGTTAGATGCAGGTTGAGAGATTTCCAAGGATGGTTCTATACAGAAGATCAGGGGTTTGAACAATTCATTGTATCCACTGGTCTTTTTGAGGTTCAGTTCCCTCTCGTCCTCCCCCTTTCTAGTTTTGTTAGGCAATTTCAGATTTGCCACTTGCCTGCATCCCTGATTTACATTTACAAAAGGCAGTTTAATTTAGCTGGGCATTTCTCAATTGTGCACAGAGAGATGAGGCTCATCCAGCTTCCCCAGCTGCCTTCTAGGGAGGGAGGGCGTGTTCGAAGGCCATTTTATGACAGATTGCAACCCTGCACTATAAGAATCGTCCTAAAATTTTACAGAATCAAAGACTTCCATTCCATGCCTTGGAAAAAAAATAAAAAGGAAAGAACTTTCAATGGTTTGTACAACTTTTGAGCTGGGGTAGTATCTTCATACGGCCTAATTTCAGCCTCAGAACTGTCCTTAGATAGGAGGCCAATAATAAAATATGGTGATTTTCACTGCTTTTATAGCCAGGCCTTTCCCTGAGAAACTGAGGAGAAGACAACAAAAGTAAAGAGTTTTGTAATCGTGCTTTCAATTTCTGTAAGAAGCTCTAGAATTTTCTCATGGCAGAAGAAACTATAAGCATTCTCCCATGGTTAAGAAATATATTAGACTTTTAATGATTGTTTAAAATAACTTAATCTACGGTGTTTTCGGGTTTTTTTCACTTTTGATCCAATAGTGAAAATCTTTGATTTACTATGATGTACCCAGTTACAATAACACTACCCAAATGCTGCTATCTTACTGGCTACAAAATACCAAAATCCATTTCCCTGAAAGTACCTTTTGTGAAATGCACTCCTCTCTTTCTTGACAGGTATAAATACATATATATATATGAGTGTTTGTGTGTGTATAAATGTAGCAATTCCACAGCATCCTCTCCCTTCAGTGCAGACAGTTTAAGTCACCCACTCACCTGCAGGACCCTTGCTGTGCTCCAGTGTGGGTTTCAGTGCTTGTCTTTGGGCACAAATCAGAAGGAGAACACATACCCAAGATGCATTTCCTCCCAGGCTTTAGCTTGTCATTTTTTTAAACTAAGCAACTGTGGAGGAGCTCTCAGTAAAAAGAGGTAGGAAATAAAAGATACCTGGTTTTAAGAGCAAAACCTTTCAACAGCTGGCTCTTTTTCAGCCCATGTAAAAATAAAACTCCTCAGTCTTCTTTTTGTCGTTCATCTTCAGTAATTTTTCAATTTTCATTCTTAGGATTTATGTAAAATATAAACTGGGTACCTCTCCCTCATTCTGCCAGCAGTAAGAAATAAATTATGCAATATGGTGCTTTTTACCCCAAGTGTTTTAAAATTATATACATTTGCAGCTGGACAGAAATGCCCAGTCGCACAACCAATCCTTTGATTAATTGAGAAGCTGAATTCCCATCCATGCTGCACTTCCAAGTCAAACCCATCTCACTCGGCAAGTCAGGTGTCAGAGAGACATCACTATCGAAACAGGCAATCCAATTCCTGCACACTGGATAAGCAGCAACTGAACTGGAATGATGGAAATTCCTGTTTTGTCTAGAAAACATCAGGTCCCTTGTTACTTTGAGACGTAAATAAATGCTTAATCACATTTAAGATACTCTGATCCTAAAGTGCAGGACAGAAACACCAGCTTTGTGATGAGGAATTGCTGAGCTGCTGAGGTTGGAAGTGTGATTCCTAAGTTATTTATCTGTCGGGCCACCTGGTCTGAGATGTCTCCATCAGGGTTTTAGCAACCCTGGGCTCCCTGGATGATGTTGAATAGCAATTCTTTCTAACTTCTGTTTCGGCAGGGCTTCACTTCAAGAGTCCCGGCAAATCAATGCCACTTCCCTTTTCTAGGTGTATAAATTTTGTCCAAATGTCACAGATCATGTCTATTTTCCTTTTACTTGCATTACGGATTGACCTTTTATTGTTCATTTGGAAAGTCTTTGGTTCTATATCTTGTTTTCCTCAATTCATTTATTGCTCCATAGTGGATAGGTGCTATTCAGTAAAGTACTTGAAAAATTACCAATTTACTCTAATAATGTATTAATAGCATGATGAAAGAGGCAGTTTAGAGCATGCTTTAGCATTTTTCAGTTCTATTTTTATGGAATGGAAAACATTTCAAATTATTTAATGCTGTGTTAATTTCTAATTTGCCTCATCTATGTGTAGTTTATCATATAATTCCACGCAGGACTGGGGATTTCTTCTAAGTCATACCATGCAAATCAACAAAATAAATTAAAAAAAAAAAAAAAATCCTGGTATGAAATGGTGTTTCAGAACCTAGATTTTTATTGGCTTATATAAACTTTAATTAAAGCTATGTTTAATTAACTTCAGTTGGCTTATCTGCCATTGTATAGAGCAATGACTATGCTGCTGCTCTTTTATTCCTGTTTTATTTTGATATCAAAGTCAGACTTTAGCACAGCACAGTGCTGAAAGGTGTGGAAAATACACTGAGAACATCCTTGGATGTCAGTGAAGTAGTTTGACATTTACTGTGATGTTACACAAGGGATTAGACCCTCTAACAGTGACACTCTGGGGAGCAGTATCACTGTATCACTTGGCACGTGCCTGACTTAGCAGGAGCTGAAAGGCAGCGTTTGGGGAAAAAAAGCAGCAAGGAAAATGGTGCTAGACCATCAGAAGGGGATGGGAAAATGCCACAATTGGTAGGTAACAGCACCTCTCAAAGCAAGTCCTTCCTTTCATCTCTCACAGAGATCTTGGTGCAATGCCAGCTGCGCCAGTTCTCCTCACTCACCCGCCACGTCTCACCTCGCACTGCAGGTCCTTCACGCCTGTTGGGTGGAATGTTTTGGTAAAAAATGCACAAACACAAACATGTGTTTTGGCTAAAATGGCATGATTTCGCTGGAAAAATATTCAATGCTCTTAGACCAACTTTCCCTGAATTTTCACTTCCTTTAATATGAGTCGTAACAACAGAATGTTTTTCACTCATGGCGTTGGCCAATTCTGATGAACGTGTTCTCTGGGAAACATTTTGAGCAAATCTTTAGTGACTCAGGCCTCAAGATTTAGACGCTGAGAAGAGAGAGATTTACTTGCTTTGTGCACCATATTTACAAAGGAAATATTCACAGTTTCTGACTACCAGTGTTTCTAGTTCTATCTCACCTTTTTTGAGGGAGCATAGCAATACACACGGTATTCAAGATTTTTGGATGGCTTTCTAAAATCTGATTTCTACAACTGCATAATAATGTTTTCTTCCTTATTCTTTATGTGTCCTCTATAATCCCTAATGCTTTACTTGGCCTTCTTGTTGTTGAACTTCATGCAGTATCCAGAGAACAATCCAGAATGATTCCATGATCTCTCCCTTGCACAGTAATAGTGCAGTTAGAGCCTACCATGCACAAAAATAGAACCATTTCTCCCCTCTACACATTAATTTGCATTGTTGCTTCTGAATTTCATTGCAGCTTTATTGCCCAGTCATCCAGGATTGCAGGATCCTTCTGTACGTGCTGGCAGTCAGTTCTGGGCTTGTCAGAACAAAGCAACTTTGCATCATCAGCAGAGCTGTTTTCTTGGCTTTGTTTTTTTTTTGTCTTTTTCCTTTGTTTATGAACATCTCAAACACATTCCAACACAGTTTTTCCTGGAATAACTAAATAATTAGTTGCCGCCTTTGTTTCCCATCTTTTATGTAGTTTTATTGCTAACTCTTCTATGACATAAAAGCTCAAGCCACTAAGAGAATTTGGTGAAGGGCTTTGCTGGAAAATCCACACATGACATGTAGCAGAACAGTCCTGTGCACATGCCTTGGCTCTTAGGGCAGAGTGGGTTTCTGTGAAATTCTTGGCACCTCTTTCCCACAGTATCATCCCAAACCATGAGTCTTTCCCTCCCTTTCTTTCCACAGCTCCTGTTTCCATGCTGGATGCAGAATTCAGGCTTCCACACCCCTCCTTACGGGCTTTTAAAGATTGGCATCGTTTGCCTCTCTCCTCTCTGCTGCTAAGATGTATTTAAACACTACATACTGCCAGAAATAGCTCATCAGTTTTACACTTCAGATCCTCGGAGAGCTTTAGGGCACAAGCATCTGAGCCCGGCAATTTGTAACTGTAAATTTTATCGATTTGCTTTAAAAATGTTTCTGCTGAGGTCTCAGCATGGTCCCATCTCTGCCTTGAACTCTCGTGCAGAGATTCATTGCACCTGCCCATGATGCTCCCTCACACCCCTTGCTCCACTCCTACCCCAGCCCCTCGGGCATCCTGCAGGCTGCCTGCCTCCACAGGATATGGGAAGTTTTCCATCATCAGCTTTTAGGCCTTCAGGAAACCACGTCTTGAAATTTCTTCTGATCCATCTGCTGTGCTTTACATTTCAGCTACCAGATTTATTTTTTTTCCCCATTCTTACATTTTATTCACATTTTAAAGACCATCTTTATTACTCCTAATAGCATCTTTTACACTCCTCTCTTACCTGAATGGCTGGGGTTTTTTCCTTCTAAACAAGCTTTTTTTTCCCTTTTAACAAGGTGTTTACTCCAGGCATCTATTAGAACATTTTAAACAATCCTTATGCCCTGTGAGCTGCTCCTTTAACAGTTTTTCTCAATTTAATACTGTATTGTTTGGTGTGTGGCTTCCATCTTGAGGATGTTGCACAGAACTGTTGTATGTTCACTGATACAGATGGGGTCTTCTACAGATAAATCAGGGTCAGTGAACTACTCACAACTAAACCACCACCTGATTTTCCTCCTCCAGCTTCTGAGAAAGAATTATTAGGATCTCCAAGTATGTCACCTCTCCACCAAGTTCTATCTGGCATAGGAACAGAAATTATCTCCTGCTCTCGGAAGCATATTCTCTAGACATCTTTAGATTCTAATCTTATCTTTTAAATAACCCCAAGTTATCTGACTTCAAGTCCACTTACTTGGAAAGTGAGAGTAGGATAACTAAGGGGCACAAAGAGGATAGAATAAAGGTTCTTCCTGCATTAAACCTTGAGAATCCATATTGCGGGACACCAGTGGAGAGGGGACCCTTTCAGAGCAGAGTTCAGCGCGTAGAGGAGCAGCTGGATTGTGCAGAGCTGCCTCCTTTGGCTGGCCAAAGTGCTCATTCACATCCATGCAAGACACTGAATCAGACCTTGAAAGGAGGGAATCCAAAGGAAATCCACAGGGCTGTTACTGATTTTCATAGTCTGTTACCCCTCTTCCTGTCAAGCCCTCATGAAGTGGACAGAAAAACCTCTGCAGAAAATGGTACTGTGCACCAGAAATGTGAGTGAATGAGATACCAAAAGCTGACAAGAAGATTATTCAAACACGAGTGGGGGAACCTTCCCCAATTGTCTCTGTCATTGTTCTTTTTAAAATAAACACTGAATTTTACTGCACATTACTAATCTGTATTTACACATCTCTGTCGTACATAAGACCTCACTCACCTGGAAACACCTGTCAATACAAACCTAAGCCTTTAAAATTATAGGCTGATATAGACTGACCTGCAAACTAGGGTGTCTTCAAGGATCTCCTCTCAAAACTCTCCTGTTACAGACAGGACAAATCCTGTTACTGCCCCCCCTCCACCACGTCTCTGAGGACAGCTCTCCCAGGCAGCAGGACACAGAGCCCTCTGGAGGTTCCCAGCAAGACTGAAAATCACTGTCACCCCACTGATAATCTGGCTACTTCGTTTTCCTGAACTGGCCAGTGCCATGAGAAGAGCTTACCTCAAGTCCCTGTGGCTCCAGGAAATCAGAGCAGTCAATCCTCTGAAGCTGAGCAGACTTTGGGACAAGGTGGCCATAATTCCCAGGGAATTTGGCTCACGGTACCAGTTCCTGGGAGGACCAGACATTAATAAAGCAGGAGGCTACACATTTTAAATGCCCATCAAATAAGGGAGCATCAGTTTATCGCTTTGGTTTTCATCAGGATTAAGAGCTCAAAATAATATACAAGTATGTTTCCTGAAAGTAAAAATTTGGCAGAAAACAGAGCTGTCAACAGCAGGAGAAAAAATGTGTTCATCAAGAGATGCTTCCTAAAGAGAGAGCAGGGATGTCACTGAGAGAAGCTTGGGGATGGATGAGTCTTGAAAACCATTCTTCATTTTTTATACCACTGATTGCTGCTGTCAGAGACCTTCAATCTCTTGAAGAGGCAGCGTTTCAATCTCTTAAACAGGCAGAAGTGTCTGTATAAACACCAGGAAAAGGGGTTTACTTGCATTTGGAGGTGAAACACTGGTGGATTCATTTACCCAACGAATCTAGAAAACCTTTTCTTACTCATTCTGAAGAAATGTCCTCAGATACAGGTAACCTGCAGAACGGATTGATTTAAACAGCCCACGGGATTCACCACTGCAGATATCAAACAGAGGTAATTTCTGTCCATGGGTAATGAGGGCAGGGGCAGGTTTTCCCCCAGGACATAGACATTTTCACTCCTGATCATTCTTTCTGGTAACCTCCCATTCATGGCAGCTGACAAATACAGTCTCTCAAAAAAACCCAAAGGTACTGGGGAGGATGGAGATGGAAAATCAAAGCAGTCATACAGAAGCTTTTCCATCAGGGTGGCAAAGGAGCTGACTCCTCAATAGTGACCAGGAGGAGGGAAGTGTGGACTACAGCAGGAGGGAGGGAAGTGACACAGTTATTTTTCATTTTTCACTGAGTCTATCGTAAAATTTCAAAACTAATTTAAAACTGAGAGGAATGGAACAGGCAACAACCACAACAGACATGGGATGAGACAAGGCAGCCACTGAAAGAAAAAGATGGAGTAAGGTCCAGTAAGATTTTTCTGGGCCACTTATTTACCATGATAATTGTTTATTCCTCTTTCTCCTGTGTTAAACATTTACTGTTCCACACAGCACTCAACCTTGTCATCAGTGAGGATGAGATCATCCCTCGAGCAGGAGAAGCCCACGTCAGTGTGCTCAGCTGCCCTCCCAAGCTCCAGTCTCACCAGGCACCCACGAGATGCTCAGCTGGGAGTAGGAAGGTTTCTCCTGCTTTTTCTACCTGCTTTCTGATAAAATAGAATGCAATCCACAATGGTAGAATACTCCACTTCTGTTCAACATAAACACTCTGAGAATCAATACAAATAATTATTTAACCATATGTATAACGCAGATAGTTTATTTTGCTTACTCCCTTTGCCCTTAACCACACAAAAATTCTGTTGGTACAGCAAAAACAGGCAATATGCCAACACACTGAAGTGTTTAAGGTAAACACATCACTCCTTTTCTGTGCATTTTCACATCACTGTGGGCCTGTTCCTCTGCTTCCCACACGGGGAACCTGAAGCCGCAGTAGTTAGGCTGTGTTCTCATTATGCCATAATGTAAAGTACAAAAAGTAAATGTGTGATATTTTGATATTTATGATGTAAACTTAGCTTGGGAGAACAGTTATCTTTGCAATTTCACTGGACACAGTGCTTGGTCTTTCAGGTTGGAAGAGCTGTGCTTCACAATGGTTAGAAATGGATTGGGGAGACTGTGAACAAGTCAGCCTAAATTGGCTGAAACCTTAGTAACCCTTATCACTCCTCCTTAGGGGTTGTTTACAAATGGGTGAGCACGACTTGGAGTCCCACACTTCATACTTTAATTCTGGCAGAAGGAGCATGCACAGAGCACACAGCAACAGATCTCCCTGCTACAGGACAGAATAAGCCATGTTAGAAGCTACTGCCTCACATAAGGTATCTGCAGTAGAGGACAATACCGTGTATCACTGCCCAAACTCTCTGTCAGAGCTCACACTGGCTTCACTCGTGCACAGCTCACAAACCCAGAAACCTCTGATCACATTCAGATGACGAGAAAGGCACCTCAGCAAATGCAATAGGTGAATTTCTCCTCTCAAAGGAAATAAAAGAACTCTTTAGTAGGATTCTTCCAGTATTTTGTAATCAGACCAGCGTGGTTCCTTCTGTGTTGTCACTGTAGAATTCGCACCAGACTAGGGCAGGGATGCTAGGACAAGAGAGCAGGAAAAGTCTGATCCAAACCCACTGAAGGCAACTGCAAGGTACCTGCTGACTTCATGGGCTTTGACTGCAGCCCTTGGAGGATCACTCACACACAGGAGTTCTTAGAAAGCCACATACCTCAAACATAGCAGGATTCCTGCTTCCTAAAATCCCACTGCAGAGCTGATGGTGGGGGCAGGAAGGCTGAGGAGGGTTGATGGGCAGGTTAAAGGGCTGATGCTTCAAATGGAACCCTTAACGCTGAATGAGAGACTTGGAAAAGAAACGTACGTGTAGAACGCAGAGGAATCCAGGTGCAAAGATGTCAAGACAATCAGCTAGGCAGGATAATTTTTTGCTTGAACATGTTTTAAAAGCGATCATATTGAGAAAAATTTAGCCTTAATGGTTTATGCGTTTTTTTAAACTAATTGCTATAGAAACAAATTAAGTACCCAGATTATCTCTTTCCTGAGCTATCCATCAAAAGCCTTTGTGGTGTGTATCTCTTGCATTTTGAAAGGCTAAGGAGCCTTTTAGCTCATGGCTGAGCCCCCTCTGCTTCTGAACGACAAATAGGTTGTACAGGGAGGGAGGAGGAAGAGAACAGGTAAATTCTCTGGGTATTTTCCTTTGGGCACTGTAGTTCATCATAAAAGTAGGGGTTTTAATGTTTATGATCTCCAGCAGAATTTTAGTTTCCTGTTGTAGGCATTTTGAGATGTGCAATAAAGTGTTATTGCATTCACCTGGAGAGAGTTAGAAGTTTGGTTTAGCAGTGTTCTTCTGAAAAACTTCGTGCAAATGCTTTCACTCATAAAGATGGGCACTCCAGCTGCTGTCTGTCTGAACAGGTGTATGATGGAACAACATGAATGTCAAATAACAAAATAATTAACATACAGAAGGAAACAAAGGAGGTGAGTGGGATGAACAACTCCTAATTTTGTTTTATCTTATAAATATACAATTACATCTAATATAACCTCCCTATCTCTACATAAACCCTTAGGTCTGGGTTTAGATTCTCTAGTAGTCTGGGTCTGGCACAGATTTTCCACAAAGCAGCAACTGTATAAAACCTCATTCCCTTTTTTCCTCATCCATGTTAATCTATTCTGTATCCGTGGTCCCTGCATCACCTGTAGATACACGTCTGCATCACCCAGTGGAGTTTATAATTCTCTGCAGCTCTTAAAATGCTCAGATGTGCCAGTTTATACGTTACATTATACAGCTGGAGATACTTAAATGAGACATTGATAATCTGAATAATCAATTTACTTGGACAATCTGATATCCCCCCTCTGCAAGTTGGATGTGTTCTTTTACTTCCATGACATTATTGTAATTGCTTAAACCACTTTTGTTGGGGTATTTTTTCTAACCTTAATTACCTTGTCATTTATTATTAGGGATTTTAATATGGCCATTAAATGTCACACATAGCTTTCAGTTTTTTCTCTCTGTCTGGTTCACAATCCTGCAATTTAGAAAGGTCCAGCCATATGAATATTTATATACTTTGACATGTTTAAAACTTTGCTCAGTGCCAGGTTTATTACAGCATTAAACTGATGAACTTGCTCTAATAATCAATGTATAAATAATCAATTTAATGCTATAATAAAGGAAACATGAAACAGCCAACTCTCTGCTGAGTGTGCTGAGGTGCAGTGACATTTGGTGGTCATGCATGGCAACATTTGTAGAAGCTTCATTTAGAGAAGGTGGCAGGTTAATTGGGACAGAACACAAATGCAGTACAGCATCCATACTAAGCAGCCAGTACCAGTGATATAAAAAGGGAAAAAGAACTGGAAAGCTGCCTCCACTCCTTCCAGACATGCCTTCTCAAAGTAATATTCAGAATACGCAGGTATCTTGAATTAGAAGCAATATGTTTTTATACATTTATAGGAAAATACACAAGGATCCTGCAAGCATCAAGCTGTTTTTCTTCACCCACAAAATAAATGTTTGACGCTCCGGAGTCCCATTGCAGTGGCTGGATGAAGTGCAGATATGGCTTCTTTGGAGTCAATAGCTGGTTCCAGAAACCAAGGGAAACCAGAACCAGTATTGGAGGGGCAACACTAAGGAAGTGTGTGTTACACAGTGTTCCTTGGTTTCCTGTTAACACATCCTCATGTCTTGCCCCTCACCCCAAGCCTGTCACTGAGCAAAACCCAAATCAGGAGTTGATGAAGAATTGAAGGCTTCTATGGCAACAACATCAATATTTATCTGTAGAAATTACAAGCTGCAGCTAGGATGCTAGAAAAGGGCTCTTAAATCTTTCAGATTGATTAAAGCCCATATTTTATACTGCAATTCGAGTATCAGTATTTCTGAGATGTGCTCTCTGCCCTTCCCAGGGTGCCGTGCTCACACCATGACAGTTACAGAGGAACCAAGACTGATATGCTGAAAAACACTAATTGACAGGCAAAGTTTGCTCTGCAGATGGATTAAACTGTACAAGAAACTGGTTTGAAAAAAGCGGGTGCTTATCACCGAATCAATTTTTAACATACTCAGGTTGAATGCACTATTTTTTTCATCAAAACCATAACCCTAAACTGAGCTACCAGAAGAGGCTAAGTTTGCTTTTTATTTTCCCTCTTTCACAGACTGAAGAGGCAAGACATAGCAGATACCTTTCAAGCATCACCTCAGCAGAGGTGAGGAGTGGTTCATCCTCTCCAGGATCAAGCAGCTGACACAGACAGGTCCTTACCTGCGGGATCTGAGGACTCTCTGCACCACTTCAGCTGGAAAGACCTCATGCAGGGCATAGGCAACAACCCTGCTTGCAGGTCAACAGCACGGCTCATGGGGAATTTCGAATACTACAGTTGTCCCCTCTTCCCTCTGGACATTGTTCCTGCATACAAGATTTGCTCTAGCTCTGGTTGTACCCAGATGACAATGCCATAGTCCCAAATGCTTAATTAGTGTCATGATCAGGAGGGAGTAGGTATCAGTGCTGTACAGTAACTTCTTCTTTGTATGTGAGCTAATTCCACCTCACACATAAACAAGACTTTGGGCAGAGCAGCCAGAAGTGTTTCTTTGGGAAGATGGAGAGCCCAGCTGTGACAGTGTGTACACAGATTGTGTCATAGGAAAACAATCCTTAACAGAAATCCAGTTAAAATGTACAACTAGTTCAATATATTTAAAGCTGCAACGCGTCTCAAGACTCAGAGAAATAACATAATTATTGATAACAAAATAGTATTAAGGGTGAGGAAAAAACCATAATTAATCCAAGGTTAGATAAGCTGTAGCTCTGCCTGCAGCTGGCTTACAACGCTGGTCCTGTGTAGTTTTCACTGAAGTTTCTTTCCCTGCTGAGCATAAAGTACATGAAGGACTGGAGGGGTTGCCTTCTCCCACAGCCAAGCACCATCACCCACCTCACAAACACTTCAGGGTCATGAGCACATTTCAGAGGGCCACTTTGGGAAATTTTCCTTTCTCCCTTGGAAGTGGAGGATTTCACACCCATTTTTTCCAGAACAACCCTGCAGGGGCAACAAGAGGAAGTATCAGGCTTCTTCCAGCCTCAAATATCACCCCAAACCCTTCCCTGAACAGATTCCCTGTTCCTCAAGAAGAGCAAGCAGAGGAGAAGGTTTTCCTTTCAACTACACAGCTCCCTTTCTCTCCCCCCTGTCCCAAGGAGGTGTTTGGGCTGCTGCTGCCAACATTCCCCCTACCATGGCTGCTCTTAAACTCTTCCCTAGTGCCATGGGAAAGCAAGGCAAACAGCAAGAGAGCACTGAGGTGTTCTTCTTGTCAGGTGTCGTGTTGTGAACCCACACAGCACCAGATGTGTCTGGCACTCAGCCTCCCAGATTTGCTCTCTGCTATAATGAATGGATACTCATCAGCATACCAAAGAAATTAGACCTTCTCATAACAGCATAGTAAGACAGAAAGAGTCTTGTCCTAATGCTGTTTATGAACCACATTACCACTTCTTCACTCGGCATAAACAGCACCTTGCTCTGTTTTCCCACTGTGCTGAGGCCTCTTCTTGAAGCACCGTGCTCCTCGAAATCAGCTGAACCCTCGCTCTTCCAATTTGTTATTGCTAAGCTCCTAGCTTACACTCTGGGCTTTTTGATTTTTTAGGGTTTTTTTAATAAGAAAATGACTGATAGGGACTCAGGTCCCTGCTGAAAAATCTGCCCACAACTTGGCTTCCAGCCTCATCTCAGGAAGATGTTCTTGAACGAACAAAATTTACGATAAAGCAAAGCTACAAAATTCAATATGCTCTCTCACAGTGCTCCCTCTTAAGCCCAAAAGTTCTGCCTAAATCAATTTCCCACACTGCCTTTTCTTTTGTCTTGCTTAATTCTGATTATACTGGCAAATAACTGTACTCATTCCTTCATGTTCCTTGCCTTCCTTGATATGTATATTTTTTTGTATGTTGTTCTATATTTTTCATATGCTGTCCTACAAGACTTCCTTCAAGCATTTCACCGGTATTCAGATTCACTGTATTTCCATAAGCAATTCCTGCAGAAAAAGATAAGCTCCCCTGTCCAAGTTCAGTGCAATTTCCACTCCAATTAAAAAACCTGTGAGCCCAGTAAACTTAGTGTCTACTACAACCCAAAAGGAAGAACAGTTAACTTGGCAAGGTAAATACCTTTAAATGTAACGATTTGCACTTTTTTGAAAAATGAAATATTTTACTGTAACTGCTTATTTCAAATGTGGAATTATATTCAACATAATCCTTATCTTATAATGACTATCTGAAATGTAGGACATAAATTAAACACAGGACTGAAAATCCATAAGAAACCATGTAATTCATCATTTTTTTGTGGAAATAAAAGAACGATCTGGCTTTCCTGCCTTAGTTGAAAGTTTATTGAATCAAGCACTGGCTACACTTGTCTCTAAGGTTACCAGTGCACCACTTTATTTTGGAGCGACAGCTCTGTATAGAGCAACATATTGCAATAAAATGTCTCTGTGCTCATCTTCCCAGAACACTTTTCTTCCCTAACTCTCTCCTAATGGTGCTGAAAACCTTCTTAAGACTGGACTCTACACACCCTTTTATTTGTCAAATGTATGTGCCAGGAAGCGGCTGAGAGGTGGAACAAACCAGAGCATTTCTTCAGGCATGTGCTGCTCTCCATTAGGATTTTGGAAGCATCATTTTATTAAAGGAGCTCTTCTGCAGCATTATCAGACACAAGATATTCTGTCCACGCATTACATGCCCTTTCCTTTTTTTTCTCTACAGTGAAGCTGGAGCATTCACAGACCCTGCTGGAGCTGTAATTGCTGCCAGCTGCTCTGTCAGCTGGGTGTGAGGAGTCAGCCACCAAGTGCCCTGGCCAAGCTCCCACCCTCACCTCAGACAAACTGGAGAACAGCAAGGTGCCCATATTGCTCAGTCATTTTTTAACAATATTCTTCTTATTCCCAAGGCAACAATTTCACACCTTTTCTTATCAATTGTGCTCTTCGATGGACTAAAGTGTCAGATTATGACCCCCCTCCACAGAGAGCTGTGAAGGTTCTGCACTGCCTGGAGGATGGGAACACCTGCCTGTACAGGTACGTGCTCTCCACGTGAGCCTTGGGACATCAGCTGTGTGTCAACATCTAAATTCCCGTAGAAGCACCCCCGAGAGCTGCACTCAGCTCACTTAGGACACAAGACACATTACAGCAGAAAACATCCCTTTCCTTAGGGAAACATTTCCTAAGCTTCTCCCTACCAATTATATTCCCTCTGATGGTTTTATCAATCAGAAGCTTTTCTTTTTTTTTT